>JAHCLQ010000899.1:0-347161 GCA_023678885.1 Pogostemon cablin | reverse complement strand
TGATCGTAATGAAGTAAATATGCATCAAAATGAAGGAAATATGCATCAAAACGAAGGAAATGTTGATCGTGATGAAGTAAACATGCATCAAATTAAAGGAATTATGCATCGAAATGAAGTAAATATGCATCAAAATGAAGTAAATATACATTGAAACGACGGAAATATGCATTGAAATAAAGGAAAAATGCAACGAATCGAAGGAAATATTTGACATAATGAAGTAAATATGCATCAAAATAAACGAAATGTGCGTCGAAATGAAGGACATGTTGATTGTAGTGAAGTAAATATGCTTCGAAAAGATGAAAATGTTGATCGTAAAAAAGTAATTATGTGTCAAAATAAAGTAAATATGCAATGAAACTAAGGAAATATTGATCGTAATGAAGTAAATATACATCAAAATGAAGAAAATATGCATCGAAATAAAGTAAATATGCATCAAAACGAAGTAAGTATACATTGAAACAAATGAACTATGCATCGAAATGAAGGAAATATGCATAGAATCGAAGGAAATTTCGATCGTAATGAAGTAAATATGCATCAAAAAGAAGTAAATATGCATCAAAACGAAAGAAATATGCATTAAAACGAAGGAAATGTTGATCGTAAGGATGTAAATATGCATCAAAATGAAGTAAATATGCATTGAAACTAAGGAAATATTGATCGCATTGAAGTAAATATGTATAAAAAAGAAGTAAATATGTATCTAAATGAAGGAAATATTGATCGTAATGAAGTAGATATGCATCAAAATGAAGGAAATATGTATCAAAACGAAGGAAATGCTGATCGTAATGAACTAAAAATGCATCAAAATGAAGAAAATTTGCATCAAAATGAAGTAAATATGCATCAAAATGAAGTAAGTATAATTTGAAACAAAGAAAAGTAAATATGCATCAAAATGAAGTAAGTATAATTTGAAACAAAGGAAATATGCAACGAAATGAAGGAAATATGCATCGAATCGAAGGAAATTTCGATCGTAATAAAGTAAATATGTATAAAAAAGAAGTAAATATGCATCAAAACATGAAAATGAGCAAGAAAATGAAGTAAATATGCATCAAAACGAAAGAAATATGAATTAAAATGAAGGAAATGTTGATCGTAAGGATGTAAATATGCATCAAAATGAAGTAAATATGCATCGAAATGAAGGAAATGTTGATCGCAATGAAGTAAATATGCATCAAAATGAAGTAAATATGCATCGAAACGAAGGAAATATTGATTGTAATGAAGTAAATATGCATCAAAATGAAGGAAATATGCATCAAAACGAAGGAAATGTTGATCGTGATGAAGTAAACATGCATCAAAATAAAGGAATTATGCATCGAAATTAAGTAAATATGCATCAAAATTAAGTAAATATACATTGAAACGATGGAAATATGCATTGAAATAAAGGAAATATGCAACGAATCGAAGGAAATATTGATCATAATGAAGTAAATATGCATTAAAATGAAGGAAATATGGATCAAAACGAAGGAAATATTGATCGCGATGAAGTAAATGTGCATCAAAATAAAGGAAATATACATTGAAACAAAGGAAATATGCATCGAAATGAGGGAAATATGCATCGAATCAAAGGAAATTTCGATCGTAATTAAGTAAATATTCATCTAAAAGAAGTAAATATGCATCAAAACGAGAAAATGAACATCAAAATGAAGTAAATATGCATCAAAACGAAAGAAATATGAATTAAAATGAAGGAAATGTTGATCGTAAGGATGTAAATATGCATCGAAATGAAGTAAATATGCATCGAAATGAATGAAATGTTGATAGCAATGATGTAAACATGCATCAAAATGAAGTAATACGCATCGAAACGAAGGAAATATTGATCGTAATGAAGTAAATATGCATCAAAATGAAGGATATATGCATCAAAACGAAGCAAATATTGATCGTGATAAAGTAAACTTGCATCAAAATAAAGGAATTATTCATCAAAATATAGTAAATATGCATTAAAATGAAGTAAATATACATTGAAACGATGGAAATATGCATTGAAATAAAGGAAATATGCAACGAATCGAAGGAAATATTTATCATAATGAAGTAAATAAGCATCAAAATAAACGAAATGTGCATCGAAATGAAGGACATGTTGATCGTAGTGAAGTAAATATGCTTCGAAAAGATGAAAATGTGGATTGTAAAAAAGTAATTATGTGTCAAAATAAAGTAAATATGCATCGAAACTAAGGAAATATTCATCGTAATGAAGTAAATATACATCAAAATGAAGAAAATATGCATCGAAATAAAGTAAATATGCATCAAAATGAAGTAAGTATACATTGAAACAAAGGAACTATGCATCGAAATGAAGGAAATATGCATAGAATCGAAGGAAATTTTGATCGTAATGAAGTAAATATGAATAAAAAAGAAGTAAATATGCATCGAAACGAAAAAATGAGCATCAAAATGAAGTAAATATGCATAAAAATTAAGGAAACGTTGATCGTAACGATGTAAATATGCATCAAAATGAAGTAAATATGCATCGAAATGAAGGAAATGTTGATCGTAATGAAGTAAATATTCATCAAAATGAAGTAAGTATACATCAAAATGAAGTAAATATGAGTAAAAATGAAGGAAATTTCGATCGTAATGAAGTAAATATGCATCAAAATGAAGTAAATATGCATCGAAATGAAGTAAATATGAATCAAAATAAAGGAAATATGCATAAAAACTAAGGACATTTTGATCGTGATGAAGTTAACATGCATAAAAATAAAAGAATTATGCATCGAAATGAATTAAATATGCATCAAAATAAAGTAAATATACATTAAAACGACGGAAATATGCATTGAAATAAAGGAAATATGCAACGAATCGAAGGAAATATTGATCATAATGAATTAAATATGCATCAAAATAAACGAAATGTGCATCGAAATGAAGGGCATGTTGATCGTAGTGAAGTAAATATGCTTCGAAAAGATGAAAATGTTGATCGTAAAAAAGTAATTATGTGTCAAAATAAAGTAAATATGCCTCGAAACTAAGGAAATATTGATCGTAATTAAGTAAATATACATCAAAATGAAGAAAATATGGATCGAAATAAAGTAAATATTCATCAAAATGAAGTAAGTATACATTGAAACAAAGGAAATATGCATCGAAATGAGGGAAATATGCATCGAATCGAAGGAAATTTCGATCGTAATGAAGTAAATATGCATAAAAAAGAAGTAAATATGCATCGAAACGAGAAAATGAACATCAAAATGAAGTAAATATTCATCAAAACGAAAGAAATATGAATTAAAATGAAGAAAATGTTGATCGTAAGGATGTAAATATGCATCAAAATGAAGTAAATACGCATCGAAACGAAGGAAATATTGATCGTAATGAAGTAAATATGCATCAAAATGAAGGAAATATGCATCAAAACGAAGGAAATTTTGATCATGATAAAGAAAACATGCATCAAAATAAAGGAATTATGCATCGAAATGAAGTAAATATGCATCAAAATGAAGTAAATATACATTGAAACGACAAAAATATGCATTGAAATAAAGGAAATATGCCATGAATCGAAGGAAATATTGATCATAATGAAGTAAATATGCATCAAAATAAAGAAAATGTGCATCGAAATGAAGGACATGTTGATCGTAGTGAAGTAAATATGCTTCAAAAAGATGGAAATGTTGATCGTAAAAAAGTAATTATGTGTCAAATTATGTAAATATGCATCGAAACTAAGGAAATATTGATCGTAATGAAGTAAATATACATCAAAATGAAGAAAATATGCACTGAAATAAAGTAAATATGCATCAAAATGAAGTAAGTATACATTGAAACAAAGGAAATATGCATCGAAATGAAGTAAATATGCATTGAATCGAAGGAAATTTCGATCGTAATTAAGTAAATATGCATCAAAAAGAAGTAAATATGCATCAAAAAGAAGTAAATATGCATCGAAACGAGAAAATGAGCATCAAAATGAAGTAAATATGCATAAAACGAAAGAAATATGCATCAAAATTAAGGAAATATTGATCGTAAGGATGTAAATATGCATAAAAATGAAGTAAATATGCAGCGAAATGAAGTAAATGTTGATCGTAATGAAGTAAATATGCATCAAAATGAAGTAAATATGCATTTAAATGAAGTAAATATACATCAAAATGAAGGAAATATGAGTCAAGTCGAAGGAAATTTCGATCGTAATGAAGTAAATATACATCAAAATGATGTAAATATGCATCGAAATGAGAAAGTGAGCATCAAAATGAAGTAAATATGCATCAAAACGAAAGAAATATGCATCAAAACGAAGGAAATGTTGATCGTAAGGATGTAAATATGCATCAAAATGAAGTAAATATGCATCGAAACGAAGGAAATATTGATCGCATTGACGTAAATATTCATAAAAAAGAAGTAAATACGCATCTAAACGAAGAAAATATTGATCGTAATTAAGTAAATATGCATAAAAATGAAGGAAATATGCATCAAAACGAAGGAAATGCTGATCGTAATGAAGTAAATAAGCATCAAAATGAAGAAAATATGCATCGAAATAAAGTAAATGTGCATCAAAATAAAGTAAGTATACATTGAAACAAAGGAAATATGCATCGAAATGAGGGAAATATGCATCGAATAGAAGGAAATTTCGATCGCAATGAAGTAAATATGCATCAAAAAGAAGTAATGCATCGAAACGAGAAATGAACATCAAAATGAAGTAAATATGCATCAAAACGAAAGAAATATGAATTAAAATGAAGAAAATGTTGATCGTAAGTATGTAAATATGCATCAAAATGAAGTAAATATGCATCAAAATGAAGTAAATACGCATCGAAACGAAGGAAATATTGATCGTAATGAAGTAAATATGCATCAAAATGAAGGAAATATGCATCAAAACGAAGGAAATGTTGATCATGATAAAGAAAACATGCATCAAAATAAAGGAATTATGCATCGAAACGAAGTAAATATGCATCAAAATGAAGTAAATATACATTGAAACGACAAAAATATGCATTGAAATAAAGGAAATATGCCATGAATCGAAGGAAATATTGATCATAATGAAGTAAATATGCATCAAAATAAAGAAAATGTGCATCGAAATGAAGGACATGTTGATCGTAGTGAAGTAAATATGCTTCAAAAAGATGGAAATGTTGATCGTAAAAAAGTAATTATGTGTCAAATTAAGTAAATATGCATCGAAACTAAGGAAATATTGATCGTAATGAAGTAAATATACATCAAAATGAAGAAAATATGCACTGAAATAAAGTAAATATGCATCAAAATGAAGTAAGTATACATTGAAACCAAGGAAATATGCATCGAAATGAAGTAAATATGCATTGAATCGAAGGAAATTTCGATCGTAATTAAGTAAATATGCATCAAAAAGAAGTAAATATGCATAAAAAAGAAGTAAATATGCATCGAAACGAGAAAATGAGCATCAAAATGAAGTAAATATGCATCAAAACGAAAGAAATATGCATCAAAATTAAGGAAACGTTGATCGTAACGATGTAAATATGCATCAAAATAAACTAAATATGCATCGAAATGAAGGAAATGTTGATCGTAATGAAGTAAATATGCATCAAAATGAAGTAAGTATACATCAAAATGAAGTAAATATGAGTAAAAATGAAGGAAATTTCGATCGTAATGAAGTATATATGCATCAAAATGAAGTAAATAAGCATCGAAACGAAGGAAATACTGATCGTAATGAAGTAAATATGAATCAAAATAAAGGAAATATGCA
Organism: Pogostemon cablin; assembly: GCA_023678885.1. Taxonomy (NCBI): domain Eukaryota; kingdom Viridiplantae; phylum Streptophyta; class Magnoliopsida; order Lamiales; family Lamiaceae; genus Pogostemon; species Pogostemon cablin. Next base: position 341,331 of record JAHCLQ010000899.1, on the reverse strand, counting down.
TAAAAACGAAGGAAATGTTGATCGTGATGAAGTAAACATGCAAAAAAATAAAGGAACTATGCATCGAAATGAAGTAAATATGCATCAAAATGAAGTAAATATATATTGAAACGACGGAAATATGCATTGAAATAAAGGAAATATGCAACGAATCGAAGGAAATATTGATCATAATGAAGTAAATATGCATCAAAATAAACGAAATGTGCATCAAAATGAAGGGCATGTTGATCGTAGTGAAGTAAATATGCTTCGAAAAGATGAAAATGTTGATCGTAAAAAAGTAATTATGTGTCAAAATAAAGTAAATATGCATCGAAACTAAGGAAATATTGATCGTAATGAAGTAAATATACATAAAAATGAAGAAAAAATGCATCGAAATAAAGTAAATATGCATCAAAATGAAGTAAGTATACATTGAAACAAAGAACTATGCATCGAAATGAAGGAAATATGCATAGAATCGAAGGAAATTTCGATCGTAATGAAGTAAATATGCATAAAAAAGAAGTAAATATGCATCAAAAAGAAGTAAATATGCATCGAAACGAAAAAATGAGCATCAAAATGAAGTAAATATGCATCAAAACGAAAGAAATATGCATTAAAATTAAGGAAATGTTGATCGTAAGGATGTAAATATGCATCAAAATGAACTAAATATGCATCGAAATGAAGGAAATGTTGATCGTAATGAAGTAAATATGCATGAAAATGAAGTAAATATGCATCAAAATGAAGTAAGTATACATCGAAATGAAGGAAATATGAGTCAAATCGAATGAAATTTCGATCGTAATGAAGTAAATATGCATCAAAATGAAGGAAATATGCATCAAAACGAAGGAAATGTTGATCGTGATGAAGTAAACATGAATCAAATTAAAGGAATTATGCATCGAAATGAAGTAATATGCATCAAAATGAAGTAAATATATATTGAAACGACGGAAATATGCATTGAAATAAAGGAAATGTGCAACGAATCGAAGGAAATATTGATCATAATGAAGTAAATATGCATCAAAATAAACGAAATGTGCATCGAAATGAAGGACATGTTGATCGTAGTGAAGTAATTATGCTTCGAAAAGATGAAAATGTTGATCGTAAAAAAGTAATTATGTGTCAAAATAAAGTAAATATGCCTCGAAACTAAGAAAATATTGATCGTAATGAAGTAAATATACATCAAAATGAAGAAAATATGGATCGAAATAAAGTAAATATGCATCAAAATGAAGTAAGTATACATTGAAACAAATTAACTATGCATCGAAATGAAGGAAATATGCATAAAATCGAAGGAAATTTCGATCGTAATGAAGTAAATATGCATCAAAAAGAAATAAATATGCATCAAAAAGATGTAAATATGTATCGAAACGAGAAAATGAGCTTCAAAATGAAGTAAATATGCATCAAAACGAAAGAAATATGCTTCAAAATTAAGGAAATGTTGATCGTAAGGATGTAAATATGCATCAAAATTAACTAAATATGCATCGAAATGAAGGAAATGTTGATCGTAATGAAGTAAATATGCATCAAAATGAAGTAAATATGCATCAAAATGAAGTAAGTATACATCGAAATGAAGGAAATATGAGTCAAATCGAAGGAAATTTCGATCGTGATGATGTAAATAAGCATCAAAATGAAGTAAATATGCATCGAAATGAGAAAATGAGCATCAAAATGAAGTAAATATGCATCAAAACGAAAGAAATATGCATTAAAACGAAGGAAATGTTGATCGTAAGGATGTAAATATGCATCAAAATGAAGTAAATATGCATCGAAACAAAGTAAATATTGATCGCATTGAAGTAAATATGCATAAAAAATAAGTAAATACGTATCTAAACGAAGGAAATATTGATCGTAATGAAGTAAATATGCATCAAAATGAATGAAATATGTATCAAAAAGAAGGAAATGCTGATCGTAATGAACTGAATATGCATCAAAATGAAGAAAATATGAATCAAAATGATGTAAATATGCATCAAAATGAAGTAAGTATAAATTGAAACAAAGGAAATATGCAACGAAATGAAGAAATATGCATCGAATCGAAGGAAATTTCGATCGTAATAAAGTAAATATGCATAAAAAAGAAGTAAATATGCATCAAAACGAGAAAATGAGCATCAAAATGAAGTAAATATGCATCAAAACGAAAAAATATGAATTAAAATGAAGGAAATGTTGATCGTAAGGATGTAAATATGCATCAAAATGAAGTAAATATGCATCGAAATGAAGGAAATGTTGATCGCAATGAAGTAAATATGCATCAAAATGAAGTAAATATGCATCGAAACGAAGGAAATATTGATTGTAATGAAGTAAATATGCATCAAAATGAAGGAAATATGCATCAAAACGAAGAAAATATTTATCGTGATGAAGTAAACATGCATCAAAATAAAGGAATTATGCATCGAAATGAAGTAAATATGCATCAAAATTAAGTAAATATACATTGAAACGATGGAAATATGCATTGAAATAAAGAAAATATGCAACGAATCGAAGGAAATATTGATCATAATGAAGTAAATATGCATTAAAATGAAGGAAATATGGATCAAAACTAAGGAAATATTGATCGCGATGATGTAAATGTGCATCAAAATAAAGAAAATATACATTGAAACAAAGGAAATATGCCTCGAAATGAAGGAAATATGCATCGAATCGAAGGAAATTTCGATCATAATGAAGTATATATGCATCAAAATGAAGTAAATATGCATCGAAATGAAGAAAATGTTGATCGCAATGAAGTAAATATGCATCAAAATGAAGGAAATATGCATCAAAACGAAGGAAATGTTGATCATGATAAAGAAAACATTCATCAAAATAATGGAATTATGCATCGAAATGAAGTAAATATGCATCAAAATGAAGTAAATATACATTGAAACGACAAAAATATGCATTGAAATAAAGGAAATATGACATGAATCGAAGGAAATATTGATCATAATGAAGTAAATATGCATCAAAATAAAGGAAATGTACATCGAAATGAAGGACATGTTGATCGTAGTGATGTAAATATGCTTCAAAAAGATGGAAATGTTGATCATAAAAAAGTAATTATGTGTCAAATTAAGTAAATATTCATCGAAACTAAGGAAATATTGATCGTAATGAAGTAAATATACATCAAAATGAAGAAAATATGCACCGAAATAAAGTAAATAAGCATCAAAATGAAGTAAGTATATATTGAAACAAAGGAAATATGCATCGAAATGAAGTAAATATGCATTGAATCGAAGGAATTTTTGACCGTAATTGAGTAAATATGCATAAAAAAGAAGTAAATATGCATAAAAAAGAAGTAAATATGCATCGAAACGAGAAAATGAGCATCAAAATGAAGTAAATATGGATCGAAACGAAAGAAATATGCATCAAAATTAAGGAAATATTGATCATAAGGATGTAAATATGCATCAAAATGAAGTAAATATGTAGCGAAATGAAGGAAATGTTGATCATAATGAAGTAAATATGCATCAAAATGAAGTAAATATGCATTTAAATGAAGTAAATATACATCAAAATGAAGGAAATATGAGTCAAGTCGAAGGAAATTTCGATCGTAATGAAGTAAATATACATCAAAATGATGTAAATATGCATCGAAATGAGAAAATGAGCATCAAAATGAAGTAAATATGCATCAAAACGAAAGAAATATGCTTCAAAATTAAGGAAATGTTGATCGTAAGGATGTAAATATGCATCAAAATTAACTAAATATGCATCGAAATGAAGGAAATGTTGATCGTAATGAAGTAAATATGCATCAAAATGAAGTAAATATGCATCAAAATGAAGTAAGTATACATCGAAATGAAGGAAATATGAGTCAAATCGAAGGAAATTTTGATCGTAATGATGTAAATATGCATCAAAATGAAGTAAATATGCATCGAAATGAGAAAATGAGCATCAAAATGAAGTAAATATGCATCAAAACGAAAGAAATATGCATTAAAACGAAGGAAATGTTGATCGTAAGGATGTAAATATGCATCAAAATGAAGTAAATATGCATCGAAACTAAGGAAATATTGATCGCATTGAAGTAAATATGCATCAAAAAGAAGTTAATATGTATCTAAACGTAGGAAATATTGATAGTAATGAAGAAAATATGCATCAAAATGAAGGAAATATGTATCAAAACGAAGGAAATGCTGATCGTAATGAACTAAATATGCATCAAAATGAAGAAAATATGCATCAAAATGAAGTAAATATGCATCAAAATGAAGTAAGTATAAATTGAAACAAAGGAAATATGCAACGAAATGAAGGAAATATGCATCGAATCGAAGGAAATGAAGTAAATATGCATAAAAAAGAAGTAAATATGCATCAAAACGAGAAAATGAGCATCAAAATGAAGTAAATATGCATCAAAACGAAAAAATATGAATTAAAATGAAGGGAATATTGATCGTAAGGATGTAAATATGCATCAAAATGAAATAAATATGCATCGAAATGAAGGAAATGTTGATCGCAATGAAGTAAATATGCATCAAAATGAAGTAAATATGCATCGAAACGAAGGAAATATTGATTGTAATGAAGTAAATATGCATCAAAATGAAGGAAATATGCATCAAAACGAAGGAAATATTTATCGTGATGAAGTAAACATGCATCAAAATAAAGGAATTATGCATCGAAATGAAGTAAATATGCATCAAAATTAAGTAAATATACATTGAAACGATGGAAATATGCATTGAAATAAAGAAAATATGCAACGAATCGAAGGAAATATTGATCATAATGAAGTAAATATGCATTAAAATGAAGGAAATATGGATCAAAACTAAGGAAATATTGATCGCGATGAAGTAAATGTGCATCAAAATAAAGAAAATATACATTGAAGCAAAGGAAATATGCCTCGAAATGAAGGAAATATGCATCGAATCGAAGGAAATTTCGATCATAATGAAGTATATATGCATCAAAATGAAGTAAATATGCATCGAAATGAAGAAAATGTTGATCGCAATGAAGTTAATATGCATCAAAATGAAGGAAATATGCATCAAAACGAAGGAAATGTTGATCATGATAAAGAAAACATTCATCAAAATAATGGAATTATGCATCGAAATGAAGTAAATATGCATCAAAATGAAGTAAATATACATTGAAACGACAAAAATATGCATTGAAATAAAGGAAATATGCCATGAATCGAAGGAAATATTGACCATAATGAAGTAAATATGCATCAAAATAAAGGAAATGTACATCGAAATGAAGGACATGTTGATCGTAGTGATGTAAATATGCTTCAAAAAGATGGAAATGTTGATCATAAAAAAGTAATTATGTGTCAAATTAAGTAAATATTCATCGAAACTAAGGAAATATTGATCGTAATGAAGTAAATATACATCAAAATGAAGAAAATATGCACCGAAATAAAGTAAATAAGCATCAAAATGAAGTAAGTATATATTGAAACAAAGGAAATATGCATCGAAATGAAGTAAATATGCATTGAATCGAAGGAATTTTTTATCGTAATTGAGTAAATATGCATAAAAAAGAAGTAAATATGCATAAAAAAGAAGTAAATATGCATCGAAACGAGAAAATGAGCATCAAAATGAAGTAAATATGGATCAAAACGAAAGAAATATGCATCAAAATTAAGGAAATATTGATCGTAAGGATGTAAATATGCATCAAAATGAAGTAAATATGTAGCGAAATGAAGGAAATGTTGATCGTAATGAAGTAAATATGCATCAAAATGAAGTAAATATGCATTTAAATGAAGTAAATATACATCAAAATGAAGGAAATATGAGTCAAGTCGAAGGAAATTTCGATCGTAATGAAGTAAATATACATCAAAATGATGTAAATATGCATCGAAATGAGAAAATGAGCATCAAAATGAAGTAAATATGCATCAAAACGAAAGAAATATGCTTCAAAATTAAGGAAATGTTGATCGTAAGGATGTAAATATGCGTCAAAATTAACTAAATATGCATCGAAATGAAGGAAATGTTGATCGTAATGAAGTAAATATGCATCAAAATGAAGTAAATATGCATCAAAATGAAGTAAGTATACATCGAAATGAAGGAAATATGAGTCAAATCGAAGGAAATTTCGATCGTAATGATGTAAATATGCATCAAAATGAAGTAAATATGCATCGAAATGAGAAAATGAGCATCAAAATGAAGTAAATATGCATCAAAACGAAAGAAATATGCATTAAAACGAAGGAAATGTTGATCGTAAGGATGTAAATATGCATCAAAATGAAGTAAATATGCATCGAAACTAAGGAAATATTGATCGCATTGAAGTAAATATGCATCAAAAAGAAGTTAATACGTATCTAAACGTAGGAAATATTGATCGTAATGAAGTAAATATGCATCAAAATGAAGGAAATATGTATCAAAACGAAGGAAATGCTGATCGTAATGAACTAAATATGCATCAAAATGAAGAAAATATGCATCAAAATGAAGTAAATATGCATCAAAATGAAGTAAGTATAAATTGAAACAAAGGAAATATGCAACGAAATGAAGGAAATATGCATCGAATTGAAGGAAATTTCGATCGTAATAAAGTAAATATGCATAAAAAAGAAGTAAATATGCATCAAAACGAGAAAATGAGCATCAAAATGAAGTAAATATGCATCAAAACGAAAAAATATGAATTAAAATGAAGGAAATATTGATCGCAAGGATGTAAATATGCATCAAAATGAAATAAATATGCATCGAAATGAAGGAAATGTTGATCGCAATGAAGTAAATATGCATCAAAATGAAGTAAATATGCATCGAAACGAAGGAAATATTGATTGTAATGAAGTAAATATGCATCAAAATGAAGGAAATATGCATCAAAACGAAGGAAATATTTATCGTGATGAAGTAAACATGCATCAAAATAAAGGAATTATGCATCGAAATGAAGTAAATATGCATCAAAATTAAGTAAATATACATTGAAACGATGGAAATATGCATTGAAATAAAGAAAATATGCAACAAATTGAAGGAAATATTGATCATAATGAAGTAAATATGCATTAAAATGAGGGAAATATGGATCAAAACGAAGGAAATATTGATCGCGATGAAGTAAATGTGCATCAAAATAAAGAAAATATACATTGAAACAAAGGAAATATGCATCGAAATGAAGGAAATATGCATCGAATCGAAGGAAATTTCGATTATAATGAAGTAAATATGCATCAAATTGAAGTAAATATGCATCGAAATGAAGAAAATGTTGATCGCAATGAAGTAAATATGCATCAAAATGAAAGAAATATGCATCAAAACGAAGGAAATGTTGATCATAATAAAGAAAACATGCATCAAAATAAAGGAATTATGCATCGAAATGAAGTAAATATGCATCAAAATGAAGTAAATATATATTGAAACGACAAAAATATGCATTGAAATAAAGGAAATCTGCCATGAATCGAAGGAAATATTGATCATAATGAAGTAAATATGCATCAAAATAAAGGAAATGTACATCAAAATGAAGGACAAGTTGATCGTAGTGATGTAAATATGCTTCAAAAAGATGGAAATGTTGATCGTAAAAAAGTAATTATGTGTCAAATTAAGTAAATATTCATCGAAACTAAGGAAATATTGATCGTAATGAAGTAAATATACATCAAAATGAAGAAAATATGCACCGAAATAAAGTAAATAAGCATCAAAATGAAGTAAGTATACATTGAAACAAAGGAAATATGCATCGAAATGAAGTAAATATGCATTGAATCGAAGGAATTTTTGATCGTAATTAAGTAAATATGCATCAAAAAGAAGTAAATATGCATAAAAAAGAAGTAAATATGCATCGAAACGAGATTATGAGCATCAAAATGAAGTAAATATGCATCAAAACGAAAGAAATATGCATCAAATTTTGGAAATATTGATCGTAAGGATGTAAATATGCATCAAAATAAAGTAAATATGCAGCGAAATGAAGGAAATGTTGATCGTAATGAAGCAAATATGCATCAAAATGAAGTAAATATGCATTTAAATGAAGTAAGTATACATCAAAATGAAGGAAATATGAGTCAAGTCGAAGGAAATTTCGATCGTAATGAAGTAAATATACATCAAAATGATGTAAATAAGCATCGAAATGAGAAAATGAGCATCAAAATGAAATAAATATGCATCAAAACGAAAGAAATATGCATCAAAACGAAGGAAATGTTGATCGTAAGGATGTAAATATGCATCAAAATGAAGTAAATATGCATCGAAACGAAGGAAATATTGATCGTAATGACGTGAATATTCATAAAAAAGAAGTAAATACGCATCTAAACGAAGATAATATTGATCGTAATTAAGTAAATATGCATAAAAATGAAGGAAATATGCATCAAAACGAAAGAAATGCTGATCGTAATGAAGTAAATAAGCATCAAAATGAAGAAAATATGCATCGAAATGAAGTAAATATGCATCAAAATAAAGTAAGTATACATTGAAACAAAGGAAATATGCATCGAAATGTGGGAAATATGCATCGAATCGAAGGAAATTTCGATCGTAATGAAGTAAATATGCTTCTAAAAGAAGTAAATATGCATCGAAACGAGAAAATGAACATCAAAATGAAGTAAATATGCATCGAAACGAGAAAATGAACATCAAAATGAATTAAAATAAAGGAAATGTTGATCGTAAGGATGTAAATATGCATCGAAATGAAGTAAATATGCATCGAAATGAAGGAAATGTTGATAGCAATGATGTAAACATGCATCAAAGTGAAGTAAATACGCATCGAAACGAAGGAAATATTGATCGTGATGAAGTAAACTTGCATCAATATAAAGGAATTATGCATCGAAATGTAGTAAATATGCATCAAAATGAAGTAAATATGCATTTAAATGAAGTAAGTATACATCAAAATGAAGGAAATATGAGTCAAGTCGAAGGAAATTTCGATCGTAATGAAGTAAATATACATCAAAATGATGTAAATATGCATCGAAATGAGAAAATGAGCATCAAAATGAAGAAAATATGCATCAAAACGATAGAAATATGCTTCAAAATTAAGGAAATGTTGATCGTAAGGATGTAAATATGCATCAAAATTAACTAAATATGCATCGAAATGAAGGAAATGTTGATCGTAATGAAGTAAATATGCATCAAAATGAAGTAAATATGCATCAAAATGAAGTAAGTATACATCGAAATGAAGGAAATATGAGTCAAATCGAAGGAAATTTCGATCGTAATGATGTAAATATGCATCAAAATGAAGTAAATATGCATCGAAATGAGAAAATGAGCATCAAAATGAAGTAAATATGCATCAAAACGAAAGAAATATGCATTAAAACGAAGGAAATGTTGATCGTAAGGATGTAAATATGCATCAAAATGAAGTAAATATGCATCGAAACTAAGGAAATATTGATCGCATTGAAGTAAATATGCATAAAAAAGAAGTTAATACGTATCTAAACGTAGGAAATATTGATCGTAATGAAGTAAATATGCATCAAAATGAAGGAAATATGTATCAAAACGAAGGAAATGCTGATCGTAATGAACTAAATATGCATCAAAATGAAGAAAATATGCATCAAAATGAAGTAAATATGCATCAAAATGAAGTAAGTATAAATTGAAACAAAGGAAATATGCAACGAAATGAAGGAAATATGCATCGAATCGAAGGAAATTTCGATCGTAATAAAGTAAATATGCATAAAAAAGAAGTAAATATGCATCGAAACGAGAAAATGAGCATCAAAATGAAGTAAATATGGATCAAAACGAAAGAAATATGCATCAAAATTAAGGAAATATTGATCGTAAGGATGTAAATATGCATCAAAATGAAGTAAATATGTAGCGAAATGAAGGAAATGTTGATCGTAATGAAGTAAATATGCATCAAAATGAAGTAAATATGCATTTAAATGAAGTAAATATACATCAAAATGAAGGAAATATGAGTCAAGTCGAAGGAAATTTCGATCGTAATGAAGTAAATATACATCAAAATGATGTAAATATGCATCGAAATGAGAAAATGAGCATCAAAATGAAGTAAATATGCATCAAAACGAAAGAAATATGCTTCAAAATTAAGGAAATGTTGATCGTAAGGATGTAAATATGCATCAAAATTAACTAAATATGCATCGAAATGAAGGAAATGTTGATCGTAATGAAGTAAATATGCATCAAAATGAAGTAAATATGCATCAAAATGAAGTAAGTATACATCGAAATGAAGGAAATATGAGTCAAATCGAAGGAAATTTCGATCGTAATGATGTAAATATGCATCAAAATGAAGTAAATATGCATCGAAATGAGAAAATGAGCATCAAAATGAAGTAAATATGCATCAAAACGAAAGAAATATGCATTAAAACGAAGGAAATGTTGATCGTAAGGATGTAAATATGCATCAAAATGAAGTAAATATGCATCGAAACTAAGGAAATATTGATCGCATTGAAGTAAATATGCATCAAAAAGAAGTTAATACGTATCTAAACGTAGGAAATATTGATCGTAATGAAGTAAATATGCATCAAAATGAAGGAAACATGTATCAAAACGAAGGAAATGCTGATCGTAATGAACTAAATATGCATCAAAATGAAGAAAATATGCATCAAAATGAAGTAAATATGCATCAAAATGAAGTAAGTATAAATTGAAACAAAGGAAATATGCAACGAAATGAAGGAAATATGCATCGAATTGAAGGAAATTTCGATCGTAATAAAGAAATATGCATAAAAAAGAAGTAAATATGCATCAAAACGAGAAAATGAGCATCAAAATGAAGTAAATATGCATCAAAACGAAAAAATATGAATTAAAATGAAGGAAATATTGATCGTAAGGATGTAAATATGCATCAAAATGAAATAAATATGCATCAAAATGAAGGAAATGTTGATCGCAATGAAGTAAATATGCATCAAAATGAAGTAAATATGCATCGAAACGAAGGAAATATTGATTGTAATGAAGTAAATATGCATCAAAATGAAGGAAATATGCATCAAAACGAAGGAAATATTTATCGTGATGAAGTAAACATGCATCAAAATAAAGGAATTATGCATCGAAATGAAGTAAATATGCATCAAAATTAAGTAAATATACATTGAAACGATGGAAATATGCATTGAAATAAAGAAAATATGCAACAAATTGAAGGAAATATTGATCATAATGAAGTAAATATGCATTAAAATGAGGGAAATATGGATCAAAACGAAGGAAATATTGATCGCGATGAAGTAAATGTGCATCAAAATAAAGAAAATATACATTGAAACAAAGGAAATATGCATCGAAATGAAGGAAATATGCATCGAATCGAAGGAAATTTCGATTATAATGAAGTAAATATGCATCAAATTGAAGTAAATATGCATCGAAATGAAGAAAATGTTGATCGCAATGAAGTAAATATGCATCAAAATGAAAGAAATATGCATCAAAACGAAGGAAATGTTGATCATAATAAAGAAAACATGCATCAAAATAAAGGAATTATGCATCGAAATGAAGTAAATATGCATCAAAATGAAGTAAATATACATTGAAACGACAAAAATATGCATTGAAATAAAGGAAATCTGCCATGAATCGAAGGAAATATTGATCATAATGAAGTAAATATGCATCAAAATAAAGGAAATGTACATCAAAATGAAGGACAAGTTGATCGTAGTGATGTAAATATGCTTCAAAAAGATGGAAATGTTGATCGTAAAAAAGTAATTATGTGTCAAATTAAGTAAATATTCATCGAAACTAAGGAAATATTGATCGTAATGAAGTAAATATACATCAAAATGAAGAAAATATGCACCGAAATAAAGTAAATAAGCATCAAAATGAAGTAAGTATACATTGAAACAAAGGAAATATGCATCAAAATGAAGTAAATATGCATTGAATCGAAGGAATTTTCGATCGTAATTAAGTAAATATGCATCAAAAAGAAGTAAATATGCATAAAAAAGAAGTAAATATGCATCGAAACGAGATTATGAGCATCAAAATGAAGTAAATATGCATCAAAACGAAAGAAATATGCATCAAATTTAAGGAAATATTGATCGTAAGGATGTAAATATGCATCAAAATAAAGTAAATATGCAGCGAAATGAAGGAAATGTTGATCGTAATGAAGCAAATATTCATCAAAATGAAGTAAATATGAATTTAAATGAAGTAAGTATACATCAAAATGAAGGAAATATGAGTCAAGTCGAAGGAAATTTCGATCGTAATGAAGTAAATATACATCAAAATGATGTAAATATGCATCGAAATGAGAAAATGAGCATCAAAATGAAATAAATATGCATCAAAACGAAAGAAATATGCATCAAAACGAAGGAAATGTTGATCGTAAGGATGTAAATATGCATCAAAATGAAGTAAATATGCATCGAAACGAAGGAAATATTGATCGTAATGACGTGAATATTCATAAAAAAGAAGTAAATACGCATCTAAACAAAGATAATATTGATCGTAATTAAGTAAATATGCATAAAAATGAAGGAAATATGCATCAAAACGAAAGAAATGCTGATCGTAATGAAGTAAATAAGCATCAAAATGAAGAAAATATGCATCGAAATGAAGTAAATATGCATCAAAATAAAGTAAGTATACATTGAAACAAAGGAAATATGCATCGAAATGTGGGAAATATGCATCGAATCGAAGGAAATTTCGATCGTAATGAAGTAAATATGCTTCTAAAAGAAGTAAATATGCATCGAAACGAGAAAATGAACATCAAAATGAAGTAAATATGCATCGAAACGAGAAAATGAACATCAAAATGAATTAAAATAAAGGAAATGTTGATCGTAAGGATGTAAATATGCATCGAAATGAAGTAAATATGCATCGAAATGAAGGAAATGTTGATAGCAATGATGTAAACATGCATCAAAGTGAAGTAAATACGCATCGAAACGAAGGAAATATTGATCGTGATGAAGTAAACTTGCATCAAAATAAAGGAATTATGCATCGAAATGTAGTAAATATGCATCAAAATGAAGTAAATATGCATTTAAATGAAGTAAGTATACATCAAAATGAAGGAAATATGAGTCAAGTCGAAGGAAATTTCGATCGTAATGAAGTAAATATACATCAAAATGATGTAAATATGCATCGAAATGAGAAAATGAGCATCAAAATGAAGTAAATATGCATCAAAACGAAAGAAATATGCTTCAAAATTAAGGAAATGTTGATCGTAAGGATGTAAATATGCATCAAAATTAACTAAATATGCATCGAAATGAAGGAAATGTTGATCGTAATGAAGTAAATATGCATCAAAATGAAGTAAATATGCATCAAAATGAAGTAAGTATACATCGAAATGAAGGAAATATGAGTCAAATCGAAGGAAATTTCGATCGTAATGATGTAAATATGCATCAAAATGAAGTAAATATGCATCGAAATGAGAAAATGAGCATCAAAATGAAGTAAATATGCATCAAAACGAAAGAAATATGCATTAAAACGAAGGAAATGTTGATCGTAAGGATGTAAATATGCATCAAAATGAAGTAAATATGCATCGAAACTAAGGAAATATTGATCGCATTGAAGTAAATATGCATAAAAAAGAAGTTAATACGTATCTAAACGTAGGAAATATTGATCGTAATGAAGTAAATATGCATCAAAATGAAGGAAATATGTATCAAAACGAAGGAAATGCTGATCGTAATGAACTAAATATGCATCAAAATGAAGAAAATATGCATCAAAATGAAGTAAATATGCATCAAAATGAAGTAAGTATAAATTGAAACAAAGGAAATATGCAACGAAATGAAGGAAATATGCATCGAATCGAAGGAAATTTCGATCGTAATAAAGAAATATGCATAAAAAAGAAGTAAATATGCATCAAAACGAGAAAATGAGCATCAAAATGAAGTAAATATGCATCAAAACGAAAAAATATGAATTAAAATGAAGGAAATATTGATCGTAAGGATGTAAATATGCATCAAAATGAAATAAATATGCATCAAAATGAAGGAAATGTTGATCGCAATGAAGTAAATATGCATCAAAATGAAGTAAATATGCATCGAAACGAAGGAAATATTGATTGTAATGAAGTAAATATGCATCAAAATGAAGGAAATATGCATCAAAACGAAGGAAATATTTATCGTGATGAAGTAAACATGCATCAAAATAAAGGAATTATGCATCGAAATGAAGTAAATATGCATCAAAATTAAGTAAATATACATTGAAACGATGGAAATATGCATTGAAATAAAGAAAATATGCAACAAATTGAAGGAAATATTGATCATAATGAAGTAAATATGCATTAAAATGAGGGAAATATGGATCAAAACGAAGGAAATATTGATCGCGATGAAGTAAATGTGCATCAAAATAAAGAAAATATACATTGAAACAAAGGAAATATGCATCGAAATGAAGGAAATATGCATCGAATCGAAGGAAATTTCGATTATAATGAAGTAAATATGCATCAAATTGAAGTAAATATGCATCGAAATGAAGAAAATGTTGATCGCAATGAAGTAAATATGCATCAAAATGAAAGAAATATGCATCAAAACGAAGGAAATGTTGATCATAATAAAGAAAACATGCATCAAAATAAAGGAATTATGCATCGAAATGAAGTAAATATGCATCAAAATGAAGTAAATATACATTGAAACGACAAAAATATGCATTGAAATAAAGGAAATCTGCCATGAATCGAAGGAAATATTGATCATAATGAAGTAAATATGCATCAAAATAAAGGAAATGTACATCAAAATGAAGGACAAGTTGATCGTAGTGATGTAAATATGCTTCAAAAAGATGGAAATGTTGATCGTAAAAAAGTAATTATGTGTCAAATTAAGTAAATATTCATCGAAACTAAGGAAATATTGATCGTAATGAAGTAAATATACATCAAAATGAAGAAAATATGCACCGAAATAAAGTAAATAAGCATCAAAATGAAGTAAGTATACATTGAAACAAAGGAAATATGCATCGAAATGAAGTAAATATGCATTGAATCGAAGGAATTTTCGATCGTAATTAAGTAAATATGCATCAAAAAGAAGTAAATATGCATAAAAAAGAAGTAAATATGCATCGAAACGAAAGAAATATGCATCAAATTTAAGGAAATATTGATCGTAAGGATGTAAATATGCATCAAAATAAAGTAAATATGCAGCGAAATGAAGGAAATGTTGATCGTAATGAAGCAAATATTCATCAAAATGAAGTAAATATGAATTTAAATGAAGTAAGTATACATCAAAATGAAGGAAATATGAGTCAAGTCGAAGGAAATTTCGATCGTAATGAAGTAAATATACATCAAAATGATGTAAATATGCATCGAAATGAGAAAATGAGCATCAAAATGAAATAAATATGCATCAAAACGAAAGAAATATGCATCAAAACGAAGGAAATGTTGATCGTAAGGATGTAAATATGCATCAAAATGAAGTAAATATGCATCGAAACGAAGGAAATATTGATCGTAATGACGTGAATATTCATAAAAAAGAAGTAAATACGCATCTAAACAAAGATAATATTGATCGTAATTAAGTAAATATGCATAAAAATGAAGGAAATATGCATCAAAACGAAAGAAATGCTGATCGTAATGAAGTAAATAAGCATCAAAATGAAGAAAATATGCATCGAAATGAAGTAAATATGCATCAAAATAAAGTAAGTATACATTGAAACAAAGGAAATATGCATCGAAATGTGGGAAATATGCATCGAATCGAAGGAAATTTCGATCGTAATGAAGTAAATATGCTTCTAAAAGAAGTAAATATGCATCGAAACGAGAAAATGAACATCAAAATGAAGTAAATATGCATCGAAACGAGAAAATGAACATCAAAATGAATTAAAATAAAGGAAATGTTGATCGTAAGGATGTAAATATGCATCGAAATGAAGTAAATATGCATCGAAATGAAGGAAATGTTGATAGCAATGATGTAAACATGCATCAAAGTGAAGTAAATACGCATCGAAACGAAGGAAATATTGATCGTGATGAAGTAAACTTGCATCAAAATAAAGGAATTATGCATCGAAATGTAGTAAATATGCATCAAAATGAAGTAAATATGCATTTAAATGAAGTAAGTATACATCAAAATGAAGGAAATATGAGTCAAGTCGAAGGAAATTTCGATCGTAATGAAGTAAATATACATCAAAATGATGTAAATATGCATCGAAATGAGAAAATGAGCATCAAAATGAAGAAAATATGCATCAAAACGATAGAAATATGCTTCAAAATTAAGGAAATGTTGATCGTAAGGATGTAAATATGCATCAAAATTAACTAAATATGCATCGAAATGAAGGAAATGTTGATCGTAATGAAGTAAATATGCATCAAAATGAAGTAAATATGCATCAAAATGAAGTAAGTATACATCGAAATGAAGGAAATATGAGTCAAATCGAAGGAAATTTCGATCGTAATGATGTAAATATGCATCAAAATGAAGTAAATATGCATCGAAATGAGAAAATGAGCATCAAAATGAAGTAAATATGGATCAAAACGAAAGAAATATGCATCAAAATTAAGGAAATATTGATCGTAAGGATGTAAATATGCATCAAAATGAAGTAAATATGTAGCGAAATGAAGGAAATGTTGATCGTAATGAAGTAAATATGCATCAAAATGAAGTAAATATGCATTTAAATGAAGTAAATATACATCAAAATGAAGGAAATATGAGTCAAGTCGAAGGAAATTTCGATCGTAATGAAGTAAATATACATCAAAATGATGTAAATATGCATCGAAATGAGAAAATGAGCATCAAAATGAAGTAAATATGCATCAAAACGAAAGAAATATGCTTCAAAATTAAGGAAATGTTGATCGTAAGGATGTAAATATGCATCAAAATTAACTAAATATGCATCGAAATGAAGGAAATGTTGATCGTAATGAAGTAAATATGCATCAAAATGAAGTAAATATGCATCAAAATGAAGTAAGTATACATCGAAATGAAGGAAATATGAGTCAAATCGAAGGAAATTTCGATCGTAATGATGTAAATATGCATCAAAATGAAGTAAATATGCATCGAAATGAGAAAATGAGCATCAAAATGAAGTAAATATGCATCAAAACGAAAGAAATATGCATTAAAACGAAGGAAATGTTGATCGTAAGGATGTAAATATGCATCAAAATGAAGTAAATATGCATCGAAACTAAGGAAATATTGATCGCATTGAAGTAAATATGCATCAAAAAGAAGTTAATACGTATCTAAACGTAGGAAATATTGATCGTAATGAAGTAAATATGCATCAAAATGAAGGAAATATGTATCAAAACGAAGGAAATGCTGATCGTAATGAACTAAATATGCATCAAAATGAAGAAAATATGCATCAAAATGAAGTAAATATGCATCAAAATGAAGTAAGTATAAATTGAAACAAAGGAAATATGCAACGAAATGAAGGAAATATGCATCGAATTGAAGGAAATTTCGATCGTAATAAAGAAATATGCATAAAAAAGAAGTAAATATGCATCAAAACGAGAAAATGAGCATCAAAATGAAGTAAATATGCATCAAAACGAAAAAATATGAATTAAAATGAAGGAAATATTGATCGTAAGGATGTAAATATGCATCAAAATGAAATAAATATGCATCAAAATGAAGGAATTGTTGATCGCAATGAAGTAAATATGCATCAAAATAAAGTAAATATGCATCGAAACGAAGGAAATATTGATTGTAATGAAGTAAATATGCATCAAAATGAAGGAAATATGCATCAAAACGAAGGAAATATTTATCGTGATGAAGTAAACATGCATCAAAATAAAGGAATTATGCATCGAAATGAAGTAAATATGCATCAAAATTAAGTAAATATACATTGAAACGATGGAAATATGCATTGAAATAAAGAAAATATGCAACAAATTGAAGGAAATATTGATCATAATGAAGTAAATATGCATTAAAATGAGGGAAATATGGATCAAAACGAAGGAAATATTGATCGCGATGAAGTAAATGTGCATCAAAATAAAGAAAATATACATTGAAACAAAGGAAATATGCATCGAAATGAAGGAAATATGCATCGAATCGAAGGAAATATTGATTGTAATGAAGTAAATATGCATCAAAATGAAGGAAATACGCATAGAAACGAATGAAATATTTATCGTGATGAAGTAAACATGCATCAAAATAAAAGAATTATGCATCGAAATGAAGTAAATATGCATCAAAATTAAGTAAATATACATTGAAACGATGGAAATATGCATTGAAATAAAGAAAATATGCAACGAATCGAAGGAAATATTGATCATAATGAAGTAAATATGCATTAGAATGAAGGAAATATGGATCAAAACGAAGGAAATATTGATCGCAATGAAGTAAATGTGCATCAAAATAAAGGAAATATACATTGAAACAAAGGAAATATGCATCGAAATGAAGGAAATATGCATCGAATCGAAGGAAATTTCGATCATAATGAAGTAAATATGCATCAAAATGAAGTAAATATGCATCGAAATGAAGAAAATGTTGATCGCAATGAAATAAATACGCATCAAAATGAAGTAAATACGCATCGAAACGAAGGAAATATTGATCGTAATGAAGTAAATATGCATCAAAATAAAGGAAATATGCATCAAAACGAAGGAAATGTTGATCATGATAAAGAAAACATGCATCAAAATAAAGGAATTATGCATCGAAATAAAGTAAATATGCATCAAAATAAAGTAAATATAATTTGAAACGACAAAAATATGCATTGAAATAAAGGAAATATGCCATGAATCGAAGGAAATATTGATCATAATGAAGTAAATATGCATCAAAATAAAGGAAATGTATATCGAAATGAAGGACATGTTGATCGTAGTGAAGTAAATATGCTTCAAAAAGATGGAAATGTTGATCGTAAAAAAGTAATTATGTGTTAAATTAAGTAAATATGCATCGAAACTAAGGAAATATTGATCGTAATGAAGTAAATATACATCAAAATGATGAAAATATGCACCAAAATAAAGTAAATATGCATCAAAATGAAGTAAGTATACATTGAAACAAAGGAACTATGCATCGAAATGAAGGAAATATGCATAAAATCGAAGGAAATTTCGATCGTAATGAAGTAAATATGCATCAAAAAGAAATAAATATGGATCAAAAAGATGTAAATATGCATCGAAACGAGAAAATGAGTATCAAAATGAAGTAAATATGCATCAAAACGAAAGAAATATGCTTCAAAATTAAGGAAATGTTGATCGTAAGGATGTAAATATGCATCAAAATTAACTAAATATGCATCGAAATGAAGTAAATATGCATCAAAATGAAGTAAGTATACATTGAAACAAAGGAAATATGCATCGAAATGAAGTAAATATGCATTGAATCGAAGGAATTTTCGATCGTAATTAAGTAAATATGCATAAAAAAGAAGTAAATATGCATAAAAAAGAAGTAAATATGCATCGAAACGAGATTATGAGCATCAAAATGAAGTAAATATGCATCAAAACGAAAGAAATATGCATCAAATTTGAGGAAATATTGATCGTAAGGATGTAAATATGCATCAAAATAAAGTAAATATGCAGCGAAATGAAGGAAATGTTGATCGTAATGATGCAAATATGCATCAAAATGAAGTAAATATGCATTTAAATGAAGTAAGTATACATCAAAATGAAGGAAATATGAGTCAAGTCGAAGGAAATTTCGATCGTAATGAAGTAAATATACATCAAAATGATGTAAATATGCATCGAAATGAGAAAATGAGCATCAAAATGAAATAAATATGCATCAAAACGAAAGAAATATGCATCAAAACGAAGGAAATGTTGATCGTAAGGATGTAAATATGCATCAAAATGAAGTAAATATGCATCGAAACGAAGGAAATATTGATCGTAATGACGTGAATATTCATAACAAAGAAGTAAATACGCATCTAAACGAAGATAATATTGATCGTAATTAAGTAAATATGCATAAAAATGAAGGAAATATGCATCAAAACGAAAGAAATGCTGATCGTAATGAAGTAAATAAGCATCAAAATGAAGAAAATATGCATCGAAATGAAGTAAATATGCATTAAAATAAAGTAAGTATACATTGAAACAAAGGAAATATGCATCGAAATGTGGGAAATATGCATCGAATTGAAGGAAATTTCGATCGTAATGAAGTAAATATGCATCTAAAAGAAGTAAATATGCATCGAAACGAGAAAATGAACACCAAAATGAAGTAAATATGCATCAAAACGAAAGAAATATGAATTAAAATAAAGGAAATGTTGATCGTAAGGATGTAAATATGCATCGAAATGAAGTAAATATGAATCGAAATGAAGGAAATGTTGATAGCAATGATGTAAACATGCATCAAAGTGAAGTAAATACGCATCGAAACGAAGGAAATATTGATCGTGATGAAGTAAACTTGCATCAAAATAAAGGAATTATGCATCGAAATGTAGTAAATATGCATCAAAATGAAGTAAATATACATTGAAACGATGGAAATATGCATTGAAATAAAGGAAATATGCAACGAATCGAAGGAAAATATTGATCATAATGAAGTAAATATGCATCAAAATAAACGAAATGTGCATTGAAATGAAGGACATGTTGATCGTAGTGAAGTAAATATGCTTCGAAAAGATGAAAATGTTGATTGTAAAAAAATAATTGTGTCAAAATAAAGTAAATATGCATCGAAACTAATGAAATATTGATCGTAATGAAGTAAATATACATCAAAATGAAGAAAATATGCATCGAAATAAAGTAAATATGCATCAAAATGAAGTAAGTATACATTGAAACAAAGGAACTATGCATCAAAATGAAGGAAATATGCATAGAATCGAAGGAAATTTCGATCGTAATGATGTAAATATGCATAAAAAAGAAGTAAATATGCATCGAAACGAGAAAATGAGCATTAAAATGAAGTAAATATGCATCAAAACGAAAGAAATATGCATCAAAATTAAGGAAACGTTTATCGTAATGATGTAAATATGCATCAAAATGAAGTAAATATGCATCGAAATGAAGGAAATGTTGATCGTAATGAAGTAAATATGCATCAAAATGAAGTAAGTATACATCGAAATGAAGGAAATATGAGTCAAATCGAATGAAATTTCGATCGTAATGAAGTAAATATGCATCAAAATGAAGTAACTTTGCATCGAAACGAAGGAAATATTGATCGTAATGAAGTAAATATGCATCAAAATGAAGGAAATATGCATCAAAACGAAGGAAATGTTGATCGTGATGAAGTAAACATGCATCAAATTAAAGGAATTATGCATCGAAATGAAGTAATATGCATCAAAATGAAATAAATATACATTGAAACGACGGAAATATGCATTGAAATAAAGGAAATATGCAACGAATCGAAGGAAATATTGATCATAATGAAGTAAATATGAATCAAAATAAACGAAATGTGCATCGAAATGAAGGACATGTTGATCGTAGTGAAGTAATTATGCTTCGAAAAGATGAAATTGTTGATCGTAAAAAAGTAATTATGTGTCAAAATAAAGTAAATATGCCTCGAAACTAAGGAAATATTGATCGTAATGAAGTAAATATACATTAAAATGAAGAAAATATGGATCGAAATAAAGTAAATATGCATCAAAATGAAGTAAGTATACATTGAAACAAAGGAACTATGCATCGAAATGAAGGAAATATGCATAAAATCGAGGGAAATTTCGATCGTAATGAAGTAAATATGCATCAAAAAGAAATAAACATGCATCAAAAAGATGTAAATATGCATCGAAACGAGAAAATGATCATCAAAATGAAGTAAATATGCAACAAAACGAAAGAAATATGCTTCAAAATTAAGGAAATGTTGATCGTAAGGATGTAAATATGCATCAAAATTAACTAAATATGCATCGAAATGAAGGAAATGTTGATCGTAATGAAGTAAATATGCATCAAAATGAAGTAAATATGCATCAAAATGAAGTAAGTATACATCGAAATGAAGGAAGTATGAGTCAAATCGAAGGAAATTTCGATCGTAATGATGTAAATATGCATCAAAATGAAGTAAATATGCATCGAAATGAGAAAATGAGCATCAAAATGAAGTAAATATGCATCAAAATTAAAGAAATATGCATTAAAACGAAGGAAATGTTGATCGTAAGGATGTAAATATGCATCAAAATGAAGTAAATATGCATCGAAACTAAGGAAATATTGATCACATTGAAGTAAATATGCATAAAAAAGAAGTAAATACGTATCTAAACGAAGGAAATATTGATCGTAATGAAGTAAATATGCATCAAAATGAAGGAAATATGTATCAAAACGAAGGAAATGCTGCTTGTAATTAACTAAATATGCATCAAAATGAAGAAAATATGCATCAAAATGAAGTAAATATGCATCAAAATGAAGTAAGTATAAATTGAAACAAAGGAATATGCAACGAAATGAAGGAAATATGCATCGAATTGAAGGAAATTTCGATCGTAATAAATTAAATGTGCATAAAAAAGAAGTAAATATGAATCAAAACGAGAAAATGATCATCAAAATGAAGTAAATATACATCGAAATGAAGTAAATATGCATCGAAATGAAGGAAATGTTGATCGCAATGAAGTAAATATGCATCAAAATGAAGTAAATATGCATCGAAACGAAGGAAATATTGATTGTAATGAAGTAAATATGCATCAAAATGAAGAAAATATACATCAAAATGAAGGAAATGTTTATCGTGATGAAGTAAACATGCATCAAAATAAAGGAATTATGCATCGAAATGAAGTATATATGCATCAAAATTAAGTAAATATACATTGAAACGATGGAAATATGCATTGAAATAAAGGAAATATGCAACGAATCGAAGGAAATATTGATCATAATGAAGTAAATATGCATTAAAATGAAGGAAATACGGATCAAAACGAAGGAAATATTGATCGCGATGAAGTAAATGTGCATCAAAATAAAGGAAATATACATTGAAACAAAGGAAATATGCTTCGAAATGAAGGAAATATGCATCGAATCGAAGGAAATTTCGATCATAATAAAGTAAATGTGCATCAAAATGAAGTAAATATGCATTGAAATGAAGAAAATGTTGATCGCAATGAAGTAAATATGCATCAAAATGAAGTAAATACGCATCGAAACGAAGGAAATAATGATCGTAATGAAGTAAATATGCATCAAAATGAAGGAAATATGCATCAAAACGAAGAAAATGTTGATCATGATAAAGAAAACATGCATCAAAATAAAGGAATTATGCATCGAAATGAAGTAAATATGCATCAAAATGAAGTAAATATACATTGAAACGACAAAAATATGCATTGAAATAAAGGAAATATGTCATGAATCGAAGGAAATATTGATCATAATGAAGTAAATATGCATCAAAATAAAGGAAATGTACATCGAAATGAAGGACATGTTGATCGTAGTGAATTAAATATGCTTCAAAAAGATGGAAATGTTGATCGTAAAAAAGTAATTATGTGTCGAATTAAGTAAATATGCATCGAAACTAAGGAAATATTGATCGTAATGAAGTAAATACACATCAAAATGAAGAAAATATGCACCGAAATAAAGTAAATATGCATCAAAATGAAGTAAGTATACATTGAAACAAAGGAAATATGCATCGAAATGAAGTAAATATGCATTGAATCGAAGGAATTTTCGATCATAATTAAGTAAATATGCATAAAAAAGAAGTAAATATGCATAAAAAAGAAGTAAATATGCATCGAAACGAGAAAATGAGAATCAAAATGAAGTAAATATGCATCAAAACGAAAGAAATATGCATCAAAATTAAGGAAATATTGATCGTAAGGATATAAATATGCATCAAAATGAAGTAAATATGCAGCGAAATGAAGGAAATGTTGATCGTAATGAAGTAAATATGCATCAAAATGAAGTAAATATGCATTTAAATGAAGTAAGTATACCTCAAAATGAAGGAAATATGAGTCAAGTCGAATGAAATTTCGATCGTAATGAAGTAAATATACATCAAAATGATGTAAATATGCATCAAAATGAGAAAATGAGCATCAAAATGAAGTAAATATGCATCAAAACGAAAGAAATATGCATCAAAACGAAGGAAATGTTGATCGTAAGGATGTAAATATGCATCAAAATTAAGTAAATATGCATCGAAATGAAGGAAATATTGATCGCAATGACGTAAATATTCATAAAAAAGAAGTAAATACGCATCTAAATGAAGAAAATATTGATCGTAATTAAGTAAATATGCATAAAAATGAAGGAAATATGCATCAAATTGAAGGAAATGCTGATCGTAATGAAGTAAATAAGCATCAAAATGAAGAAAATATGCATCGAAATGAAGTAAATATGCATCAAAATAAAGTAAGTATACATTGAAACAAAGGAAATATGCATCGAAATGAGGGAAATATGCATCGAATCGAAGGAAATTTCGATCTTAATGAAGTAAATATGCATCTAAAGAAGTAAATATGCATCGAAACGAGAAAATGAACATCAAAATGAAGTAAATATGCATCAAAACAAAAGAAATATGAATTAAAATGAAGGAAATGTTGATCGTAAGGATGTAAATATGTATCGAAATGAAGTAAATATGCATCGAAATGAAGGAAATGTTGATAGCAATGATGTAAACATGCATCAAAATGAAGTAAATACGCATCGAAAGGAAGGAAATATTGATCGTAATGAAGTAAATATGCTTCAAAATGAAGGAAATATGCATCAAAACGAAGGAAATATTGATCGTGATGAAGTAAACTTGCATCAAAATAAAGGAATTATGCATCGAAATGTAGTAAATATGCATCAAAATGAATTAAATATACACTGAAACGATGGAAATATGCATTGAAATAAAGGAAATATGCAACGAATCGAAGGAAATATTGATCATAATGAAGAATATATGCATCAAAATAAACGAAATGTGCATCGAAATGAAGGACATGTTGATCGTAGTGAAGTAAATATGCTTTGAAAAGATGAAAATGTTGATCGTAAAAAAGTAATTATGAGTCAAAATAAAGTAAATATGCATCGAAACTAAGGAAATATTGATCGTAATGAAGTAAATATACATCAAAATGAAGAAAATATGCATCGAAATAAAGTAAATATGCATCAAAATGAAGTAAGTATACATTGAAACAAAGGAACTATGCATCGAAATAAAGGAAATATGCATAGAATCGAAGGAAATTTCGATCATAATGAAGTAAATATGCATAAAAAAGAAGTAAATATGCATCAAAACGAGAAAATGAGCATCAAAATGAAGTAAATATGCATCAAAACGAAAGAAATATGCATCAAAATTAAGAAAACGTTGATCGTAAGGATGTAAATATGCATCGAAATGAAGTAAATATGCATCGAAATGAAGGAAATGTTGATCATAATGAAGTAAATATGCATCAAAATGAAGTAAATATGAGTAAAAATGAAGGAAATTTCGATCGTAATGAAATAAATATGCTTCAAAATGAAGTAAATATGCATCGAAACGAAGGAAATATTGATCGTAATGAAGTAAATTTGAATCAAAATAAAGGAAATATGCATAAAAACGAAGGAAATGTTGATCGTGATGAAGTAAACATGCATAAAAATAAAGGAACTATGCATCGAAATGAAGTAAATATGCATCAAAATGAAGTAAATATACATTGAAACGATGGAAATATGCAATGAAATAAAGGAAATATGCAACGAATCGAAGGAAATATTGATCATAATGAAGTAAATATGCATCAAAATAAACGAAATGTGCATCGAAATGAAGGACATGTTGATCGTAGTGAAGTAAATATGCTTCGAAAAGATGAAAATGTTGATCGTAAAAAAGTAATTATGTGTCAAAATAAAGTAAATATGCATCGAAACTAAGGAAATATTGATCGTAATGAAGTAAATTTACATCAAAATGAAGAAAATATGCATCGAAATAAAGTAAATATGCATCAAAATGAAGTAAGTACACGTTGAAACAAAGGAACTATGCATCGAAATGAAGGAAATATGCATAGAATCGAAGGAAATTTCGATCATAATGAAGTAATTATGCATAAAAAAGAAGTAAATATGCATCGAAACGAGAAAATGAGCATCAAAATGAAGTAAATATGCATCAAAACGAAAGAAATATGCATCAAAATTAAGGAAACGTTGATCGTAACGATGTAAATATGCATCAAAATGAAGTAAATATGCATCGAAATGAAGGAAATGTTAATCGTAATGAAGTAAATATGCATCAAAATGAAGTAAGTATACATCAAATTGAAGTAAATATGAGTAAAAATGAAGGAAATTTCGATCGTAATGAAGTAAATATGCATCAAAATGAAGTAAATATGCATCGAAACGAAGGAAATAATGATCGTAATGAAGTAAATATGAATCAAAATAAAGGAAATATGCATAAAAACGAAGGAAATGTTGATCGTGATGAAGTAAACATGCATAAAAATAAAGGAACTATGCATCGAAATGAAGTAAATATGCATCAAAATGAAGTAATTATACATTGAAACGACGGAAATATGCATTGAAATAAAGGAAATATGCAACGAATCGAAGGAAATATTGATCATAATGAATTAAATATTTCTCAAAATAAACGAAATGTGCATCGAAATGAAGGGCATGTTGATCGTAGTGAAGTAAATAGGCTTTGAAAAGATGAAAATGTTGATCGTAAAAAAGTAATTATGTGTCAAAATAAAGTAAATATGCATCGAAACTAAGGATATATTGATCATAATGAAGTAAATATACATCAAAATGAAGAAAATATGCATCGAAATAAAGTAAATATTCATCAAAATGAAGTAAGTATACATTGAAACAAAGAACTATGCATCGAAATGAAGGAAATATGCATAGAATCGAAGGAAATTTTGATCGTAATGAAGTAAATATGCATAAAAAAGAAGTAAATATGCATCAAAAAGAATTAAATATGCATCGAAACGAAAAAATGAGCATCAAAATGAAGTAAATATGCATCAAAACGAAAGAAATATGCATTAAAATTAAGGAAATGTTGATCGTAAGGATGTAAATATGCATCAAAATGAACTAAATATGCATCGAAATGAAGGAAATGTTGATCGTAATGAAGTAAATATGCATCAAAATGAAGCAAATATGCATCAAAATGAAGTAAGTATACATCGAAATGAAGGAAATATGAGTCAAATCGAATGAAATTTCGATCGTAATGAAGTAAATATGCATCAAAATGAAGTAACTTTGCATCGAAACGAAGGAAATATTGATCGTAATGAAGTAAATATGCATCAAAAGGAAAGAAATATGCATCAAAACGAAGGAAATGTTGATCGTGATGAAGTAAACATGCATCAAATTAAAGGAATTATGCATCGAAATGAAGTAATATGCATCAAAATGAAGTAAATATACATTGAAACGAAATGTGCATCGAAATGAAGGACATGTTGATCGTAGTGAAGTAATTATGCTTCGAAAAGATGAAAATGTTGATCGTAAAAAAGTAATTATGTGTCAAAATAAAGTAAATATGCCTCGAAACTAAGGAAATATTGATCGTAATGAAGTAAATATACATCAAAATGAAGAAAATATGGATCGAAATAAAGTAAATATGCATCAAAATGAAGTAAGTATACATTGAAACAAAGGAACTATGCATCGAAATGAAGGAAATATGCATAAAATCAAAGGAAATTTCGATCGTAATGAAGTAAATATGCATCAAAAAGGAATAAATATGCATAAAAAGATGTAAATATGCATCGAAACGAGAAAATGAGCATCAAAATTAAGTAAATATGCATCAAAACGAAAGAAATATGCTTTAAATTAAGGAAATGTTGATCGTAAGGATGTAAATATGCATCAAAATTAAATAAATATGCATCGAAATGAAGGAAATGTTGATCGTAATGAAGTAAATATGCATCAAAATGAAGTAAATATGCATCAAAATGAAGTAAGTATACATCGAAATGAAGGAAATATGAGTCAAATCGAAGGAAATTTCGATCGTAATGATGTAAATATGCATCAAAATGAAGTAAATATGCATCGAAATGAGAAAATGAGCATCAAAATGAAGTAAATATGCATCAAAACGAAAGAAATATGCATCAAAATGAAGTAAATATGCATCGAAACTAAGGAAATATTGATCGCATTGAAGTAAATATGCATCAAAAAGAAGTAAATACGTATTTAAACGAAGGAAATATTGATCGTAATGATGTAAATATGCATCAAAATGAAGGAAATATGTATCAAAACGAAGGTAATGCTGATCGTAATGAACTAAATATGCATCAAAATGAAGAAAATATGCATCAAAATGAAGTAAGTATTAATTGAAACAAAGGAAATATGCAACGAAATGAAGGAAATATGCATCGAATCGAAGGAAATTTCGATCGTAATATAGTAAATATGTATAAAAAAGAAGTAAATATGCATCAAAACGAGAAAATGAGCATCAAAATAATGTAAATATGCATCAAAACGAAAAAATATGAATTAAAATGAAGGAAATGTTTATCGTAAGGATGTAAATATGCATCAAAATGAAGTAAATATGCATCGAAATGTAGGAAATGTTGATCGCAATGAAGTAAATATGCATCAAAATGAAGTAAATATGCATCGAAACGAAGGAAATATTGATTCTAATGAAGTAAATATGCATAAATATGAAGGAAATATGCATCAAAATGAAGGAAATATGCATCAAAACGAAGGAAATATTTATCGTGATGAATTACACATGCATCAAAATAAATGAATTATGCATCGAAATGAAGTAAATATGCATCAAAATTAAGTAAATATACATTGAAACGATGGAAATATGCATTGAAATAAAGAAAATATGCAACGAATCGAAGGAAATATTGATCATAATGAAGTAAATATGCATTAAAATGAAAGAAATATGGATCAAAACGAAGGAAATATTGATCGCGATGAAGTAAATGTGCATCAAAATAAAGGAAATATACATTGAAACAAAGGAAATATGCATCGAAATGAAGGAAATATGCATCGAATTGAAGGAAATTTCGATCATAATGAAGTAAATATGCATCAAAATGAAGTAAATATGCATCGAAATGAAGAAAATGTTGATCGCACTGAAGTAAATATGCATCAAAATGAAGTAAATACGCATCGAAACGAAGGAAATATTGATCGTAATGAAGTAAATACGCATCAAAATGAAGTAAATATGCATCAAAATGAAGTAAATATGCAGCGAAATGAAGGAAATGTTGATCGTAATGAAGTAAATATGCATCAAAATAAAGTAAATATGCATTTAAATGAAGTAGGTATACATCAAAATGAAGGAAATATGAGTCAAGTCGAAGGAAATTTCGATCGTAATGAAGTAAATATACATCAAAATGATGTAAATATGCATTGAAATGAGAAAATGAGCATCAAAATGAAGTAAATATACATCAAAACGAAAGAAATATGCTTCAAAATTAAGGAAATGTTGATCGTAAGGATGAAAATATGCATCAAAATTAAGTAAAATGCATCGAAATGAAGGAAATGTTGATCGTAATGAAGTAAATATGCATCAAAATGAAGTAAGTATACATCGAAATGAAGGAAATATGAGTCAAATCGAAGGAAATTTCGATCGTAATGATGTAAATATGCATCAAAATGAAGTAAATATGCATCGAAATGAGAAAATGAGCATCAAAATGAAGTAAATATGCATCAAAACGAAAGAAATATGCATTAAAACGAAGGAATCGTTGATCGTAAGGATGTAAATATGCATCAAAATGAAGTAAATATGCATCGAAACTAAGGAAATATTGATCGCATTGAAGTAAATATGCATAAAAAAGAAGTAAATACGTATCTAAACGAAGGAAATATTGATCGTAATGAAGTAAATATGCATCAAAATGAAGGAAATATGTATCAAAACGAAGGAAATGTTGATCGTAATGAACTAAATATGCATCAAAATGAAGAAAATATGCATCAAAATGAAGTAAATATGCATCAAAATGAAGTAAGTATAAATTGAAACAAAGGAAATATGCAACGAAATGAAGGAAATATGCATCGAATCGAAGGAAATTTCGATCGTAATAAAGTAAATATGCATAAAAAAGAAGTAAATATGCATCAAAACGAGAAAATGAGCATAAAAAAGAAGTAAATATGCATCAAAACGAAAGAAATATGATTTAAAATGAAGAAAAAGTTGATAGTAAGGATGTAAATATGCATCAAAATGAAGTAAATATGCATCGAAATGAAGTAAATGTTGATCGTAATGAAGTAAATATGCATCGAAATGAAGTAAATATGCATCGAAACGAAGGAAATATTGATTGTAATGAATTAAATATGCATCAAAATGAAGGAAATATGCATCAAAAGGAAGGAAATGTTGATCGTGATGAAGTAAACATGCATCATAATAAAGGAATTATGCATCGAAATAAAGTAAATATGCATCAAAATTAAGTAAATATACATTGAAACGATGGAAATATGCATTGAAATAAAGGAAATATGCAACGAATCGAAGGAAATATTGATCATAATGAAGTAAATATGCATTAAAATGAAGGAAATATGGATCAAAACGAAGGAAATATTGATCGCGATGAAGTAAATGTGCATCAAAATAAAGGAAATATACGTTGAAACAAAGGAATTATGCATCGAAATGAAGGAAATATGCATCGAATCGAAGGAAATTTCGATCATAATGAAGTAAATATGCATCAAAATGAAGTAAATATACATCGAAATGAAGAAAATATTGATCGCAATGAAGTAAATATGCATCAAAATGAAGTAAATACGCATCGAAACGAAGGAAATATTGATCGTAATGAAGTAAATATGCATTAAAATGAAGGAAATATGGATCAAAACGAAGGAAATATTGATCGCGATGAAGTAAATGTGCATCAAAATAAAGGAAATATACATTGAAACAAAGGAAATATGCATCGAAATGAAGGAAATATGCATCGAATCGAAGGAAATTTCGATCATAATGAAGTAAATATGCATCAAAATGAAGTAAATATGCATCGAAATGAAGAAAATGTTGATCGCAATGAAGTAAATATGTATCAAAATGAAGTAAATACGCATCGAAACGAAGGAAATATTGATCGTAATGAAGTAAATATGCATCAAAATGAAGGAAATATGCATCAAAACGAAGGAAATGTTGATCATGATAAAGAAAACATGCATCAAAATAAAGGAATTATGCATCGAAATGAAGTAAATATGCATCAAAATGAAGTAAATATACATTGAAACGACAAAAATATGCATTGAAATAAAGGAAATATGCCATGAATCGAAGGAAATATTGATCATAATGAAGTAAATATGCATCAAAATAAAGGAAATGTACATTGAAATGAAGGACATGTTGATCGTAGTGAAGTAAATATGCTTCAAAAAGATGGAAATGTTGATCGTAAAAAAGTAATTATGTGTCAAATTAAGTAAATATGCATCGAAACTAAGGAAATATTGATCGTAATGAAGTAAATATACATCAAAATGAAGAAAATATGCACCGAAATAAAGTAAATATGCATCAAAATGAAGTAAGTATACATTGAAACAAAGGAAATACGCATCGAAATGAAGTAAATATGCATTGAATCGAAGGAATTTTCGATCGTAATTAAGTAAATATGTATCAAAAAGAAGTAAATATGCATAAAAAAGAAGTAAATATGCATCGAAACGAGAAAATGAGCATCAAAATGAAGTAAATATGCATCAAAACGAAAGAAATATGCATCAAAATTAAGGAAATATTGATCGTAAGGATGTAAATATGCATCAAAATGAAGTAAATATGCAGCGAAATGAAGGAAATGTTGATCGTAATGAAGTAAATATGCATCAAAATGAAGTAAATATACATTTAAATGAAGTAAGTATACATCAAAATGAAGGAAATATGAGTCAAGTCGAAGGAAATTTCGATCGTAATGAAGTAAATATACATCAAAATGATGTAAATATGCATCGAAATGAGAAAATGAGCATCAAAATGAAGTAAATATGCATCAAAACGAAAGAAATATGCTTCAAAATTAAGGAAATGTTGATCGTAAGGATGAAAATATGCATCAAAATTAAGTAAATATGCATCGAAATGAAGGAAATGTTGATCGTAATGAAGTAAATATGCATCAAAAGGAAGTAAATATGCATCAAAATGAAGTAAGTATACATCGAAATGAAGGAAATATGAGTCAAATCGAAAGAAATTTCGATCGTAATGATGTAAATATGCATCAAAATGAAGTAAATATGCATCGAAATGAGAAAATGAGCATCAAAATGAAGTAAATATGCATCAAAACGAAAGAAATATGCATTAAAACGAAGGAATTGTTGATCGTAAAGATGTAAATATGCATCAAAATGAAATAAATATGCATCGAAACTAAGGAAATATTGATCGCATTGAAGTAAATATGCATCAAAAAGAAGTAAATACGTATCTAAACGAAGGAAATATTGATCGTAATGAAGTAAATATGCATCAAAATGAAGGAAATATGTATCAAAACGAAGGAAATGCTGATCGTAATGAACTAATATGCATCAAAATGAAGAAAATTTCCATCAAAATGAAGTAAATATGCATCAAAATGAAGTAAGTATAAATTGAAAAAAAGGAAATATTCAACGAAATAAAGGAAATATGCATCGAATCGAAGGAAATTTCGATCGTAATAAAGTAAATATGCATAAAAAAGAAGTAAATATGCATCAAAACGAGAAAATGAGCATCAAAATGAAGTAATTATGCATCAAAATGAAAGAAATATGAATTAAAATGAAGGAAATGTTGATCGTAAGGATGTAAATATGCATCAAAATGAAGTAAATATGCATCGAAATGAAGTAAATGTTGATCGCAATGAAGTAAATATGCATCAAAATGAAGTAAATATGCATCGAAACGAAGGAAATATTGATTGTAATGAAGTAAATATGCATCAAAATGAAGGAAATATGCATCAAAACGAAGGAAATGTTGATCGTGATGAAGTAAACATGCATCAAAATAAAGGAATTATGCATCGAAATTAAGTAAATATGCATCAAAATTAAGTAAATATACATTGAAACGATGGAAATATGCATTGAAATAAAGGAAATATGCAACGAATCGAAGGAAATATTGATCATAATGAAGTAAATATGCATTAAAATGAAGAAAATATGGATCAAAACGAAGTAAATATTGATCGCGATGAAGTAAATGTTCATCAAAATAAAAGAAATATACATTGAAACAAAGGAAATATGCATCGAAATGAAGGAAATATGCATCGAATCGAAGGAAATTTCAATCATAATGAAGTAAATATGCATCAAAATGAAGTAAATATGCATCGAAATTAAGAAAATGTTGATCGCAATGAAGTAAATATGCATCAAAACGAAGGAAATGTTGATCATGATAAAGAAAACATGCATCAAAATAAAGGAATTATGCATCGAAATGAAGTAAATATGCATCAAAATGAAGTAAATATACATTGAATCGACAAAAATATGCATTGAAATAAAGGAAATATGCCATGAATCGAAGGAAATATTGATCATAATGAAGTAAATATGCATCAAAATAAAGGAAATGTACATCGAAATGAAGGACATGTTGATCGTAGTGAAGTAAATATGCTTCAAAAACATGGAAATGTTGATCGTAAAAAAGTAATTATGTGTCAAATTAAGTAAATATGCATCGATACTAAGGAAATATTGATCGTAATGAAGTAAATATACAGCAAAATGAAGAAAATATGCACCGAAATAAAGTAAATATGCATCAAAATGAAGTAAGTATACATTGAAACAAAGGAAATATGCATCGAAATGAAGTATATATGCATTGAATCGAAGGAATTTTCGATCGTAATTAAGTAAATATGCATCAAAAAGAAGTAAATATGCATAAAAAAGAAGTAAATATGCATCGAAAAGAGAAAATGAGCATCAAAATGAAGTAAATATGCATCAAAACGAAAGAAATATGCATCAAAATTAAGGAAATATTGATCGTAAGGATGTAAATATGCATCAAAATGAAGTAAATATGCAGCGAAATGAAGGAAATGTTGATCGTAATGAAGTAAATATGCATCAAAATGAAGTAAATATACATTTAAATGAAGTAAGTATACATCAAAATGAAGGAAATATGAGTCAAGTCGAAGGAAATTTCGATCGTAATGAAGTAAATATACATCAAAATGATGTAAATATGCATCGAAATGAGAAAATGAGCATCAAAATGAAGTAAATATGCATCAAAACGAAAGAAATATGCTTCAAAATTAAGGAAATGTTGATCGTAAGGATGAAAATATGCATCAAAATTAAGTAAATATGCATCGAAATGAAGGAAATGTTGATCGTAATGAAGTAAATATGCATCAAAATGAAGTAAATATGCATCAAAATGAAGTAAGTATACATCGAAATGAAGGAAATATGAGTCAAATCGAAAGAAATTTTGATCGTAATGATGTAAATATGCATCAAAATGAAGTAAATATGCATCGAAATGAGAAAATGAGCATCAAAATGAAGTAAATATGCATCAAAACGAAAGAAATATGCATTAAAACGAAGGAAATATTGATCGTAAGGATGTAAATATGCATCAAAATGAAGTAAATATGCATCGAAACTAAGGAAATATTGATCGCATTGAAGTAAATATGCATCAAAAAGAAGTAAATACGTATTTAAACGAAGGAAATATTGATCGTAATGATGTAAATATGCATCAAAATGAAGGAAATATGTATCAAAACGAAGGTAATGCTGATCGTAATGAAGAAAATATGCATCAAAATGAAGTAAGTATTAATTGAAACAAAGGAAATATGCAACGAAATGAAGGAAATATGCATCGAATCGAAGGAAATTTCGATCGTAATTAAGTAAATATGTATCAAAAAGAAGTAAATATGCATAAAAAAGAAGTAAATATGCATCGAAACGAGAAAATGAGCATCAAAATGAAGTAAATATGCATCAAAACGAAAGAAATATGCATCAAAATTAAGGAAATATTGATCGTAAGGATGTAAATATGCATCAAAATGAAGTAAATATGCAGCGAAATGAAGGAAATGTTGATCGTAATGAAGTAAATATGCATCAAAATGAAGTAAATATACATTTAAATGAAGTAAGTATACATCAAAATGAAGGAAATATGAGTCAAGTCGAAGGAAATTTCGATCGTAATGAAGTAAATATACATCAAAATGATGTAAATATGCATCGAAATGAGAAAATGAGCATCAAAATGAAGTAAATATGCATCAAAACGAAAGAAATATGCTTCAAAATTAAGGAAATGTTGATCGTAAGGATGAAAATATGCATCAAAATTAAGTAAATATGCATCGAAATGAAGGAAATGTTGATCGTAATGAAGTAAATATGCATCAAAAGGAAGTAAATATGCATCAAAATGAAGTAAGTATACATCGAAATGAAGGAAATATGAGGTAAATCGAAAGAAATTTCGATCGTAATGATGTAAATATGCATCAAAATGAAGTAAATATGCATCGAAATGAGAAAATGAGCATCAAAATGAAGTAAATATGCATCAAAACGAAAGAAATATGCATTAATACGAAGGAATTGTTGATCGTAAAGATGTAAATATGCATCAAAATGAAATAAATATGCATCGAAACTAAGGAAATATTGATCGCATTGAAGTAAATATGCATCAAAAAGAAGTAAATACGTATCTAAACGAAGGAAATATTGATCGTAATGAAGTAAATATGCATCAAAATGAAGGAAATATGTATCAAAACGAAGGAAATGCTGATCGTAATGAACTAATATGCATCAAAATGAAGAAAATTTCCATCAAAATGAAGTAAATATGCATCAAAATGAAGTAAGTATAAATTGAAAAAAAGGAAATATTCAACGAAATAAAGGAAATATGCATCGAATCGAAGGAAATTTCGATCGTAATAAAGTAAATATGCATAAAAAAGAAGTAAATAAGCATCAAAACGAGAAAATGAGCATCAAAATGAAGTAATTATGCATCAAAATGAAAGAAATATGAATTAAAATGAAGGAAATGTTGATCGTAAGGATGTAAATATGCATCAAAATGAAGTAAATATGCATCAAAATGAAGTAAATGTTGATCGCAATGAAGTAAATATGCATCAAAATGAAGTAAATATGCATCGAAACGAAGGAAATATTGATTGTAATGAAGTAAATATGCATCAAAATGAAGGAAATATGCATCAAAACGAAGGAAATGTTGATCGTGATGAAGTAAACATGCATCAAAATAAAGGAATTATGCATCGAAATTAAGTAAATATGCATCAAAATTAAGTAAATATACATTGAAACGATGGAAATATGCATTGAAATAAAGGAAATATGCAACGAATCGAAGGAAATATTGATCATAATGAAGTAAATATGCATTAAAATGAAGGAAATATGGATCAAAACGAAGTAAATATTGATCGCGATGAAGTAAATGTTCATCAAAATAAAAGAAATATACATTGAAACAAAGGAAATATGCATCGAAATGAAGGAAATATGCATCGAATCGAAGGAAATTTCAATCATAATGAAGTAAATATGCATCAAAATGAAGTAAATATGCATCGAAATTAAGAAAATGTTGATCGCAATGAAGTAAATATGCATCAAAACGAAGGAAATGTTGATCATGATAAAGAAAACATGCATCAAAATAAAGGAATTATGCATCGAAATGAAGTAAATATGCATCAAAATGAAGTAAATATACATTGAATCGACAAAAATATGCATTGAAATAAAGGAAATATGCCATGAATCGAAGGAAATATTGATCATAATGAAGTAAATATGCATCAAAATAAAGGAAATGTACATCGAAATGAAGGACATGTTGATCGTAGTGAAGTAAATATGCTTCAAAAACATGGAAATGTTGATCGTAAAAAAGTAATTATGTGTCAAATTAAGTAAATATGCATCGATACTAAGGAAATATTGATCGTAATGAAGTAAATATACAGCAAAATGAAGAAAATATGCACCGAAATAAAGTAAATATGCATCAAAATGAAGTAAGTATACATTGAAACAAAGGAAATATGCATCGAAATGAAGTATATATGCATTGAATCGAAGGAATTTTCGATCGTAATTAAGTAAATATGCATAAAAAAGAAGTAAATATGCATAAAAAAGAAGTAAATATGCATCGAAACGAGAAAATGAGCATCAAAATGAAGTAAATATGCATCAAAACGAAAGAAATATGCATCAAAATTAAGGAAATATTGATCGTAAGGATGTAAATATGCATCAAAATGAAGTAAATATGCAGCGAAATGAAGGAAATGTTGATCGTAATGAAGTAAATATGCATCAAAATGAAGTAAATATACATTTAAATGAAGTAAGTATACATCAAAATGAAGGAAATATGAGTCAAGTCGAAGGAAATTTCGATCGTAATGAAGTAAATATACATCAAAATGATGTAAATATGCATCGAAATGAGAAAATGAGCATCAAAATGAAGTAAATATGCATCAAAACGAAAGAAATATGCTTCAAAATTAAGGAAATGTTGATCGTAAGGATGAAAATATGCATCAAAATTAAGTAAATATGCATCGAAATGAAGGAAATGTTGATCGTAATGAAGTAAATATGCATCAAAATGAAGTAAATATGCATCAAAATGAAGTAAGTATACATCGAAATGAAGGAAATATGAGTCAAATCGAAAGAAATTTTGATCGTAATGATGTAAATATGCATCAAAATGAAGTAAATATGCATCGAAATGAGAAAATGAGCATCAAAATGAAGTAAATATGCATCAAAACGAAAGAAATATGCATTAAAACGAAGGAAATATTGATCGTAAGGATGTAAATATGCATCAAAATGAAGTAAATATGCATCGAAACTAAGGAAATATTGATCGCATTGAAGTAAATATGCATCAAAAAGAAGTAAATACGTATTTAAACGAAGGAAATATTGATCGTAATGATGTAAATATGCATCAAAATGAAGGAAATATGTATCAAAACGAAGGTAATGCTGATCGTAATGAAGAAAATATGCATCAAAATGAAGTAAGTATTAATTGAAACAAAGGAAATATGCAACGAAATGAAGGAAATATGCATCGAATCGAAGGAAATTTCGATCGTAATATAGTAAATATGTATAAAAAAGAAGTAAATATGCATCAAAACGAGAAAATGAGCATCAAAATAATGTAAATATGCATCAAAACGAAAAAATATGAATTAAAATGAAGGAAATGTTTATCGTAAGGATGTAAATATGCATCAAAATGAAGTAAATATGCATCGAAATGTAGGAAATGTTGATCGCAATGAAGTAAATATGCATCAAAATGAAGTAAATATGCATTGAAACGAAGGAAATATTTATTCTAATGAAGTAAATATGCATAAAAATGAAGGAAATATGCATCAAAATGAAGGAAATATGCATCAAAACGAAGGAAATATTTATCGTGATGAATTAAACATGCATCAAAATAAATTAATTATGCATCGAAATGAAGTAAATATGCATCAAAATTAAGTAAATATACATTGAAACGATGGAAATATGCATTGAAATAAAGAAAATATGCAACGAATCGAAGGAAATATTGATCATAATGAAGTAAATATGCATTAAAATGAAAGAAATATGGATCAAAACGAAGGAAATATTGATCGCGATGAAGTAAATGTGCATCAAAATAAAGGAAATATACATTGAAACAAAGGAAATATGCATCGAAATGAAGGAAATATGCATCGAATTGAAGGAAATTTCGTTCATAATGAAGTACATATGCATCAAAATGAAGTAAATATGCATCGAAATGAAGAAAATGTTGATCGCACTGAAGTAAATATGCATCAAAATTAAGTAAATACGCATCGAAACGAAGGAAATATTGATCGTAATGAAGTAAATATGCATCAAAATGAAGTAAATATGCATCAAAATGAAGTAAATATGCAGCGAAATGAAGGAAATGTTGATCGTAATGAAGTAAATATGCATCAAAATAAAGTAAATATGCATTTAAATGAAGTAGGTATACATCAAAATGAAGGAAATATGAGTCAAGTCGAAGGAAATTTCGATCGTAATGAAGTAAATATACATCAAAATGATGTAAATATGCATTGAAATGAGAAAATGAGCATCAAAATGAAGTAAATATACATCAAAACGAAAGAAATATGCTTCAAAATTAAGGAAATGTTGATCGTAAGGATGAAAATATGCATCAAAATTAAGTAAATATGCATCGAAATGAAGGAAATGTTGATCGTAATGAAGTAAATATGCATCAAAATGAAGTAAGTATACATCGAAATGAAGGAAATATGAGTCAAATCGAAGGAAATTTCGATCGTAATGATGTAAATATGCATCAAAATGAAGTAAATATGCATCGAAATGAGAAAATGAGCATCAAAATGAAGTAAATATGCATCAAAACGAAAGAAATATGCATTAAAACGAAGGAATCGTTGATCGTAAGGATGTAAATATGCATCAAAATGAAGTAAATATGCATCGAAACTAAGGAAATATTGATCGCATTGAAGTAAATATGCATAAAAAAGAAGTAAATACGTATCTAAACGAAGGAAATATTGATCGTAATGAAGTAAATATGCATCAAAATGAAGGAAATATGTATCAAAACGAAGGAAATGTTGATCGTAATGAACTAAATATGCATCAAAATGAAGAAAATATGCATCAAAATGAAGTAAATATGCATCAAAATGAAGTAAGTATAAATTGAAACAAAGGAAATATGCAACGAAATGAAGGAAATATGCATCGAATCGAAGGAAATTTCGATCGTAATAAAGTAAATATGCATAAAAAAGAAGTAAATATGCATCAAAACGAGAAAATGAGCATAAAAAAGAAGTAAATATGCATCAAAACGAAAGAAATATGATTTAAAATGAAGAAAAAGTTGATAGTAAGGATGTAAATATGCATCAAAATGAAGTTAAATATGCATCGAAATAAAGTAAATGTTGATCGTAATGAAGTAAATATGCATCGAAATGAAGTAAATATGCATCGAAACGAAGGAAATATTGATTGTAATGAATTAAATATGCATCAAAATGAAGGAAATATGCATCAAAAGGAAGGAAATGTTGATCGTGATGAAGTAAACATGCATCATAATAAAGGAATTATGCATCGAAATTAAGTAAATATGCATCAAAATTAAGTAAATATACATTGAAACGATGGAAATATGCATTGAAATAAAGGAAATATGCAACGAATCGAAGGAAATATTGATCATAATGAAGTAAATATGCATTAAAATGAAGGAAATATGGATCAAAACGAAGGAAATATTGATCGCGATGAAGTAAATGTGCATCAAAATAAAGGAAATATACGTTGAAACAAAGGAATTATGCATCGAAATGAAGGAAATATGCATCGAATCGAAGGAAATTTCGATCATAATGAAGTAAATATGCATCAAAATGAAGTAAATATACATCGAAATGAAGAAAATATTGATCGCAATGAAGTAAATATGCATCAAAATGAAGTAAATACGCATCGAAACGAAGGAAATATTGATCGTAATGAAGTAAATATGCATTAAAATGAAGGAAATATGGATCAAAACGAAGGAAATATTGATCGCGATGAAGTAAATGTGCATCAAAATAAAGGAAATATACATTGAAACAAAGGAAATATGCATCGAAATGAAGGAAATATGCATCGAATCGAAGGAAATTTCGATCATAATGAAGTAAATATGCATCAAAATGAAGTAAATATGCATCGAAATGAAGAAAATGTTGATCGCAATGAAGTAAATATGTATCAAAATGAAGTAAATACGCATCGAAACGAAGGAAATATTGATCGTAATGAAGTAAATATGCATCAAAATGAAGGAAATATGCATCAAAACGAAGGAAATGTTGATCATGATAAAGAAAACATGTATCAAAATAAAGGAATTATGCATCGAAATGAAGTAAATATGCATCAAAATGAAGTAAATATACATTGAAACGACAAAAATATGCATTGAAATAAAGGAAATATGCCATGAATCGAAGGAAATATTGATCATAATGAAGTAAATATGCATCAAAATAAAGGAAATGTACATTGAAATGAAGGACATGTTGATCGTAGTGAAGTAAATATGCTTCAAAAAGATGGAAATGTTGATCGTAAAAAAGTAATTATGTGTCAAATTAAGTAAATATGCATCGAAACTAAGGAAATATTGATCGTAATGAAGTAAATATACATCAAAATGAAGAAAATATGCACCGAAATAAAGTAAATATGCATCAAAATGAAGTAAGTATACATTGAAACAAAGGAAATACGCATCGAAATGAAGTAAATATGCATTGAATCGAAGGAATTTTCGATCGTAATTAAGTAAATATGTATCAAAAAGAAGTAAATATGCATAAAAAAGAAGTAAATATGCATCGAAACGAGAAAATGAGCATCAAAATGAAGTAAATATGCATCAAAACGAAAGAAATATGCATCAAAATTAAGGAAATATTGATCGTAAGGATGTAAATATGCATCAAAATGAAGTAAATATGCAGCGAAATGAAGGAAATGTTGATCGTAATGAAGTAAATATGCATCAAAATGAAGTAAATATACATTTAAATGAAGTAAGTATACATCAAAATGAAGGAAATATGAGTCAAGTCGAAGGAAATTTCGATCGTAATGAAGTAAATATACATCAAAATGATGTAAATATGCATCGAAATGAGAAAATG
The DNA here is from genome assembly GCA_023678885.1 of Pogostemon cablin. NCBI lineage: Eukaryota > Viridiplantae > Streptophyta > Magnoliopsida > Lamiales > Lamiaceae > Pogostemon > Pogostemon cablin. The sequence continues at coordinate 299,098 of JAHCLQ010000899.1, read as the reverse complement.
AGCATCAAAATGAAGTAAATATGCATCAAAACGAAAGAAATATGCTTCAAAATTAAGGAAATGTTGATCGTAAGGATGAAAATATGCATCAAAATTAAGTAAATATGCATCGAAATGAAGGAAATGTTGATCGTAATGAAGTAAATATGCATCAAAATGAAGTAAATATGCATCAAAATGAAGTAAGTATACATCGAAATGAAGGAAATATGAGTCAAATCGAAAGAAATTTCGATCGTAATGATGTAAATATGCATCAAAATGAAGTAAATATGCATCGAAATGAGAAAATGAGCATCAAAATGAAGTAAATATGCATCAAAACGAAAGAAATATGCATTAAAACGAAGGAATTGTTGATCGTAAAGATGTAAATATGCATCAAAATGAAATAAATATGCATCGAAACTAAGGAAATATTGATCGCATTGAAGTAAATATGCATCAAAAAGAAGTAAATACATATCTAAACGAAGGAAATATTGATCGTAATGAAGTAAATATGCATCAAAATGAAGGAAATATGTATCAAAACGAAGGAAATGCTGATCGTAATGAACTAAATATGCATCAAAATGAAGAAAATTTCCATCAAAATGAAGTAAATATGCATCAAAATGAAGTAAGTATAAATTGAAAAAAAGGAAATATTCAACGAAATAAAGGAAATATGCATCGAATCGAAGGAAATTTCGATCGTAATAAAGTAAATATGCATAAAAAAGAAGTAAATATGCATCAAAACGAGAAAATGAGCATCAAAATGAAGTAATTATGCATCAAAATGAAAGAAATATGAATTAAAATGAAGGAAATGTTGATCGTAAGGATGTAAATATGCATCAAAATGAAGTAAATATGCATCGAAATGAAGTAAATGTTGATCGCAATGAAGTAAATATGCATCAAAATGAAGTAAATATGCATCGAAACGAAGGAAATATTGATTGTAATGAAGTAAATATGCATCAAAATGAAGGAAATATGCATCAAAACGAAGGAAATGTTGATCGTGATGAAGTAAACATGCATCAAAATAAAGGAATTATGCATCGAAATTAAGTAAATATGCATCAAAATTAAGTAAATATACATTGAAACGATGGAAATATGCATTGAAATAAAGGAAATATGCAACGAATCGAAGGAAATATTGATCATAATGAAGTAAATATGCATTAAAATGAAGGAAATATGGATCAAAACGAAGGAAATATTGATCGCGATGAAGTAAATGTTCATCAAAATAAAAGAAATATACATTGAAACAAAGGAAATATGCATCGAAATGAAGGAAATATGCATCGAATCGAAGGAAATTTCAATCATAATGAAGTAAATATGCATCAAAATGAAGTAAATATGCATCGAAATTAAGAAAATGTTGATCGCAATGAAGTAAATATGCATCAAAACGAAGGAAATGTTGATCATGATAAAGAAAACATGCATCAAAATAAAGGAATTATGCATCGAAATGAAGTAAATATGCATCAAAATGAAGTAAATATACATTGAATCGACAAAAATATGCATTGAAATAAAGGAAATATGCCATGAATCGAAGGAAATATTGATCATAATGAAGTAAATATGCATAAAAATAAAGGAAATGTACATCGAAATGAAGGACATGTTGATCGTAGTGAAGTAAATATGCTTCAAAAACATGGAAATGTTGATCGTAAAAAAGTAATTATGTGTCAAATTAAGTAAATATGCATCGATACTAAGGAAATATTGATCGTAATGAAGTAAATATACAGCAAAATGAAGAAAATATGCACCGAAATAAAGTAAATATGCATCAAAATGAAGTAAGTATACATTGAAACAAAGGAAATATGCATCGAAATGAAGTATATATGCATTGAATCGAAGGAATTTTCGATCGTAATTAAGTAAATATGCATCAAAAAGAAGTAAATATGCATAAAAAAGAAGTAAATATGCATCGAAACGAGAAAATGAGCATCAAAATGAAGTAAATATGCATCAAAACGAAAGAAATATGCATCAAAATTAAGGAAATATTGATCGTAAGGATGTAAATATGCATCAAAATGAAGTAAATATGCAGCGAAATGAAGGAAATGTTGATCGTAATGAAGTAAATATGCATCAAAATGAAGTAAATATGCATTTATATGAAGTAAGTATACATCAAAATGATGAAATATGAGTCAAGTCGAAGGAAATTTCGATCGTACTGAAGTAAATATACATCAAAATGATGTAAATATGCATCGAAATGAGAAAATGAGCATCAAAATGAAATAAATATGCATCAAAACGAAAGAAATATGCATCAAAACGAAGGAAATGTTGATCGTAAGGATGTAAATATGCATCAAAATTAAGTAAATATGCATCAAAACGAAGGAAATATTGATCGCAATGACGTAAATATTCATAAAAAAGAAGTAAATACGCATCTAAACGAAGAAAATATTGGTCGTAATTAAGTAAATATGCATAAAAATGAAGGAAATATGCATCAAAACGAAGGAAATGCTGATCGTAATGAAGTAAATAAGCATCAAAATGAAGAAAATATGCATCGAAATGAAGTAAATATGCATCAAAATAAAGTAAGTATACATTGAAACAAAGGAAATATGCATCGAAATGAGGGAAATATGCATCGAATCGAAGGAAATTTCGATCGTAATGAACTAAATATGCATCTAAAGAAGTAAATATGCATCGAAACGAGAAAATGAACATCAAAATGAAGTAAATATGCATCAAAACGAAAGAAATATGAATTAAAATGAAGGAAATGTTGATCGTAAGGATGTAAATATGCATCGAAATGAAGTAAATATGCATCGAAATGAAGGAAATGTTGATAGCAATGATGTAATCATGCATCAAAATGAAGCAAATACGCATCGAAACGAAGGAAATATTGATCGTAATGAAGCAAATATGCATCAAAAGGAAGGAAATATGCATCAAAACGAAGGAAATATGCATCAAAATAAAGGAATTATGCATCGAAATGTAGTAAATATGCATAAAAATGAAGTAAATATACATTGAAATGATGGAAATATGCATTGAAATAAAGGAAATATGCAACGAATCGAAGGAAATATTGATAATAATGAAGTAAATATGCATCAAAATAAACGAATTGTGCATCGAAATGAAGGACATGTTGATCGTAGTGAAGTAAATATGCTTCGAAAAGATGAAAATGTTGATTGTAAAAAAGTAATTATGTGTCAAAATAAAGTAAATATGCATCGAAACTAAGGAAATATTGATCGTAATGAAGTAAATATACATCAAAATGAAGAAAATATGCATCGAAATAAAGTAAATATGCATCAAAATGAAGTAAGTATACATTGAAACAAAGGAAATATGCATCGAAATGAAGGAAATATGCATAGAATCGAAGGAAATTTCGATCGTAATGAAGTAAATATGCATAAAAAAGAAGTAAATATGCATCGAAACGAGAAAATAAGCATCAAAATGAAGTAAATATGCATCAAAATGAAAGAAATATGCATCAAAATTAAGGAAACGTTGATCATAACGATGTAAATATGCATGAAAATGATGTAAATATGCATCGAAATGAAGGAAATGTTGATCGTAATGAAGTAAATATGCATCAAAATGAAGAAAGTATACATCAAAATGAAGTAAATATGAGTAAAAATGAAGGAAATTTCGATCGTAATGAAGTAAATATGCATCAAAATGAAGTAAATATGCATCGAAACGAAGGAAATATTGATTGTAATGAAGTAAATATGAATCAAAATAAAGGAAATATGCATAAAAACGAAGGAAATGTTGATCGTGATGAAGTAAACATGCATAAAAATAAAGGAACTATGCATCGAAATGAAGTAAATATGCATCAAAATGAAGTAAATATACATTGAAACGACGGAAATATGCATTGAAATAAAGGAAATATGCAACGAATCGAAGGAAATATTGATCATAATGAATTAAATATGCATCAAAATAAACGAAATGTGCATCGAAATGAAGGGCATATTGATCGTAGTGAAGTAAATATGCTTCGAAAAGATGAAAATGTTGATCGTAAAAAAGTAATTATGTGTCAAAATAAAATAAATATGCATCGAAACTAAGGAAATATTGATCGTAATGAAGTAAATATACATCAAAATGAAGAAAATATGCATCGAAATAAAGTAAATATGCATCAAAATGAAGTAAGTATACATTGAAACAAAGAACTATGCATCGAAATGAAGGAAATATGCATTTAATCGAAGGAAATTTCGATCGTAATGAAGTAAATATGCATAAAAAAGAAGTAAATATGCATAAAAAAGAAGTAAATATGCATCGAAACGAAAAAATGAGCATCAAAATTAAGTAAATATGCATCAAAACGAAAGAAATATGAATTAAAATTAAGGAAATGTTGATCGTAAGGATGTAAATATGCATCAAAATGAACTAAATATGCATCGAAATGAAGGAAATGTTGATCGTAATGAAGTAAATATTCATCAAAATGAAGTAAATATGCATCAAAATAAAGTAAGTTTACATCGAAATGAAGGAAATATGAGTCAAATCGAATGAAATTTCGATAGTAATGAAGTAAATATGCATCAAAATGAAGTAACTTTGCATCGAAACGAAGGAAATATTGATCGTAATGAAGTAAATATGCATCAAAATGAAGGAAATATGCATCAAAACGAAGGAAATGTTGATTGTGATGAAGTAAGCATGCATAAAATTAAAGGAATTATGCATCGAAATGAAGTAATATGCATCAAAATGAAGTAAATATACATTGAAACGACGGAAATATGCATTGAAATAAAGGAAATATGCAACGAATCGAAGGAAATATTGATCATAATGAAGTAAATATGCATCAAAATAAACGAAATGTGCATCGAAATGAAGGACATGTTGATCGTAGTGAAGTAATTATGCTTCGAAAAGATGAAAATGTTGATCGTAAAAAAGTAATTATGTGTCAAAATAAAGTAAATATGCCTTGAAACTAAGGAAATATTGATTGTAATGAAGTAAATATACATCAAAATGAAGAAAATATGGATCGAAATAAAGTAAATATGCATCGAAATGAAGTAAGTATACATTGAAACAAAGGAACTATGCATCGAAATGAAGGAAATATGCATAGAATCGAAGGAAATTTCGATCGTAATGAAGTAAATATGCATAAAAAAGAAATAAATATGCATCGAAACGAGAAAATAAGCATCAAAATGAAGTAAATATGCATCAAAATGAAAGAAATATGCATCAAAATTAAGGAAACGTTGATCATAACGATGTAAATATGCATCAAAATGATGTAAATATGCATCGAAATGAAGGAAATGTTGATCGTAATGAAGTAAATATGCATCAAAATGAAGAAAGTATACATCAAAATGAAGTAAATATGAGTAAAAATGAAGGAAATTTCGATCGTAATGAAGTAAATATGCATCAAAATGAAGTAAATATGCATCGAAACGAAGGAAATATTGATTGTAATGAAGTAAATATGAATCAAAATAAAGGAAATATGCATAAAAACGAAGGAAATGTTGATCGTGATGAAGTAAACATGCATAAAAATAAAGGAACTATGCATCGAAATGAAGTAAATATGCATCAAAATGAAGTAAATATACATTGAAACGACGGAAATATGCATTGAAATAAAGGAAATATGCAACGAATCGAAGGAAATATTGATCATAATGAATTAAATATGCATCAAAATAAACGAAATGTGCATCGAAATGAAGGGCATATTGATCGTAGTGAAGTAAATATGCTTCGAAAAGATGAAAATGTTGATCGTAAAAAAGTAATTATGTGTCAAAATAAAATAAATATGCATCGAAACTAAGGAAATATTGATCGTAATGAAGTAAATATACATCAAAATGAAGAAAATATGCATCGAAATAAAGTAAATATGCATCAAAATGAAGTAAGTTTACATTGAAACAAAGAACTATGCATCGAAATGAAGGAAATATGCATTTAATCGAAGGAAATTTCGATCGTAATGAAGTAAATATGCATCAAAAAGAAGTAAATATGCATAAAAAAGAAGTAAATATGCATCGAAACGAAAAAATGAGCATCAAAATTAAGTAAATATGCATCAAAACGAAAGAAATATGAATTAAAATTAAGGAAATGTTGATCGTAAGGATGTAAATATGCATCAAAATGAACTAAATATGCATCGAAATGAAGGAAATGTTGATCGTAATGAAGTAAATATTCATCAAAATGAAGTAAATATGCATCAAAATAAAGTAAGTTTACATCGAAATGAAGGAAATATGAGTCAAATCGAATGAAATTTCGATAGTAATGAAGTAAATATGCATCAAAATGAAGTAACTTTGCATCGAAACGAAGGAAATATTGATCGTAATGAAGTAAATATGCATCAAAATGAAGGAAATATGCATCAAAACGAAGGAAATGTTGATCGTGATGAAGTAAGCATGCATAAAATTAAAGGAATTATGCAGCGAAATGAAGTAATATGCATCAAAATGAAGTAAATATACATTGAAACGACGGAAATATGCATTGAAATAAAGGAAATATGCAACGAATCGAAGGAAATATTGATCATAATGAAGTAAATATGCATCAAAATAAACGAAATGTGCATCGAAATGAAGGACATGTTGATCGTAGTGAAGTAATTATGCTTCGAAAGATGAAAATGTTGATCGTAAAAAAGTAATTATGTGTCAAAATAAAGTAAATATGCCTTGAAACTAAGGAAATATTGATTGTAATGAAGTAAATATACATCAAAATGAAGAAAATATGGATCGAAATAAAGTAAATATGCATCGAAATGAAGTAAGTATACATTGAAACAAAGGAACTATGCATCGAAATGAAGGAAATATGCATAGAATCGAAGGAAATTTCGATCGTAATGAAGTAAATATGCATAAAAAAGAAGTAAATATGCATCGAAACGAGAAAATAAGCATCAAAATGAAGTAAATATGCATCAAAATGAAAGAAATATGCATCAAAATTAAGGAAACGTTGATCATAACGATGTAAATATGCATCAAAATGATGTAAATATGCATCGAAATGAAGGAAATGTTGATCGTAATGAAGTAAATATGCATCAAAATGAAGAAAGTATACATCAAAATGAAGTAAATATGAGTAAAAATGAAGGAAATTTCGATCGTAATGAAGTAAATATGCATCAAAATGAAGTAAATATGCATCGAAACGAAGGAAATATTGATTGTAATGAAGTAAATATGAATCAAAATAAAGGAAATATGCATAAAAACGAAGGAAATGTTGATCGTGATGAAGTAAACATGCATAAAAATAAAGGAACTATGCATCGAAATGAAGTAAATATGCATCAAAATGAAGTAAATATACATTGAAACGACGGAAATATGCATTGAAATAAAGGAAATATGCAACGAATCGAAGGAAATATTGATCATAATGAATTAAATATGCATCAAAATAAACGAAATGTGCATCGAAATGAAGGGCATATTGATCGTAGTGAAGTAAATATGCTTCGAAAAGATGAAAATGTTGATCGTAAAAAAGTAATTATGTGTCAAAATAAAATAAATATGCATCGAAACTAAGGAAATATTGATCGTAATGAAGTAAATATACATCAAAATGAAGAAAATATGCATCGAAATAAAGTAAATATGCATCAAAATGAAGTAAGTTTACATTGAAACAAAGAACTATGCATCGAAATGAACGAAATATGCATTTAATCGAAGGAAATTTCGATCGTAATGAAGTAAATATGCATCAAAAAGAAGTAAATATGCATAAAAAAGAAGTAAATATGCATCGAAACGAAAAAATGAGCATCAAAATTAAGTAAATATGCATCAAAACGAAAGAAATATGAATTAAAATTAAGGAAATGTTGATCGTAAGGATGTAAATATGCATCAAAATGAACTAAATATGCATCGAAATGAAGGAAATGTTGATCGTAATGAAGTAAATATTCATCAAAATGAAGTAAATATGCATCAAAATAAAGTAAGTTTACATCGAAATGAAGGAAATATGAGTCAAATCGAATGAAATTTCGATAGTAATGAAGTAAATATGCATCAAAATGAAGTAACTTTGCATCGAAACGAAGGAAATATTGATCGTAATGAAGTAAATATGCATCAAAATGAAGGAAATATGCATCAAAACGAAGGAAATGTTGATCGTGATGAAGTAAGCATGCATAAAATTAAAGGAATTATGCATCGAAATGAAGTAATATGCATCAAAATGAAGTAAATATACATTGAAACGACGGAAATATGCATTGAAATAAAGGAAATATGCAACGAATCGAAGGAAATATTGATCATAATGAAGTAAATATGCATCAAAATAAACGAAATGTGCATCGAAATGAAGGACATGTTGATCGTAGTGAAGTAATTATGCTTCGAAAAGATGAAAATGTTGATCGTAAAAAAGTAATTATGTGTCAAAATAAAGTAAATATGCCTCGAAACTAAGGAAATATTGATTGTAATGAAGTAAATATACATCAAAATGAAGAAAATATGGATCGAAATAAAGTAAATATGCATCGAAATGAAGTAAGTATACATTGAAACAAAGGAACTATGCATCGAAATGAAGGAAATATGCATAAAATCGAAGGAAATTTCGATCGTAATGAAGTAAATATGCATAAAAAATAAATAAATATGCATCAAAGAGATGTAAATATGCACCGAAACGAGAAAATGAGCATCAAAATGAAGTAAATATGCATCAAAACGAAAGAAATATGCTTCAAAATTAAGGAAATGTTGATCGTAAGGATGTAAATATGCATCAAAATTAACTAAATATGCATTGAAATGAAGGAAATATTGATCGTAATGAAGTAAATATGCATCAAAATGAAGTAAATATGCATCAAAATGAAGAAAGTGTACATCGAAATGAAGGAAATATAAGTCAAATCGAAGGAAATTTTGATCGTAATGATGTAAATATGCATCAAAATGAAGTAAATATGCATCGAAATTAGAAAATGAGCATCAAAATGAAGTAAATATGCATCAAAACGAAAGAAATATGCATTAAAACGAAGGAAATGTTGATAGTAAGGATGTAAATATGCATCAAAATGAAGTAAATATGCATCGAAACTAAGGAAATATTGATCGCATTGAAGTAAATATGCATAAAAAAGAAGTAAATACGTATCTAAACGAAGGAAATATTGATCGTAATGAAGTAAATATGCATCAAAATGAAGGAAATATGTATCAAAACGAAGGAAATGCTGATCGTAATGAACTAAATATGCATCAAAATGAAGAAAATATGCATCAAAATGAAGTAAATATGCATCAAAATGAAATAAGTATAAATTGAAACAAAGGAAATATGCAACGAAATGAAGGAAATATGCATCGAATCGAAGGAAATTTCGATCGTAATAAAGTAAATATGCATAAAAAAGAAGTAAATATGCATCAAAACGAGAAAATGATCATCAAAATGATGTAAATATGCATCAAAACGAAAAAATATGAATTAAAATGAAGGAAATGTTGATCGTAAGGTGTAAATATGCATCAAAATGAAGTAAATATGCATCGAAATGAAGGAAATGTTAATCGCAATGAAGTAAATATGCATCAAAATGAAGTAAATATGCATCGAAACGAAGGAAATATTGATTGTAATGAAGTAAATATGCATCAAAATGAAGGAAATATGCATCAAAACGAAGGAAATATTTATCGTGATGAAGTAAACATGCATCAAAATAAAGGAATTATGCATCGAAATGAAGTAAATATGCATCAAAATTAAGTAAATATACATTGAAACGATGGAAATATGAATTGAAATAAAGAAAATATGCAACGAATCGAAGGAAATATTGATCATAATGAAGTAAATATGCATTAAAATGAAGGAAATATGGATCAAAACGAAGGAAATATTGATCGCGATGAAGTAAATGTGCTCAAAATAAAGGAAATATACATTAAAACAAAGGAAATATGCATCGAAATGAAGGAAATATGCATCGAATCGAAGGAAATTTCGATCATAATGAAGTAAATATGCATCAAAATGAAGTAAATATGCATCGAATTGAAGAAAATGTTGATCGCAATGAAGTAAATATGCATCAAAATGAAGTAAATACGCATCGAAACGAAGGAAATATTGATCGTAATGAAGTAAATATGCATCAAAATGAAGGAAATATGCATCAAAACGAAGGAAATGTTGATCATGATAAAGAAAACATGCATCAAAATAAAGGAATTATGCATCGAAATAAAGTAAATATGCATCAAAATGAAGTAAATATACATTGAAACGACAAAAATATGCATTGAAATAAAGGAAATATGCCATGAATCGAAGGAAATATTGATCATAATGAAGTAAATATGCATCAAAATAAAGGAAATGTACATCGAAATGAAGGACATGTTGATCGTAGTGAAGTAAATATGCTTCAAAAAGATGGACATGTTGATCGTAAAAAAGTAATTATGTGTCAAATTAAGTAAAAATGCATCGAAACTAAGGAAATATTGATCGTAATGAAGTAAATATACATCAAAATGAAGAAAATATGCACCGAAATAAAGTAAATATGCATCAAAATGAAGTAAGTATACATTGAAACAAAGAAAATATGCATCGAAATGAAGTAAATATGCATTGAATCGAAGGAATTTTCTATCATAATTAAGTAAATATGCATCAAAAAGAAGTAAATATGCATAAAAAAGAAGTAAATATGCATCGAAACGAGAAAATGAGCATCAAAATGAAGTAAATATGCATCAAAACGAAAGAAATATGCATCAAAATTAAGGAAATATTGATCGTAAGGATGTAAATATGCATCAAAATGAAGTAAATATGCAGCGAAATGAAGGAAATGTTGATCGTAATGAAGTAAATATGCATCAAAATGAAGTAAATATGCATTTAAATGAAGTAAGTATACATCAAAATAAAGGAAATATGAGTCAAGTCGAAGGAAATTTCGATCGTAATGAAGTAAATATACATCAAAATGATGTAAATATGCATCGAAATGAGAAAATGAGCATCAAAATGAAGTAAATATGCATGAAAACGATAGAAATATGCTTCAAAATTAAGGAAATGTTGATCGTAAGGATGTAAATATGCATCAAAATTAACTAAATATGCATCGAAATGAAGGAAATGTTGATCGTAATGAAGTAAATATGCATCAAAATGAAGTAAATATGCATCAAAATGAAGTAAGTATACATCGAAATGAAGGAAATATGAGTCAAATCGAAGGAAATTTCGATCGTATTGATGTAAATATGCATCAAAATGAAGTAAATATGCATCGAAATGAGAAAATGAGCATCAAAATGAAGTAAATATGCATCAAAACGAAAGAAATATGCATTAAAACGAAGGAAATGTTGATCGTAAGGATGTAAATATGCATCAAAATGAAGTAAATATACATCGAAACTAAGGAAATATTGATCGCATTGAAGTAAATATGCATCAAAAAGTAGTAAATACGTATCTAAACGAAGGAAATATTGATCGTAATGAAGTAAAAATGCATCAAAATGAAGGAAATATGTATCAAAACGAAGGAAATGTTGATCGTAATGAACTAAATATGCATCAAAATGAAGAAAATATGCATCAAAATGAAGTAAATATGCATCAAAATGAAGTAAGTATAAATTGAAACAAAGGAAATATGCAACGAAATAAAGGAAATATGCATCGAATCGAAGGAAATTTCGATCGTATTAAAGTAAATATGCATAAAAAGAAGTAAATATGCATCAAAACGAGAAAATGAGCATCAAAATGAAGTAAATAAGCATCAAAACGAAAAAATATGAATTAAAATTAAGGAAATGTTGATCGTAAGGATGTAAATATGCATCGAAATGAAGGAAATGTTGATCGCATGAAGTAAATATGCATCAAAATGAAGTAAACATGCATCGAAACGAAGGAAATATTGATTGTAATGAAGTAAATATGCATCAAAATGAAGGAAATATGCATCAAAACGAAGGAAATATTTATCGTGATGAAGAAAACATGCATCAAAATAAAGGAATTATGCATCGAAATGAAGTAAATATGCATCAAAATTAAGTAAATATACATTGAAACGATGGAAATATGCATTGAAATAAAGAAAATATGCAACGAATCGAAGGAAATATTGATCATAATGTAGTAAATATGCATTAAAATGATGGAAATATGGATCAAAACGAAGGAAATATTGATCGCGATGAAGTAAATGTGCATTAAAATAAAGGAAATATACATTGAAACAAAGGAAATATGCATCGAAATGAAGGAAATATGCATCGAATCGAAGGAAATTTCGATCATAATGAAGTAAATATGCATCAAAATGAAGTAAATAAGCATCGAAATGAAGAAAATGTTGATCGCAATGAAGTAAATATGCATCAAAATGAAGTAAATACGCATCGAAACGAAGGAAATATTGATCGTAATGAAGTAAATATGCATCAAAATGAAGGAAATATGCATCAAAACGAAGGAAATGTTGATCATGATAAAGATAACATGCATCGAAATAAAGGAATTATGCATCGAAATGAAGTAAATATGCATCAAAATAAAGTAAATATACATTGAAACGAAAAAAATATGCATTGAAATAAAGGAATTATGCCATGAATCGAAGGAAATATGTAAATGTTGATCGTAAAAAAGTAATTATGTGTCAAATTAAGTAAATATGCATCGAAACTAAGGAAATATTGATCGTAATGAAGTAAATATACATCAAAATGAAGAAAATATGCACCGAAATAAAGTAAATATGCATCAAAATAAAGTAAGTATACATTGAAACAAAGGAAATATGCATCGAAATGAGGTAAATATGCATTGAATCGAAGGAATTTTCGATCGTAATTAAGTAAATATGCATAAAAAAGAAGTAAATATGCATAAAAAGAAGTAAATATGCATCGAAACGAGATAATGAGCATCAAAATGAAGTAAATATGCATCAAAACGAAAGAAATATGCATTAAAATTATGGAAATATTGATCGTAAGGATGTAAATATGCATCAAAATGAAGTAAATATGCAGCGAAATGAAGGAAATGTTGATCGTAATGAAGTAAATATGCATCAAAATAAAGTAAATATGCATCAAAATGAAGTAAGTTTACATCGAAATGAAGGAAATATGAGTCAAATCGAATGAAATTTCGATCGTAATGAAGTAAATATGCATCAAAATGAAGTAACTTTGCATCGAAACGAAGGAAATATTGATCGTAATGAAGTAAATATGCATCAAAATGAAGGAAATATGCATCAAAACGAAGGAAATATTGATCGTGATGAAGTAAGCATGCATAAAATTAAAGGAATTATGCATCGAAATGAAGTAATATGCATCAAAATGAAGTAAATATACATTGAAACGACGGAAATATGCATTGAAATAAAGGAAATATGCAACGAATCGAAGGAAATATTGATCATAATGAAGTAAATATGCATAAAAATAAACGAAATGTGCATCGAAATGAAGGACATGTTGATCGTAGTGAAGTAATTATGCTTCGAAAAGATGAAAATGTTGATCGTAAAAAAGTAATTATGTGTCAAAATAAAGTAAATATTCCTCGAAACTAAGGAAATATTGATTGTAATGAAGTAAATATACATCAAAATGAAGAAAATATGGATCGAAATAAAGTAAATATGCATCAAAATGAAGTAAGTATACATTGAAACAAAGGAACTATGCATCGAAATGAAGGAAATATGCATAAAATCGAAGGAAATTTCGATCGTAATAAAGTAAATATGCATCAAAAAGAAATAAATATGCTTCAAAATTAAGGAAATGTTGATCGTAAGGATATAAATATGCATCAAAATTAACTAAATATGCATCGAAATGAAGGAAATATTGATCGTAATGAAGTAAATATGCATAAAAAAGAAGTAAATATGCATCGAAACGAGAAAATGAGCATCAAAATAAAGAAAATATGCATCAAAACGAAAGAAATATGCATCAAAATTAAGGAAACGTTGATCGTAAGGATGTAAATATACATCAAAATGAAGTAAATATGCATCGAAATGAAGGAAATGTTGATCGTAATGAAGTAAATATGCATCAAAATGAAGTAAGTATACATCAAAATGAAGTAAATATGAGTATAAATGAAGGAAATTTCGATCGTAATGATGTAAATATGCATCAAAATGAAGAAAATATGTATCAAAACGAAGGAAATGCTGATCGTAATGAACTATATATGCATCAAAATGAAGAAAATATGCATCAAAATGAAGTAAATATGCATCAAAATGAAGTAAGTATAAATTGAAAAAAAGGAAATATGCAACGAAATGAAGGAAATATACATCGAATCGAAGGAAATTTCGATCGTATTAAAGTGAATATGCATAAAAAAGAAGTAAATATGCATCAAAACGAGAAAATGAGCATCAAAATGTAGTAAATATGCATCAAAACGAAAAAATATGAATTAAAATGAAGGAAATGTTGATCGTAAGGATGTAAATATGCATCAAAATGAAATAAATATGCATCGAAATGAAGGAAATGTTGATCGCATTGAAGTAAATATGCATCAAAATGAAGTAAATATGCATCGAAACGAAGGAAATATTGATTGTAATGAAGTAAATATGCATCAAAATGAAGGAAATATGCATCGAAATGAAAGAAATGTATATCGTGATGAAGTAAACATGCATCAAAATAAAGGAATTATGCATCGAAATGAAGTAAATATGCATGAAAATTAAGTAAATATACATTGAAACGATGGAAATATGCATTGAAATAAAGGAAATATGCAACAAATCGAAGGAAATATTGATCATAATGAAGTAAATATGCATTAAAATGAAGTAAATATGGATCAAAACGAAGGAAATATTGATCGCGATGAAGTAAATGTGCATCAAATAAAGGAAATATACATTGAAACAAAGGAAATATGCATCGAAATGAAGGAAATATGCATCATATCAAAGGAAATTTCGATCATAATGAAGTAAATATGCATCAAAATGAAGTAAATATGCATCGAAATGAAGAAAATGTTGATCGCAATGAAGTAAATATCCATCAAAATGAAGTAAATACGCATCGAAACGAAGGAAATATTGATCGTAATGAAGTAAATATGCATCAAAATGAAGGAAATATGCATCAAAACGAAGGAAATGTTGATCATGATAAAGAAAACATGCATCAAAATAAAGGAATTATGCATCGAAATGAAGTAAATATCCATCCAAATGAAGTAAATATACATTGAAACGACAAAAATATGCATTGAAATAAAGGAAATATGCCATGAATCGAAGGAAATATTGATCATAATGAAGTAAATATGCATCAAAATAAAGGAAATGTACATCGAAATGAAGGACATGTTAATCGTAGTGAAGTAAATATGCTTCAAAAAGATGGAAATGTTGATCGTAAAAAAGTAATTATGTGTCAAATTAAGTAAATATACATCGAAACTAAGGAAATATTGATCGTAATGAAGTAAATATACATCAAAATGAAGAAAATATGCACCGAAATAAAGTAAATATGCATCAAAATGAAGTAAGTATACATTGAAACAAAGGAAATATGCATCGAAATGAAGTAAATATGCATTGAATCGAAGGAATTTTCTAACGTAATTAAGTAAATATGCATCAAAAAGAAGTAAATATGCATAAAAAAAAGTAAATATGCATTGAAACTAGAAAATGAGCATCAAAATGAAGTTAATATGCATCAAAACGAAATAAATATGCATCAAAATTAAGGAAATATTGATCGTAAGGATGTAAATATGCATCAAAATGAAGTAAATATGCAGCGATATGAAGGAAATGTTGATCGTAATGAAGTAAATATGCATCAAAATTAAGTAAATATGCATTTAAATGAAGTAAGTATACATCAAAATGAAGGAAATATGAGTCAAGTCGAAGAAAATTTCGATCGTAATGAAGTAAATATACATCAAAATGATGTAAATATGCATCGAAATGAGAAAATGAGCATCAAAATGAAGTAAATATGCATCAAAACGAAAGAAATATGCATCAAAACGAAGGAAATGTTGATTGTAAGGATGTAAATATGCATCAAAATTAAGTAAATATGCATCGAAACGAAGGAAATATTGATCGCAATGACGTAAATATTCATAAAAAAGAAGTAAATACGCATCTAAACCAAGAAAATATTGATTGTAATTAAATAAATATGCATAAAAATGAAGGAAATATGCATCAAAACGAAGGAAATGCTGATCGTAATGAAGTAAATAAGCATCAAAATGAAGAAAATATGCATCGAAATGAAGTAAATATGCATCAAAATAAAGTAAGTATACATTGAAACTAAGGAAATATGCATCGAAATGAGGGAAATATGCATCGAATCGAAGGAAATTTCGATCATAATGAAGTAAATATGCATCGAAATGAAGTAAATATGCATCGAAATGAAGGAAATGTTGATAGCAATGATGTAAACATGCATCAAAATGATGTAAATACGCATCGAAATGAAGGAAATATTGATCGTAATGAAGTAAATATGCATCAAAATGAAGGAAATATGCATCAAAACGAAGGAAATATTGATCGTGATGAAGTAAACTTGCATCAAAATAAAGGAATTATGCATCGAAATGTAGTAAATATGCTTCAAAATGAAGTAAATATACACTGAAACGATGGAAATATGCATTGAAATAAAGGAAATATGCAACGAATCGAAGGAAATATTGATCATAATGAAGTAAATATGCATCAAAATAAACGAAATGTGCATCGAAATGAAGAACATGTTGATCGTAGTGAAGTAAATATGATTCGAAAAGATGAAAATGTTGATCGTAAAAAAGTAATTATGTGTCAAAATAAAGTAAATATGCATCGAAACTAAGGAAATATTGATCGTAATGAAGTAAATATAGATCAAAATGAAGAAAATATGCATCGAAATAAAGAAAATATGCATCAAAATGAAGTAAGTATACATTGAAACAAAGGAATTATGCATCGAAATGAAGGAAATATGCATAGAATCGAAGGAAATTTCGATCGTAATTAAGTAAATATGCATAAAAAAGAAGTAAATATGCATCGAAACGAGAAAATGAGCATCAAAATGAAGTAAATATGCATCAAAACGAAAGAAATATGCATCAAAATTAAGAAAACGTTGATTGTAAGGATGTAAATATGCATCAAAATGAAGTAAATATGCATCGAAATGAAGAAAATGTTGATCGTAATGAAGTAAATATGCATCAAAATGAAGTAAATATGAGTAAAAATGAAGGAAATTTATATCGTAATGAAGTAAATATGCATCAAAATGAAGTAAAATTGCATCGAAATGAAGGAAATATTGATCGTAATGAAACAAATATGAATCAAAATAAAGGAAATATGCATAAAAACGAAGGAAATGTTGATCGTGATGAAGTTAACATGCATAAAAATAAAGGAACTATGCATCGAAATGAAGTAAATATGCATCAAAATGAAGTAAATATACATTGAAACGATGGAAATATGCAATGAAATAAAGGAAATATGCAACGAATCGAAGGAAATATTGATCATAATGAAGTAAATATGCATCAAAATAAACGAAATGTGCATCGAAATGAAGGACATGTTGATCGTAGTGAAGTAAATATGCTTCAAAAAGATGAAAATGTTGATCGTAAAAAAGTAATTATGTGTCAAAATAAAGTAAATTTGCATCGAAACTAAGGAAATATTAATCGTAATGAAGTAAATTTATATCAAAATGAAGAAAATATGCATCGAAATAAAGTAAATATGCATCAAAATGAAGTAAGTATACATTGAAACAAAGAACTATGCATCGAAATGAAGGAAATATGTATAGAATCGAAGGAAATTTCGATCGTAATGAAGTAAATATGCATAAAAAAGAAGTAAATATGCATCGAAACGAGAAAATGAGCATCAAAATGAAGTAAATATGCATCAAAACGAAAGAAATATGCATCAAAATTAAGGAAACTTTGATCGTAAGGATGTAAATATACATCAAAATGAAGTAAATATGCATCAAAATGAAGGAAATGTTGATCATAATGAAGTAAATATGCATCAAAATGAAGTAAGTATACATCAAAATGAAGTAAATATGAGTAAAAATGAAGGAAATTTCGACCGTAATGATGTAAATATGCATCAAAATGAAGTAAATATGCATCGAAACGAAGGAAATATTGATCGTAATTAAGTAAATATGAATCAAAATAAAGGAAATATGCATAAAAACGAAGGAAATGTTGATCGTGATGAAGTAAACATGCATCAAAATAAAGGAATTATGCATCGAAATGAAGTAAATATGCATCAAAATGAAGTAAATATAAATTGAAACGACGGAAATATGCATTGAAATAAAGGAAATATGCAACGAATCGAAGGAAATATTGATCATAATGAAGTAAATATGCATCAAAATAAAGGAAATGTGCATCGAAATGAAGGACATGTTGATCGTAGTGAAGTAAATATGCTTCGAAAATATGGAAATGTTGATCGTAAAAAAGTAATTATGTGTCAAAATAAAGTAAATATGCAACGAAACTAAGAAAATATTGATCGTAATGAAGTAAATATACATCAAAATGAAGAAAATATGCATCGAAATAAAGTAAATATGCATCAAAATGAAGTAAGTATACATTGAAACAAGGAAATATGCATCGAAATGATGAAAATATGCATCGAATCGAAGGAAATTTCGATCATAATGAAGTAAATATGCATCAAAAATAAGTAAATATGCATAACAAGAAGTAAATATGCATCGAAACGAGAAAATGAGCATCAAAATGAAGTAAATATGCATCAAAACGAAAGAAATATGCATCAAAATTAAGGAAATGTTGATCGTAAGGATGTAAATATGCGTTAAAATGAAATAAATATGCAGCGAAATGAAGGAAATGTTGATCGTAATGAAGTAAATATGCATCCAAATGAAGTAAGTATACATCGAAATGAAGGAAATATAAGTCAAGTCGAAGGAAATTTCGATCGTAATGATTAAATATTTATCAAAATGAAGTAAATATGCATCGAAATGAGAAAATGGGCATCAAAATTAAGTAAATATGCATCAAAAGGAAAGAAATATGCATCAAAACGAAGGAAATATTGATCGTAAGGATGTAAATATGCATCAAAATGAAGTAAATATGCATCGAAACGAAGGAAATATTGATCGCAATGAAGTAAATATGCATCAAAAAGAAGTAAATGCGCATCTAAACTAAGGAAATATTGATCGTAATGAAATAAATATGCATCAAAATGAAGGAAATATGCATCAAAACGAAGAAAATGTTTATCGTAATGAAGTAAATATGCATCAAAATGAAGAAAATATGCATCGAAATGTAGTAAATATGCATCAAAATGAAGTAAGTATGCATTGAAACAAAGGAAATATGCATCGAAATAAAGGAAATATGCATCATATCGAAGGAAATTTCGATCGTAATGAAGTAAATATGCATAAAAAAGAAGTAAATATGCATCGAAACGAGAAAATGAGCATCAAAATGAAGTAAATATGCATCAAAACGAAAGAAATATGAATTAAAATAAAGGAAATGTTGATCGTAAGAATGTAAAAACGCATCGAAATGAAGTAAATATGCATCGAAATAAAGAAAATGTTGATCGCAATGAAGTAAATATGCATTAAAATGAAGTAAATACGCATCGAAACGAAGGAAATTTTGATCGTAATGAAGTAAATATGCATCAAAATGAAGGAAATGTGCAACAAAACGAAGGAAATGTTGATCATGATGAAGTAAACATGCATCAAAATAAAGGAATTACGCATCGAAATGAAGTAAATATGCATCAAAATGAAGTAAATATACATTGAAACGACGGAAATATGCATTGAAATAAAGAAAATATTCCACGAATCGAAGGAAATATTGATCATAATGAATTAAATATGCATCAAAATAAAGAAAATGTGCATCGAAATGAAGGACATGTTGATCGTAGTGAAGTAAATATTCTTCGAAAAGATGGAAATGTTGATCGTAAAAAAGTAATTATGTGTGAAAATAAAGTAAATATGCAACGAAACTAAGGAAATATTGATCGTAATGTAGTAAATATACATCAAAATGAAGAAAATATGCATCGAAATAAAGTAAATATTCATCAAAATGAAGTAAGTATACATTGAAACAAGGAAATATGCATCGAAATGACGGAAATATGCATCGAATCGAAGGAAATTTCGATCGTAATGAAGTAAATATGCATAAAAAAGAAGTAAATATGCATAAAAAAGAAGTAAATATGCATCGAAACGAGAAAATGAGAATCAAAATCAAGTAAATATGCATCAAAACGAAAGAAATATGCATCAAAATTAAGGAAATGTTAATCGTAAGGATGTAAATATGTATCAAAATGAAGTAAATATGCAGCGAAATGAAAGAAATGTTGATCGTAATGAAGTAAATATGCATCAAAATGAAGTAAATATGCATCAAAATAAAGTAAGTATACATCGAAATGAAGGAAATATCAGTCAAGTCGAAGGAAATTTCGATCGTAATGAATTAAATATACATCAAAATGAAGTAAATATGCATCGAAATGAGAAAATGAACATCAACATGAAGTAAATATGCATCAAAACGAAAGAAATATGCATCAAAACGAAGGAAATGTTGATCGTAAGGATGTAAATATGCATCAAAATGAAGTAAATATGCATCGAAATGAAGGAAATATTGGTCGCAATGAAGTAAATATGCATAAAAAAGAAGTAAATTTGCATCTAAACGAAGGAAATATTGATCGTAATGAAGTAAATATGCATCAAAATGAAGGAAATATGCATCAAAACGAAGGAAATGCTTATCGTAATGAAGTAAATATACATCAAAATGAAGAAAATATGCATCGAAATGTAGTAAATATGCATCAAAATGAAGTAAGTATACATTGAAACAAAGGAAGTATGCTTCGAAATGAAAGAAATATGCATCGAATCGAAGGAAATTTCGATCGTAATGAAGTAAATATGCATCAAAAAGAAATAAATATGCATCAAAACGAGAAAAATATGAATTATAATGAAGGAAATGTTGATCGTAATGATGTAAATATTCATCGAAATGAAGTAAATACGCATAGAAACGAAGGAAATAATGATCGTAATGAAGTAAATATGCATCAAAATAAAGGAAATATGCATAAAAATGAAGGAAATGTTGATCGTGATGAAGTAAACATGCATCAAAATAAAGGAATTATGCATCGAAATGAAGTAAATATGCATCAAAATTAAGTAAATATACATTGAAATGACGGAAATATGCATTGAAATAAAGGAAATATGCAACGAATCGAAGGAAATATTGATCATAATGAAGTAAATACGCATCAAAATAAACGAAATGTGCATCGAAATGAAGGACATGTTGATTGTAGTGAAGTAAATATGCTTCGAAAGATGAAAATGTTGATCGTAAAAAAGTAATTATGTGTCAAAATAAAGTAAATATGCAATGAAACTAAGGAAATATTGATCGTAATGAAGTAAATATACATCAAAATGAAGAAAATATGCATCGAAATAAAGTAAATATGCATCAAAATGAAGTAAGTATACATTGAAAGAAAGGAACTATGCATCGAAATGAAGGAAATATGCATAGAATCGAAGGAAATTTCGATCGTAATGAAGTAAATATGCATCAAAAAGAAGTAAATATGCATAAAAAAGAAGTAAATATGCATCGAAACGAAAAAATGAGCATCAAAATGAAGTAAATATGCATCAAAACGAAAGAAATATTCATTAAAATTAAGGAAATATTTATCGTAAGGATGTAAATATGCATCAAAATGAACTAAATATGCATCGAAATGAAGGAAATGTGGATCGTAATGAAGTAAATATGCATCAAAATGAAGTAAATATGCATCAAAATGAAGTAAGTATACATCGAAATGTAGGAAATATGAGTCAAATCAAAGGAAATTTCATTCGTAATGAAGTAAATATGCATCAAAATGAAGTAACTATGCATCGAAACGAAGGAAATATTGATCGTAATGAAGTAAATATGCATCAAAATGAAGGAAATATGCATCAAAACGAAGGAAATGTTGATCGTGATGAAGTAAACTTGCATCAAATTAAAGGAATTATGCATCGAAATGAAGTAAATATACATCAAAATGAAGTAAATATACATTGAAACGACGAAAATATGCATTGAAATAAAGGAAATATGCAACAAATTGAAGGAAATATTGATCATAATGAAGTAAATATGCATCAAAATAAACGAAATGTGCATCGAAATGAAGGACGTGTTGATCGTAGTGAAGTAATTATGCTTCGAAAAGATGAAAATGTTGATCGTAAAAAAGTAATTATGTGTCAAAATAAAGTAAATATGCCTCGAAACTAAGGAAATATTGATCGTAATGAAGTAAATATACATCAAAATGAAGAAAATGTGGATCGAAATAAAGTAAATATGCTTCAAAATGAAGTAAGTATACATTAAAACAAAGGAACTGTGCATCCAAATGAAGGAAATATGCATAGAATAGAAGGAAATTTCGATCATAATGAAGTAAATATGCATCAAAAAGATGTAAATATGCATCGAAACGAGAAAATGAGCATCAAAATGAAGTAAATATGCATCAAAATGAAAGAAATATGCTTCAAAATTAAGGAAATGTTGATCGTAAGAATGTAAATATGCACCAAAATTAAGTAAATATGCATCGAAATGAAGGAAATGTTGATCTTAATGAAGTAAATATGCATCAAAATGAAGTAAATATGCATCAAAATGAAGTAAATATGCATCAAAATGAAGGAAATATGAGTAAAATCGATGGAAATTTCGATCGTAATGATGTAAATATGCATCAAAATGAAGTAAATATGCATCGAAATGAGAAAATGAGCATCAAAATGAAGTAAATATGCATCAAAACGAAAGAAATATTCATCAAAACGAAGGAAATGTTGATAGTAAGTATGTAAATATGCATCAAAATGAAGTAAATATGCATCGAAACTAAGGAAATATTGATCGCATTGAAGTAAATATGCATAAAAAAGAAGTAAATACGTATCTAAACGAAGGAAATATTTATCGTAATGAAGTAAATATGCATCAAAATGAAGGAAATATGTATCGAAACGAAGGAAATACTGATCTAATGAACTAAATATGCATCAAAATGAAGAAAATATGCATCGAAATGAAGTAAATATGCATCAAAATGAAGTAAGTATAAATTGAAACAAAGGAAATATGCAACGAAATGAAAGAAATAAGCATCGAATCAAAGGAAATTTGATCGTAATGAAGTAAATATGCATAAAAAAGAAGTAAATATGCATCAAAACGAGAAAATGAGCATCAAAATGAAGTAAATATGCATCAAAACGAAAGAAATATGAATTAAAATAAAGGAAATGTAGATCGTAAGGATGTAAATATGCATCAAAATGAAGTAAATATGCATCGAAATGAATGAAATGTTGATCGCAATGAAGTAAATATGCATCAAAATGAAGTAAATATGCATCGAAACGAAGGAAATATTGATTGTAATGAAGTAAATATGCATCAAAATGAAGGAAATATGCATCAAAACGAAGGAAATGTTGATCGTGATGAAGTAAACATTCATCAAAATAAAGGAATTATGCATCGAATGATGTAAATATGCATCAAAATGAAGTAAATATACATTGAAACGATGGAAATATGCATTGAAATAAAGGAAATATGCAACGAATCGAAGGAAATATTGATCATAATGAAGTAAATATGCATTAAAATGAAGGAAATATGGATCAAAACGAAGGAAATATTGATCGCGATGAAGTAAATGTGCATCAAAATAAAGGAAATATACATTGAAACAAAGGAAATATGCATCGAAATGAAGGAAATATGCATCGAATCGAAGGAAATTTCGATCATAATGAAGTAAATATGCATCAAAATGAAGTAAATATGCATCGAAATGAAGAAAATGTTGATCGCAATGAAGTAAATATGCATCAAAATGAAGTAAATACGCATCGAAACGAAGGAAATATTGATCGTAATGAAGTAAATATGCATCAAAATAAAGAAAATGTGCATCGAAATGAAGGACATGTTGATCGTAGTGAAGTAAATATGCTTCAAAAATATGGAAATGTTGATCGTAAAAAAGTAATTATGTGTCAAATTAAGTAAATATGCATCGAAACTAAGGAAATATTGATCGTAATGAAGTAAATATACATCAAAATGAAGAAAATATGCACCGAAATAAAGTAAATATGCATCAAAATGAAGTAAGTATACATTGAAACAAAGGAAATATGCATCGAAATGAAGGAAATATGCATCGAATCGAAGGAAATTTCGATCGTAATGAAGTAAATATGCATCAAAAAGAAGTAAATATGAATCAAAAAGAAGTAAATATGCATCGAAACGAGAAAATGAGCATCAAAATGAAGTAAATATGCATCAAAACGAAAGAAATATGCTTCAAAATTAAGGAAATATTGATCGTAATGATGTAAATATGCATCAAAATGAAGTAAATATGCGTTGAAATGAAGAAAATGTTGATCGTAATGAAGTAAATATGCATCAAAATGAAGTAAATATGCATTTAAATGAAGTAAGTATACATCAAAATGAAGGAAATATGAGTCAAATCGAAGGAAATTTCGATCGTAATGAAGTAAATATACATCAAAATGATGTAAATATGCATCGAAATGAGAAAATGAGCATCAAAATGAAGTAAATATGCATCAAAACGAAAGAAATATACATCAAAACGAAGGAAATGTTGATCGTAAGGATGTAAATATGCATCAAAATGAAGTAAATATGCATCGAAACGAAGGAAATATTGATCGCAATGATGTAAATATTCATAAAAAAGAAGTAAATACGCATCTAAATGAAGAAAATATTGATCGTAATGAAGTAAATATGCATCAAAATGAGGGAAATATGCATCAAAACGAAGGAAATGCTGATCGTAATGAAGTAAATAAGCATCAAAATGAAGAAAATATGCATCAAAATGAAGTAAATATGCATCAAAATGAAGTAAGTATACATTGAAACAAAGGAAATATGCATCGAAATGAGGGAAATATGCATCGAATCGAAGGAAATTTCGATCGTAATGAAGTAAATATGCATCAAAAAGAAGTAAATATGCATCGAAACGAGAAAATGAACATCAAAATGAAGTAAATATGCATCAAAACGAAAGAAATATGAATTAAAATGACGGAAATGTTGATCATAAGGATGTAAATATGCATCGAAATGAAGTAAATATGCATCGAAATGAAGGAAATGTTGTTAGCAATGATGTAAACATGCATCAAAATGAAGTAAATACGCATCAAAACGAAGGAAATATTGATCGTAATGAAGTAAATATGCATCAAAATGAAGAAAATATGCATCAAAACAAAGGAAATATTGATCGTGATGAAGTAAACTTGCATCAAAATAAAGGAATTATGCATCGAAATGTAGTAAATATGCATCAAAATGAAGTAAATATACATTGAAACGATGGAAATATGCATTGAAATAAAGGAAATATGCAACGAATCGAAGGAAATATTGATCATAATGAAGTAAATATGCATCAAAATAAACGAAATGTGCATCGAAATGAAGGAAATGTTGATCGTAGTGAAATAAATATGCTTCGAAAAGATGAAAATGTTGATCGTAAAAAAGTAATTATGTGTCAAAATAAAGTAAATATGCATCGAAACTAAGGAAATATTAATCGTAATGAAGTAAATATACATCAAAATGAAGAAAATATGCATCGAAATAAAGTAAATATGCATCAAAATGAAGTAAGTATACATTGAAACAAAGGAAATATGCATCGAAATGAGGGAAATATGCATCGAATCGAAGGAAATTTCGATCGTAATGAAGTAAATATGCATCAAAAAGAAGTAAATATGCATCGAAACGAGAAAATGAACATCAAAATGAAGTAAATATGCATCAAAACGAAAGAAATATGAATTAAAATGACGGAAATGTTGATCATAAGGATGTAAATATGCATCGAAATGAAGTAAATATGCATCGAAATGAAGGAAATGTTGTTAGCAATGATGTAAACATGCATCAAAATGAAGTAAATACGCATCAAAACGAAGGAAATATTGATCGTAATGAAGTAAATATGCATCAAAATGAAGAAAATATGCATCAAAACAAAGGAAATATTGATCGTGATGAAGTAAACTTGCATCAAAATAAAGGAATTATGCATCGAAATGTAGTAAATATGCATCAAAATGAAGTAAATATACATTGAAACGATGGAAATATGCATTGAAATAAAGGAAATATGTAACGAATCGAAGGAAATATTGATCATAATGAAGTAAATATGCATCAAAATAAACGAAATGTGCATCGAAATGAAGGAAATGTTGATCGTAGTGAAATAAATATGCTTCGAAAAGATGAAAATGTTGATCGTAAAAAAGTAATTATGTGTCAAAATAAAGTAAATATGCATCGAAACTAAGGAAATATTAATCGTAATGAAGTAAATATACATCAAAATGAAGAAAATATGCATCGAAATAAAGTAAATATGCATCAAAATGAAGTAAGTATACATTGAAACAAAGGAACTATGCATCGAAATGATGGAAATATGCATAGAATTGAAGGAAATTTCGATCGTAATGAAGTAAATATGCATAAAAAAGAAGTAAATATGAATCGAAACGAGAAAATGAGCATCAAAATGAAGTAAATATTCATCAAAACGAAAGAAATATGCATCAAAATTAAGGAAACGTTGATCGTAAGGATGTAAATATGCATCAAAATGAAGTAAATATGTATCGAAATGAAGGAAATGTTGATTGTAATGAAGTAAATATGCATCAAAATGAAGTAAGTATACATCAAAATGAAGTAAATATGAGTAAAAATGAAGGAAATTTCGATCGTAATGAAGTAAATATGCATCAAAATGAAGGAAATATTGATCGTGATGAAGTAAACTTGCATCAAAATAAAGGAATTATGCATCGAAATGTAGTAAATATGCATCAAAATGAAGTAAATATACATTGAAACGATAGAAATATGTATTGAAATAAAGGAAATATGCAACGAATCGAAGGAAATATTGATCATAATGAAGTAAATATGCATCAAACTAAACGAAATGTGCATCGAAATGAAGGACATGTTGATCGTAGTGAAATAAATATGCTTCGAAAAGATGAAAATGTTGATCGTAAAAAAGTAATTATGTGTCAAAATAAAGTAAATATGCATCGAAACTAAGGAAATATTAATCGTAATGAAGTAAATATACATCAAAATGAAGAAAATATGCATCGAAATAAAGTAAATATGCATCAAAATGAAGTAAGTATACATTGAAACAAAGGAACTATGCATCGAAATGATGGAAATATGCATAGAATTGAAGGAAATTTCGATCGTAATGAAGTAAATATGCATAAAAAAGAAGTAAATATGCATCGAAACGAGAAAATGAGCATCAAAATGAAGTAAATATGCATCAAAACGAAAGAAATATGCATCAAAATTAAGGAAACGTTGATCGTAATGATGTAAATATGCATCAAAATGAAGTAAATATGCATCGAAATTAAGGAAATGTTGATCGTAATGAAGTAAATATGCATCAAAATGAAGTAAGTATACATCAAAATGAAGTAAATATGAGTAAAAATGAAGGAAATTTCGATCGTAATGAAGTAAATATGCATCAAAATGAAGTAAATATGCATCAAAACAAAGGAAATATTGATCGTGATGAAGTAAACTTGCATCAAAATAAAGGAATTATGCATCGAAATGTAGTAAATATGCATCAAAATGAAGTAAATATACATTGAAACGATGGAAATATGCATTGAAATAAAGGAAATATGCAACGAATCGAAGGAAATATTGATCATAATGAAGTAAATATGCATCAAACTAAACGAAATGTGCATCGAAATGAAGGACATGTTGATCGTAGTGAAATAAATATGCTTCGAAAAGATGAAAATGTTGATCGTAAAAAAGTAATTATGTGTCAAAATAAAGTAAATATGCATCGAAACTAAGGAAATATTAATCGTAATGAAGTAAATATACATCAAAATGAAGAAAATATGCATCGAAATAAAGTAAATATGCATCAAAATGAAGTAAGTATACATTGAAACAAAGGAACTATGCATCGAAATGATGGAAATATGCATAGAATTGAAGGAAATTTCGATCGTAATGAAGTAAATATGCATAAAAAAGAAGTAAATATGCATCGAAACGATAAAATGAGCATCAAAATGAAGTAAATATGCATCAAAACGAAAGAAATATGCATCAAAATTAAGGAAACGTTGATGGTAAGGATGTAAATATGCATCAAAATGAAGTAAATATGCATCGAAATGAAGGAAATGTTGATCGTAATGAAGTAAATATGCATCAAAATGAAGTAAGTATACATCAAAATGAAGTAAATATGAGTAAAAATGAAGGAAATTTCGATCGTAATGAAGTAAATATGCATCAAAATGAAGTAAATATGCTTCGAAATGAAGGAAATATTGATCGTAATTAAGTAAATATGAATCAAAATAAAGGAAATATGCATAAAAATGAAGGAAATGTTGATCGTGATGAAGTAAACATGCATCAAAATAAAGGAATTTTGCATCGAAATGAAGTAAATATGCATCAAAATGAAGTAAATATACATTGAAATGACGGAAATATGCATTGAAATAAAGGAAATATGCAACGAATCGAAGAAAATATTGATCATTATGAAGTAAATATGCATCAAAATAAACGAAATGTGCATCGAAATGAAGGACATGTTGATCGTAGTGAAGTAAATATGCTTCGAAAAGATGAAAATGTTGATCGTAAAAAAGTAATTATGTGTCAAAATAAAGTAAATATGCATCGAAACTAAGGGAATATTGATCATAATGAAGTAAATTTACATCAAAATGAAGAAAATATGCATCGAAATAAAGTAAATATGCATCAAAATGAAGTAAGTATACATTGAAATAATGGAACTATACATCAAAATGAAGGAAATATGCATAGAATCAAAGTAAATTTCGATCGTTATGAAGTAAATATGCATAAAAAAGAAGTAAATATTCATCGAAACGAGAAAATGAGCATCAAAATGAAGTAAATATGCATCAAAACGAAATAAATATGCATCAAAAATAAGAAAACGTTGATCGTAAGGATGTAAATATGCATCAAAATGAAGTAAATATGAGTAAAAATGAAGGAAATTTCGATCATAATGAAGTAAATATGCATCAAAATGAAGTAAATATGCATCGAAACGAAGGAAATATTGATCGTAATGAAGTAAATATGAATCAAAATAAAGGAAATATGCATAAAAACGAAGGAAATGTTGATCGTGATGAAGTAAACATGCATAAAAATAAAGGAACTATGCATCGAAATGAAGTAAATATGCATCAAAATGAAGTAAATATACATTGAAACGATAGAAATATGCAATGAAATAAAGGAAATATGCAACGAATCAAAGGAAATATTGATCATAATGAAGTAAATATGCATCAAAATAAACAAAATATGCATCGAAATGAAGAACATGTTGATCTTAGTGAAGTAAATATGCTTCGAAAAGATGAAAATGTTGATCGTAAAAAAGTAATTATGTGTCAAAATAAAGTAAATATGCATCGAAACTAAGGAAATATTGATCGTAATGAAGTAAATTTACATTAAAATGAAGAAAATATGCATCGAAATAAAGTAAATATGCATCAAAATGAAGTAAGTATACATTGAAACAAAGGAACTATGCATCGAAATGAAGGAAATATGCATAGAATCGAAGGAAATTTCGATCGTAATGAGGTAAATATGCATAAAAAAGAAGTAAATATGCATCGAAACAAGAAAATGAGCATCAAAATGAAGTAAATATGCATCAAAACGAAAGAAATATGCATCAAAATTAAGGAAATATTGATCGTAAGGATGTAAATATGCATCAAAATGAAGTAAATATGCAGCGAAATGAAGAAAATGTTGATCGTAATGAAGTAAATATGCATCAAAATGAAGTAAATATGCATTTAAATGAAGTAAGTATACATCAAAATAAAGGAAATATGAGTCAAGTCGTAGGAAATTTCGATCGTAATGAAGTAAATATACATCAAAATGATGTAAATATGCCTCGAAATGAGAAAATGAGCATCAAAATGAAGTAAATATGCATCAAAACGAAAGAAATATGCATCAAAAAGAAGGAAATGTTGATTGTAAGGATGTAAATATGCATCAAAATTAAGTAAATATGCATCGAAACGAAGGAAATATTGATCGCAATGACGTAAATATTCATAAAAAAGAAGTAAATACGCATCTAAAGGAAGAAAATATTGATTGTAATTAAGTAAATATGCATAAAAATGAAGGAAATATGCATCAAAACAAAGGAAATGCTGATCGTAATGAAGTAAATAAGCATCAAAATGAAGAAAATATGCATCGAAATGAAGTAAATATGCATCAAAATAAAGTAAGTATACATTGAAACAAAGGAAATATGCATCGAAATGAGGGAAATATGCATCGAATCGAAGGAAATTTCGATCGTAATGAAGTAAATATGCATTTAAAAGAAGTAAATATGCATCGAAACGAGAAAATGAACATCAAAATGAAGTAAATATGCATCAAAACGAAAGAAATATGAATTAAAATGAAGGAAATGTTAAACGTAAGGATGTAAATATGCATCGAAATGAAGTAAATATGCATCGAAATGAAGGAAATGTTGATAGCAATGATGTAAACATGCATCAAAATGAAGTAAATACGCATCGAAACGAAGGAAATATTGATCGTAATGAAGTAAATATGCATCAAAATGAAGGAAATATGCATCAAAACGAAGGAAATATTGATCGTGATGAAGTAAACTTGCATCAAAATAAAGGAATTATGCATCGAAATGTAGTAAATATGCTTCAAAATGAAGTAAATATACACTGAAACGATGGAAATATGCATTGAAATAAAGGAAATATGCAACGAATCGAAGGAAATATTGATCATAATGAAGTAAATATGCATCAAAATAAACAAAATGTGCATCGAAATGAAGAACATGTTGATCGTAGTGAAGTGAATATGCTTCGAAAAGATGAAAATGTTGATCGTACAAAAGTAATTATGTTTCAAAATAAAGTAAATATGCATCGAAACTAAGGAAATATTGATCGTAATGAAGTAAATATACATCAAAATGAAGAAAATATGCATCGAAATAAAGTAAATATGCATCAAAATGAAGTAAGTATACGTTGAAACAAAGGAATTATGCATCGAAATGAAGGAAATATGCATAGAATCGAAGGAAATTCGATCGTAATGAAGTAAATATGCAAAAAAAAGAAGTAAATATGCATCGAAACGAGAAAATGAGCATCAAAATGAAGTAAATATGCATCAAAACGAAAGAAATATGCATCAAAATTAAGAAAACGTTGATCGTAAGGATGTAAATATGCATCAAAATGAAGTAAATATGCATCGAAATGAAGAAAATGTTGATCGTAATGAAGTAAATATGCATCAAAATGAAGTAAATATGAGTAAAAATGAAGGAAATTTCGATCGTAATGAAGTAAATATGCATCAAAATGAAGTAAAAAATGCATCAAAATGAAAGAAATATTGATCGTAATGAAGTAAATATGAATCAAAATAAAGGAAATAGGCATAAAAACGAAGGAAATGTTGATCGTGATGAAGTAAACATACATAAAAATAAAGGAACTATGCATCGAAATGAAGTAAATATGCATCTAAATGAAGTAAATATACATTGAAACGATGGAAATATGCAATGAAATAAAGGAAATATGCAACGAATCGAAGGAAATATTTATCATAATGAAGTAAATATGCATCAAAATAAACGAAATGTGCATCGAAATGAAGGACATGTTGATCGTAGTGAAGTAAATATGCTTCGAAAAGATGTAAATGTTGATCGTAAAAAAGTAATTATGTGTCAAAATAAAGTAAATATGCATCGAACTAAGGAAATATTGATCGTAATGAAGTAAATTTATATCAAAATGAAGAAAATATGCATCGAAATAAAGCAAATATGCATCAAAATGAAGTAAGTATACATTGAAACAAAGGAACTATGCATCGAAATGAAGGAAATATGCATAGAATCGAAGGAAATTTCGATCGTAATGAAGTAAATATGCATAAAAAAGAAGTAAATATGCATCGAAACGAGAAAATGAGCATAAAAATTAAGTAAATATGCATCAAAACGAAAGAAATATGCATCAAAATTAAGGAAACATTGATCGTAAGGATGTAAATATACATCAAAATGAAGTAAATATGCATCGAAATGAAGGAAATGTTGATCATAATGAAGTAAATATGCATCAAAATGAAGTAAGTATACATCAAAATAAAGTAAATATGAGTAAAAATGAAGGAAATTTCGATCGTAATGATGTAAATATGCATCAAAATGAAGTAAATATGCATCGAAACGAAGGAAATATTGATCGTAATGAAGTAAATATGAATCAAAATAAAGGAAATATGCATAAAAACGAAGGAAATGTTGATCGTGATGAAGTAAACATGCATCAAAATAAAGGAATTATGCATCGAAATGAAGTAAATATGCATCACAATGAAGTAAATATACATTGAAACGACGGAAATATGCATTGAAATAAAGGAAATATGCAACGAATCGAAGGAAATATTGATCATTATGAAGTAAATATGCATCAAAATAAACGAAATGTGCATCGAAATGAAGGACATGTTGATCGTAGTGAAGTAAATATGCTTCGAAAAGATGAAAATGTTGATCGTAAAAAAGTAATTATGTGTCAAAATAAAGTAAATATGCATCGAAACTAAGGAAATATTGATCGTAATGAAGTAAATATACATCAAAATGAAGAAAATATGCATCGAAATAAAGTAAATATGCATCAAAATGAAAGAAGTATACATTGAAACAATGAAATATGCATTGAAATGATTGAAATATGCATCGAATCGAAGGAAATTTCGATCATAATGAAGTAAATATGCATAAAAAATAAGTAAATATGCATAAAAAGAAGTAAATATGCATCGAAACAAGAAAATGAGCATCAAAATGAAGTAAATATGCATCCAAACGAAAGAAATATGCATCAAAATTAAGGAAATGTTGATCGTAAGGATGTAAATATGCATTAAAATGAAGTAAATATGCAGCGATATGAAGGAAATGTTGATCGCATCAAAATGAAGTAAATATGCATCCAAATGAAGTAAGTACACATCGAAATGAAGGAAATATAAGTCAAGTCGAAGGAAATTTCGATCATAATGATTAAATATTTATCAAAATGAAGTAAATATGCATCGAAATGAGAAAATGAGCATCAAAATGAAGTAAATATGCATCAAAACGAAAGAAATATGCATCAAAACGAAGGAAATGTTGATCGTAAGGATGTAAATATGCATCAAAATGAAGTAAATATGCATCGAAACGAAGGAAATATTGATCGCAATGAAGTAAATATGCATCAAAAAGAAGTAAATGCGCATCTAAACGAAGGAAATATTGATCGTAATGAAATAAATATGCATCAAAATGAAGGAAATATGCATCAAAACGAAGGAAATGTTTATCGTAATGAAGTAAATATGCATCAAAATGAAGAAAATATGCATCGAAATGTAGTAAATATGCATCAAAATGAAGTAAGTATACATTGAAACAAAGGAAATATGCATCGAAATAAAGGAAATATGCATCAAATCGAAGGAAATTTCGATCGTAATGAAGTAAATATGCATCAAAAAGAAGTAAATATGCATCGAAACGAGAAAATGAGCATCAAAATGAAGTTAATATGCATCAAAACGAAAGAAATATGAATTAAAATAAAGGAAATGTTGATCGTAAGAATGTAAATACGCATCGAAATGAAGTAAATATGCATCGAAATAAAGAAAATGTTGATCGCAATGAAGTAAATATGCATTAAAATGAAGTAAATACGCATCGAAACGAAGGAAATTTTGATCGTAATGAAGTAAATATGCATCAAAATGAAGGAAATGTGCAACAAAACGAAGGAAATGTTGATCATGATGAAGTAAACATGCATCAAAATAATGGAATTATGCATCGAAATGAAGTAAATATGCATCAAAATGAAGTAAATATACATTGAAACGACGGAAATATGCATTGAAATAAAGGAAATATTCCACGAATCGAAGGAAATATTGATCATAATGAATTAAATATGCATCAAAATAAAGAAAATGTGCATCGAAATGAAGGACATGTTGATCGTAGTGAAGTAAATATGCTTCGAAAAGATGAAAATGTTGATCGTAAAAAAGTAATTATGTGTCAAAATAAAGTAAATATGCAACGAAACTAAGGAAATATTGATCGTAATGAAGTAAATATACATCAAAATGAAGAAAATATGCATCGAAATAAAGTAAATATGCATCAAAATGAAGTAAGTATACATTGAAACAAGG
The DNA here is from genome assembly GCA_023678885.1 of Pogostemon cablin. NCBI lineage: Eukaryota > Viridiplantae > Streptophyta > Magnoliopsida > Lamiales > Lamiaceae > Pogostemon > Pogostemon cablin. The sequence continues at coordinate 264,277 of JAHCLQ010000899.1, read as the reverse complement.
AAATATGCATCGAAATGATGGAAATATGCATCGAATCGAAGGAAATTTCGATCGTAATGAAGTAAATATGCATAAAAAAGAAGTAAATATGCATAAAAATGAAGTAAATATGCATCGAAATGAGAAAATGAGAATCAAAATCAAGTAAATATGCATCAAAACGAAAGAAATATGCATCAAAATTAAGGAAATGTTAATCGTAAGGATGTAAATATGCATCAAAATGAAGTAAATATGCAGCGAAATGAAAGAAGTGTTGATCGTAATGAAATAAATATGCATCAAAATGAAGTAAATATGCATCAAAATAAAGTAAATATGCATCGAAAAGAAGGAAATATCAGTCAAGTCGAAGGAAATTTCGATCGTAATGAATTAAATATACATCAAAATGAAGTAAATATGCATCGAAATGAGAAAATGAACATCAGAATGAAGTAAATATGCATCAAAACGAAAGAAATATGCATCAAAACAAAGGAAATGTTGATCGTAAGGATGTAAATATGCATCAAAATGAAGTAAATATGCATCGAAATGAAGGAAATATTGATCGCAATGAAGTAAATATGCATAAAAAAGAAGTAAATTTGCATCTAAACGAAGGAAATATTGATCGTAATGAAGTAAATATGCATCAAAATGAAGGAAATATGCATCAAAACGAAGGAAATGTTTATCGTAATGAAGTAAATATACATCAAAATGAAGAAAATATGCATCGAAATGTAGTAAATATGCATCAAAATGAAGTAAGTATACATTGAAACAAAGGAAGTATGCATCGAAATGAAAGAAATATGAATTAAAATGAAGGAAATGTTGATCGTAAGGATGTAAATATGCATCGAAATGAAGTAAATATGCATCGAAATAAAGGAAATGTTGATCGCAATGAAGTAAATATGCATCAAAATGAAGTAAATACGCATAGAAACGAAGGAAATATTGATCGTAGTGAAGTAAATATGCATCAAAATGAAGGAAATATGCATCAAAACGAAAGAAATGTTAGCATGATTATAATATCTTAGTTCAACTAGATTTTTTTTAGAAAGCCCAAAACCTATTTATTTATTTTATGGCCCAAAAGGCCAGCCCTATCTTAGCCCAACTAGATTTTGTTAGAAAGCCCAAAACCTAATTATTTATTTTTATGGCCCAAAAGGCCAGCCCAATTAAGCCCAACTATATTTTTTTTAGAAAGCCCAAATTTATTTATTTATTTATTTTGTGGCCCAAAGTTTCAGCCCACTTAAATGGTCTGATATATAATTATTAAGGCTAAAGTTAAAAAAAAAAGAGAGAGAAGAACGGGAGAAGAAAAGCAAAAGAGGGGAAAGAAGAGAGGAAGAGGAGAAACCCTTGTTGATCAAATTCTCCCTTACAACCCTCATCCTAGGTGGTTTTTAAGTTGTTTTGAGGTAAGTGGTGTGTGAATTAAGCTTCCTTCTTCCATGATTTTGTAATTTTGTGGGGTTTTTCTTTGTGGTATGTGGGTAATTTGCAGACTGTTCGAACTGATTTTGACATAGCTATTACCCTCGAAAGTTTGCAAACTTAATTTCTGTACGTAGCTGAACTCGTTAGCTTTCCGTAGCCACTTGAAACGCCTCAATCCGATTATTCTACAATTAGTTATGATTTTTCTTGTAAACTGCCGCTAGCTGGAAAATTTCAGAATTTTTATGTCGAATTCAAACTTAGTTTTTTTATCGTTTCGTTTAGTTAATGTATTGAAACGGTTATATGGGATTGGGAACTGATGTTAAAGAGTTACATGCCATTTTTATTTAATATCGACTCGTTCGAACTCGATTAGGATTTGTTTTTTGCAATAAAAGGGATGTTAACGCTAATAGTTAGTTATATTTAATTTGTCTTTAATTGCTCATCTCCTTTCTAGGTAAAGAACCGTCGACGAAGGGAAAGAGACCGACTTCAGATTCCGGAGAGAGTTAATCACTTCCTTGTGAGTTGATAATTCGGGAACGCCTTCTCTTATGGGAAGTGTGGACCCTCGATAAATGTGCATTTATTTTAGTTTTAGTTAATTGATAAGAAATTATTTGGTATTATGTTATGTGGTAAAGAGCCTGATTGGCTCGATTGCTCTGGTTAGAGTCATGTTAGCCATTTTATGAGTATTATTGATTTTTGGTTATTCTTGTGTGTCAATTAAGACTCTAACTTGAGTCGTTATTCATCTTATGATGCATATGCATATGTATGCCTGGTACCAAGGTTAAGTAGCCCGAATTGGTCACGGTTTGGGTGAGTTGGAGCGACATTGATTAAGTAGCCCGAATTTGTCGCGGTTCGGGTGAGTTAGAGTGACAACCAAGTTGCCCGTTGCTTGGCAAACCCGGGTGAGTTAGATCTAACGGGGCACCTATCCATTTGCCAAATACTGATACTTTGGAGGGTGATCGTTAGATGGATCAGTCTATTATAGGCTCAGTCAACGTCACCGGTGTGGGACATGCATGTCATATATGTTTATATGTTTGATCATTTCAAGTATTCACGTCGATATTGAATTGTGAACTTTAGCACTTGGCGTATTGAGAAAGAATATTAATGTGCATTTTATTTAGAGTAACGGTGACGGGCTTGGACTGTCTCTCGACGGAGAGCTCAGTTCGAGGAGGATATTGACTACCCACGCGTCTTTTATGTGATAACATGGTGTTTGAACTAATTGTGTTATTCATAAATGTGCACTAAGGTTTTTATTTTCATTAATATGTACACTGAGTGAGAATAATTATTGTGGGACGAATTGTGGGATTTTATGTTATGAACCGCGAGTGGGAGTACATGCTTCGTATAAGGGTCGGGGTGACCGGCTTATCACCTCACTGAGCTAGTGGTTTTGCTCACCCCCCATCATTCTTTCCTTTTCAGGCTGTTGATATCGTTTTGGTTGGAGGTTTGCCTATCGTTTGCTCATCATCCAATCCGTGTTTTGGGTACTTTCTCTTTTATGTAAATTCACGGATTCATTGGCGAGATTGTATAGTTTATATTTGGTGACCCCCTTGATGTTCTTTTTGTACCTTCGCGATGTTATATCGTTCATGTATATTTTCTTTAAACTAAGTTACACCGTTGAATTTTGTACATTTGTAAATCCTTGTTGATACTTTATGAGATAATGTCCTCGGGTTGTACCCGTTGTTATCAGTTGTTCAGTTCTACAGGTACTTGATAGCAAGCCTTACGTTTTCTATAAACTTTGTGGAGTGGAGTGCACCCATTCTGTGAAATTTATGGTTAACGTGGCGGTTGTCGCGCTCTGTCTGGGGTTGGGGCGTGACAATGATGAAGTAAACATGCATCAAAATAAAGGAATTATGCATCGAAATGAAGTAAATATGCATCAAAATTAAGTAAATATGCATTGAAACGACGGAAATATGCATTGAAATAGAGGAAATATGCAACGAATCGAAGGAAATATTGATCATAAAGAAGTAATATGCAACAAAATAAACGAAATGTGCATCGAAATGAAGGACATGTTGATTGTAGTGAAGTAAATATGCTTCGAAAAGATGAAAATATTGATCGTAAAAAAGTAATTGTGTCAAAATAAAGTAAATATGCAATGAAACTAAGGAAATATTGATCGTAATGAAGTAAATATACATCAAAATGAAGAAAATATGCATCGAAATAAAGTAAATATGCATCAAAATGAAGTAAGTATACATTGAAACAAAGGAACTATGCATCGAAATGAAGGAAATATGCATAGAATCGAAGGAAATTTCGATCGTAATGAAGTAAATATGCATAAAAAAGAAGTAAATATGCATCGAAACGAAAAAATGAGCATCAAAATGAAGTAAATATGCATCAAAACGAAAGAAATATTCATTAAAATTAAGGAAATATTTATCGTTAGGATGTAAATATGCATCAAAATGAACTAAATATGCATCGAAATGAAGGAAATGTTGATCGTAATGAAGTAAATATGCATCAAAATGAAGTAAATATGCATCAAAATGAAGTAAGTATACATCGAAATATAGGAAATATGAGTCAAATCGAAGGAAATTTCGATCGTAATGAAGTAAATATGCAACAAAATGAAGTAACTATGCATCGAAAAGAAGGAAATATTGATCGTAATTAAGTAAATATGCATCAAAATGAAGGAAATATGCATCAAAACGAAGGAAACGTTGATCGTGATGAAGTAAACTTGCATCAAATTAAAGGAATTATGCATCGAAATGAAGTAAATATGCATCAAAATGAAGTAAATATACATTGAAATGACGGAAATATGCATTGAAATAAAGGAAATATGCAACGAATCGAAGGAAATATTGATCATAATGAAGTAAATATGCATCAAAATAAACGAAATGTGCATCGAAATGAAGGACATGTTGATCGTAGTGAAGTAATTATGCTTCGAAAAGATGAAAATATTGATCGTAAAAAAGTAATTATGTGTCAAAATAAAGTAAATATGCCTCGAAACTAAGGAAATATTGATCGTAATGAAGTAAATATACATCAAAATGAAGAAAATGTGGATCGAAATAAAGTAAATATGCTTCAAAATGAAGTAAGTATACATTGAAACAAAGGAACTGTGCATCGAAATGAAGGAAATATGCATAGAATCGAAGGAAATTTCGATCGTAATGAAGTAAATATGCATCAAAAAGAAATAAATATGCATCAAAAAGATGTAAATATGCATCGAAACGAAAAAATGAGCATCAAAATGAAGTAAATATGCATCAAAATGAAAGAAATATGCTTCAAAATTAAGGAAATGTTGATCGTAAGAATGTAAATATGCATCAAAATTAAGTAAATATGCATCGAAATGAAGGAAATGTTGATCGTAATGAAGTAAATATGCATCAAAATGAAGTAAATATGCATCAAAATGAAGTAAGTATACATCGAAATGAAGGAAATATGAGTCAATTCGAAGGAAATTTCGATCGTAATGATGTAAATATGCATCAAAATGAAGTAAATATGCATCGAAATGAGAAAATGAGCGTCAAAATGAAGTAAATATGCAACAAAACGAAAGAAATATGCATCAAAACGAAGGAAATGTTTATCGTAAGGATGTAAATATGCATCAAAATAAAGTAAATATGCATCGAAACTAAGGAAATATTGATCGCATTGAAGTAAATATGCATAAAAAAGAAGTAAATACGTATCTAAACGAAGGAATATTGATCGTAATGAAGTAAATATGCATCAAAATGAAAGAAATATGTATCGAAACGAAGGAAATACTGATCTAATGAACAAAATATGCATCAAAATGAAGAAAATATGCATCGAAATGAAGTAAATATGCATCAAAATGAAGTAAGTATAAATTGAAACAAAGGAAATATGCAACGAAATGATGGAAATATGCATCGAATCAAAGGAAATTTCGATCGTAATGAAGTAAATATGCATAAAAAAGAAGTAAATATGCATCAAAACGAGAAAATGAGCATCAAAATGAAGTAAATATGCATCAAAACAAAAGAAATATGAATTAAAATGAAGGAAATGTAGATCGTAAGGATGTAAATATGCATCAAAATGAAGTAAATATGCATCGAAATGAAGGAAATGTTGATCGCAATGAAGTAAATATGCATCAAAATGAAGTAAATATGCATCGAAACGAAGTAAATATTGATTGTAATGAAGTAAATATGCATCAAAATGAAGGAAATATGCATCAAAACGAAGGAAATGTTGATCGTGATGAAGTAAACATGCATCAAAATAAAGAAATTATGCATCGAAATGATGTAAATATGCATCAAAATGAAGTAAATATACATTGAAACGATGGAAATATGCATTGAAATAAAGGAAATATGCAACGAATCGAAGAAAATGTTGATCATAATGAAGTAAATATGCATTAAAGTGAAGGAAATATGGATCAAAACGAAGGAAATATTGATCGCGATCAAGTAAATGTGCATCAAAATAAAGGAAATATGCATCGAATCGAAGGAAATTTCGATCATAATGAAGTAAATATGCATCAAAATTAAGTAAATATGCATCGAAATGAAGAAAATGTTGATCGCAATGAAGTAAATATGCATCAAAATGAAGTAAATACGCATCGAAACGAAGGAAATATTGATCGTAATGAAGTAAATATGCATCAAAATGAAGGAAATATGCATCAAAACGAAGGAAATGTTGATCATGATAAAGAAAACATGCATCAAAATAAAGGAATTATGCATCAAAATGCAGTAAATATGCATAAAAATGAAGTAAATATACATTGAAACGACAAAAATATGCATTGAAATAAAGGAAATATGCCATGAATCGAAGGAATATTGATCATAATGAAGTAAATATGCATCAAAATAAAGGAAATGTGCATCGAAATGAAGGACATGTTGATCGTAGTGAAGTAAATATGCTTCAAAAATATGGAAATGTTGATCGTAAAAAAGTAATTATGTGTCAAATTAAGTAAATATGCATTGAAACTAAGGAAATATTGATCGTAATGAAGTAAATATACATCAAAATGAAGAAAATATGCACCGAAATAAAGTAAATATGCATCAAAATGAAGTAAGTATACATTGAAGCAAAGGAAATATGCATCGAAATGAAGGAAATATGCATCGAATCGAAGGAAATTTCGATCGTAATGAAGTAAATATGCATAAAAAAGAAGTAAATATGAATCAAAAAGAAGTAAATATGCATCGAAATGAGAAAATGAGCATCAAAATGAAGTAAATATGCATCAAAACGAAAGAAATATGCATTAAAATTAAGGAAATATTGATCGTAAGGATGTAAATATGCATCAAAATGAAGTAAATATGCAGCGAAATGAAGAAAATGTTGATCGCAATGAAGTAAATATGCATCAAAATGAAGTAAATATGCATTTAAATGATGTAATCAAGTCGAAGGAAATTTCGATCGTAATGAAGTAAATATAAATCAAAATGATGTAAATATGCATCGAAATGAGAAAATGAGCATCAAAATGAAGTAAATATGCATCAAAACGAAAGAAATATGCATCAAAACGAAGGAAATGTTGATCGTAAGGATGTAAATATGCATCAAAATGAAGTAAATATGCATCGAAACGAAGGAAATATTGATCGCAATGACGTAAATATTCAAAAAAAGAAGTAAATACGCATCTAAACGAAGAAAATATTGATCGTAATGAAGTAAATATGCATCAAAATGAAGGAAATACGCATCAAAACGAAGGAAATGCTGATCGTAATGAAGTAAATAAGCATCAAAATGAAGAAAATATGCATCGAAATGAAGTAAATATGCATCAAAATGAAGTAAGTATACATTGAAACAAAGGAAATATGCATCGAAATAAGGGAAATATGCATCGAATCGAAGGAAATTTCGATCGTAATGAAGTAAATATGCCACAAAAAGAAGTAAATATGCATCGAAACGAGAAAATGAACATCAAAATGAAGTAAATATGCATCAAAACGAAAGAAATATGAATTAAAATGACGGAAATGTTGATCGTAAGGATGTAAATATGCATCGAAATGAAGTAAATATGCATCGAAATGAAGGAAATATTGATAGCAATGATGTAAACATGCATCAAAATGAAGTAAATACGCATCGAAAAGAAGGAAATATTGATCGTAACGAAGTAAATATGCATCAAAATGAAGAAAATATGCATCAAAACAAAGGAAATATTGATCGTGATGAAGTAAACTTGCATCAAAATAAAGGAATTATGCATCGAAATGTAGTAAATATACATCAAAATGAAGTAAATATACATTGAAACGATGGAAATATGCATTGAAATAAAGGAAATATGCAACGAATAGAAGGAAATATTGATCATAATGAAGTAAATATGCATCAAAATAAACGAAATGTGCATCGAAATAAAGGACATGTTGATCGTAGTGAAATAAATATGCTTCGAAAAGATGAAAATGTTGATCGTAAAAAAGTAATTATGTGTCAAAATAAAGTAAATATGCATCGAAACTAAGGAAATATTAATCGTAATGAAGTAAATATACATCAAAATGAAGAAAATATGCATCGAAATAAAGTAAATATGCATCAAAATGAAGTAAGTATACATTGAAACAAAGGAACTATGCATCGAAATGAAGGAAATATGCATAGAATTGAAGGAAATTTCGATTGTAATGAAGTAAATATGCATAAAAAAGAAGTAAATATGAATCGAAACGAGAAAATGAGCATCAAAATGAAGTATGAATTAAAATGAAGGAAACGTTGATCGTAAGGATGTAAATATGCATCGAAATGAAGTAAATATGCATCGAAATGAAGGAAATGTTGATCGCAATGAAGTAAATATGCATCAAAATGAAGTAAGTATACATCAAAATGAAGTAAATATGAATAAAAATGAAGGAAATTTCGATCGTAATGAAGTAAATATACATCAAAATAAAGTAAATATGCATCGAAACGAAGGAAATATTGATCGTAATGAAGTAAATATGAATCAAAATAAAGGAAATATGCATAAAAACGAAGGAAATGTTGGTCGTGATGAAGTAAACATGCATAAAAATAAAGGAACTATGCATCGAAATGAAGTAAATATTCATCAAAATGAAGTAAATATACATTGAAACGATGGAAATATGCATTGAAATAAAGGAAATATGCAACGAATCGAAGGAAATATTGATCATAATGAAGTAAATATGCATCAAAATAAACGAAATGTGCATCGAAATGAAGGACATGTTGATCGTAGTGAAGTAAATATGCTTCGAAAAGATGAAATTGTTGATCGTAATTATGTGTCAAAATAAAGTAAATATGCATCGAAACTAAGGAAATATTGATCGTAATGAAGTAAATTTAAATCAAAATGAAGAAAATATGCATCGAAATAAAGTAAATATGCATCAAAATGAAGTAAGTATACATTGAAATAAAGGAACTATACATCGAAATGAAGGAAATATGCATAGAATCGAAGTAAATTTCGATCGTAATGAAGTAAATATGCATCAAAAAGAAGTAAATATACATCGAAACGAGAAAATGAGCATCAAAATGAAGTAAATATGCATAAAAAAGAAGTAAATATGCATCGAAACGAGAAAATGAGCATCAAAATGAAGTAAATATGCATCAAAACGAAAGAAATATGCATCAAAATTAAGGAAATGTTGATCGTAAGGATGTAAATATGCATCAAAATTAAGTAAATATGCATCGAAATGAAGAAAATGTTGATCGTAATGAGTAAATATGATTTAAAATGAAGTAAGTATACATCGAAATGAATGAAATATGAGTCAAATCGAAGGAAATTTCGATCGTAATGAAGTAAATATGCATCAAAATGAAGTAAATATGCATCGATATGAGAAAATGAGCATCAAAATGAAGTAAATATGCATCAAAACGAAAGAAATATGTATCAAAACAAAGAAAATTTTTAACGTAAGGATGTAAATATGCATCAAAATGAAGTAAATATGCATCGAAACGAAGGAAATATTGATCGCAATGAAGTAAATATGCATCAAAAAGAAGTAAATATGTATCTAAACGAATGAAATATTGATCGTAATGTAGTAAATATGCATCAAAATGAAGGAAATATGCATCAAAACGAAGGAAATGCTGATCGTAATGAAGTAAATATGCATCAAAATGAAGAAAATATGCATCGAAATGAAGTAAATATGCATCAAAATGAAGTAAATATAAATTGAAACAAAGGAAATATGCATCGAAATGAAGGAAAGATGCATCGAATCGAAGGAAATTTCTGTCGTAATGAAGTAAATATGCATCAAAAAGAAGTAAATATGCATCGAAACGAGAAATTGAGCAACAAAATGAAGTAAATATGCATCAAAACAAAAGAAATATGAAATAAAATGAAGGAAATGTTGATTGTAAAGATGTAAATATGCATCAAAATGAAGTAAATACGCTTCGAAACGAAGGAAATATCGATCGTAGTGAAGTAAATATGCATCAAAATGAAGGAAAAATGCATCAAAACGGAGGAAATGTTGATCGTGATGAAGTAAACATGCATCAAAATAAAGGAATTATACATCGAAATGAAGTAAATATGCATCAAAATGAAGTAAATATACATTGAAGCGACGGAAATATGCATTGAAATAAAGGAAATATGCAACGAATCGAAAGGAAATATCGATCATAATTAAGTAAATATGTATCAAAATAAAGGAAATGTGCATCGAAATGAAGGACATGTTGATCGTAGTGAAGTAAATATGCTTCAAAAAGATGGAAATGTTGATCATAAAAAAGTAATTGTGTCAAATTAAGTAAATATGCATCGAAACTAAGGAAATATTGATCGTAATGAAGTAAATATACATCAAAATGAAGAAAATATGCACCGAAATAAAGTAAATATGCATCAAAATGAAGTAAGTATACATTGAAACAAAGGAAATATGCATCGAAATGAAGTAAATATGCATCGAATCGAAGAAATTTCGATCGTAATGAAGTAAATATGCATAAAAAAAGTAAATATGCATCAAAAAGAAGTAAATATGCATCGAAATGAGAAAATGAGCATCAAAATGAAGTAAATATGCATCAAAACGAAAGAAATATGCATCAAAATTAAGGAAATGTTGATCGTAAGGATGTAAATATGCATCAAAATGAAGTAAATATGCAGCGAAATAAAGGAAATGTTGATCGTAATGAAGTAAATATGCATCAAATTGAAGTAAATATGCATCAAAATAAAGTAAGTATACATCGAAATGAAGGAAATATCAGTCAAGTCGAAGGAAATTTCGATCGTAATGAAGTAAATATGCATAAAAAAGAAGTAAATATGCATCGAAATGATAAAATGAGCATCAAAATGAAGTATATATGCATCAAAACGAAAGAAATATGCATCAAAATTAAGGAAATGTTGATCGTAAGGATGTAAATATGCATCAAAATTAAGTAAATATGCATCGAAATGAAGGAAATGTTGATCGTAATGAAGTAAATATGCATCAAAATGAAGTAAGTATACATCGAAATGAAGGAAATATGAATCAAATCGAATGAAATTTCGATCGTAATGAAGTAAATATGCATCAACCTCATTACGATTGAAATTTCCTTCGATTCGATGTATATTTCCTTCATTTCGATGCATATTTCCTTTGTTTCAATGCATACTTACTTCATTTTGATGCATATTTACTTCATTTCGATGCATATTTTCTTCATTTTGATGCATATTTACTTCATTACGATCAGAATTTCCTTCGTTTAGATGCATATTTCCTTCATTTTGTTGCATATTTACTTCATTACGATCAATATTTCCTTCGTTTAGATGCGTATTTACTTCTTTTTGATGCATATTTACTTCATTGAGATCAATATTTCCTTCGTTTCGATGAATATTTACTTCATTTTGATGCATATTTACATCCTTACGATCAACATTTCCTTTAATTTGATGAATATTTCTTTCGTTTTTATGCATATTTACTTCGTTTTAATGCTCATTTTCTCATTTCGATGCATATTTACTTCATTTTGATGCATATTTACTTCATTATGATCGAAATTTCCTTCGATTCGATGCATATTTCCTTCATTTCGATGCATATTTACTTCATTTCGTTGAATAATTCCTTTATTTTGATGCATCTTTACTTCATCACGATCAACATTTCCTTCGTTTTGATGCATATTTCCTTCATTTTGATGCATATTTACTTCATTACGATCAATATTTCCTTCGTTTCGATGTGTATTAACTTCATTTCGATGCATATTTACTTCATTTTGATGCTCATTTTCTCGTTTCGATGCATATTTACTTCTTTTTTATGCATATTTACCTTATTATGATTGAAATTTCCTTCGATTCGATGCATATTTCCTTCATTTCGATGCATATTTCCTCTGTTTCAATGCATACTTACTTCATTTGGATGCATATTTACTTCATTTCGATGCATATTTTCTTCATTTGGATGCATATTTACTTCATTACGATCAACATTTCCTTCGTTTTGATGCATATTTCCTTCATTTTGTTACGTAATTACTTCATTACGATCAATATTTCCTTCGTTTAGATGCGTATTTACTTCTTTTTGATGCATATTTACTTCATTGCGATCAATATTTCCTTCGTTTCGATGCATATTTAATTCATTTTGATGCATATTTACATCCTTACGATCAACATTTCCTTTATTTTGATGAATATTTCTTTCGTTTTGATGCATATTTACTTCGTTTTGATGCTCATTTTCTCATTTCGATGCATATTTACTTCATTTTGATGCATATTTATTTCATTATGATCGAAATTTCTTTCGATTCGATGCATATTTCCTTCATTTTGATGCATATTTACTTCATTTCGATGCATATTTTCTTTATTTTGATGCATATTTACTTCATCGCGATCAATATTTCCTTCGTTTTGATCCTTATTTCCTTCATTTTGATGCATATTTATTTCATTACGATCAAAATTTCCTTCGTTTCGATGCGTATTTACTTCTTTTTTATGCATATTAACTTCATTGCGATCAATATTTCCTTCGTTTCGATGCATATTTGCTTCATTTTGATGCATATTTACATCCTTACAATAAACATTTCCGTCGTTTTGATGAATATTTCTTTCGTTTCGATGCGTATTTACTTCATTTTGATGCTCATTTTCTCATTTCGATGCATATTTACTTCATTTTGACACATATTTACTTCATTATGATCGAAATTTCCTACGATTTGACTCATATTTCCTTCATTTCTATGTATACTTACTTCATTTTGATTCATATTTACTACATTTCGATGCATATTTATTCATTACGATCAACATTTCCTTCATTTCGATGTATATTTACTTCATTTCGATACAGATTTACTTCAATACGTTCGATATTTCCTTTGTTTCAATGCATAATTACTTCATTTTGATGTATATTTACTTCATTACGATCAATATTTCCTTCGTTTCAATGCATATTTACTTTATTTTGACGCATAATTACTTTTTTACGATTAATATTTCCATCTTTTCGAAGCATATTTACTTCACTACAATCAACATGTCCTTCATTTTGATGCATATTTTCTTTATTTTGATGCATATTTACTTCATTATGATCAATATTTCCTTCGATTCTTTGCATATTTCCTTTATTTCAATACATATTTCCGTCGTTTCAATGTATATTTACCTCATTTTGATGCATATTTACTTCATTTCGATGCATATTTCCTTTATTTTGATGCATATTTACTTCATCACGATCAACATTTCCTTCGTTTTGATGCATATTTCCTTCATTTTGATGCAGATTTACTCCATTACATTCAACATTTCCTTCGTTTTGATGCATATTTTCTTCATTTTGATGCATATTTACTTCATTACGATCAATATTTCCTTCGTTTCGATGCGTATTTACTTCATTTTGATGCATATTTACTTCATTGCGATAAAGATTTCCTTCATTTTGATGCATATTTACTTCATTTTGATGCATATTTACATCATTACGATCAACATTTCCTTAATTTTGAAGCATATTTCTTTCGTTTTGATGCATATTTACTTCATTTTGATGCTCATTTTCTCGTTTCGATGCATATTTACTTCTTTTTTATGCATATTTACTTCTTTTTTATGCATATTTACTTCATTACGATCGAAATTTCCTTCGATTTGATGCATATTTACATCATTTCGATGCATATTTCCTTTGTTTCAATGTATACTTACTTCATTTTGATGCATATTTAATTTTTTTCGGTGCATATTTTCTTCATTTTGATGTATATTTACTTCATTACGATCAATATTTCCTTAGTTTCGATTCATATTTACTTAATTTGACACATAATTACTTTTTTACGATCAACATTTTTATCTTTTTGAAGCATATTTACTTCACTACGATCAACATTTCCTTCATTTCGATGCACATTTCCTTTATTTTGATGCATATTTACTTCACTATGATCGATATTTCTTTCGATTCGTTGCATATTTCCTTTATTTCAATGCATATTTCCGTCGCTTCAATGTATATTTACTTCATTTTGATGCATATTTACTTCATTTTGATGTATAATTTCTTTATTTTGATGCATGTTTACTTCATCATGATCAACATTTCCTCCGTTTTGATGCATATTTCTTTCATTTTGATGCATATTTACTTCACTACGATCAATATTTCCTTCGTTTCGATGCGTATTTACTTCATTTTGATGCATATTTACTTCATTGCGATCAACATTTCCTTCATTTCGATGCATATTTACTTCATTTTGATGCATATTTACATCCTTACGATCAACATTTCCTTCATTTTAATTAATATTTCTTTCGTTTTGATGCATATTAACTTCGTTTTAGTGCTCATTTTCTCGTTTCGATGCATATTTACTTCTTTTTTATGCATATTTACTTCATTACGATAGAAATTTCCTTCGATTCGATGCATATTTCCTTCATTTCGATGCATATTTCCTTTGTTTCAATTTATACTTACTTCATTTTGATGCATATTTACTTCATTTCCATGCATATTTTCTTCATTTTGATGCATATTTACTTCATTATGATCAGCATTTCTTTCGTTTTGATGCATATTTCCTTCATTTCGATGCATATTTACTACATTACGATCAATATTTCATTCGTTAAGATACGTATTTACTTCTTTTTTATGCACATTTACTTCATTGCAATCAATATTTCCTTCGTTTCGATGCATATTTACTTCATTTTGATGCATATTTACTTCATATTGATGCATATTAACATCCTTACGATCAACATTTTCTTCATTTTGATACATATTTCTTTCATTTTGATGCATATTTACTTCATTTTGATGCTCATTTTCTCATATCGATGCATATTTACTTCATATCGATGCTCATTTTCTCATAAATATGCATCGAAACGAGAAAATGAGCATCAAAATGAAGTAAATATGCATCAAAATGAAAGAAATATGAATTAGAATGAAGGAAATGTTGATCGTAAGGATGTAAATATGCATCAAAATGAAGTTAATATGCATCGAAATGAAGAAAATGCTGATCGCAATGAAGTAAATATGCATCAAAATGATGTAAATACGCATCGAAACGAAGGAAATATTGATCGTAATGAAGTAAATATGCATCAAAATGAAGGAAATATGCATCAAAACGAAGGAAATGTTGATCGTGATGAAGTAACATGCATCAAAATAAAGGAATTATGCATCGAAATGAAGTAAATATGCATCGAAACGAAGGAAATGTTGATCGTGATGAAGTAAACATGCATCAAAATAAAGGAATTATGCATCAAAATGTAGTAAATATGCATCGAAATGAAGGAAATATGCATCGAATCGAAGGAAATTTCGATCATAATGAAGTAAATATGCATCAAAATGAAGTAAATATGCATCGAAATGAGAAAATAAGCATCAAAACGAAATAAATATGCAACAAAACGAAAGAAATATTCATCAAAATAATGGAAATATTGAACGTAAGGATGTAAATATACATCAAAATGAAGTAAATATGCATCGAAACGAAGGAAATATTGATCGCAATGAAGTAAATATGCATCAAAAAGAAGTAAATACGCATCTAAACGAAGGAAATATTGATCGTAATGAAGTAAATATGCATCAAAATGAAGGAAATATGCATCAAAATGAAGGAAATGCTGATCGTAATGAAGTAAATATGCATCAAAATTAAGAAAATATTCATCAAAATGAAGTAAATATGCATTAAAATGAAGTAAGTATACATTGAAACAAAGGAAATATGCATCGAAATAAAGTAAATATGCATCGAATCGAAGGAAATTTCGATCCTAATGAGGTAAATATGCATAAAAAAGAAGTAAATATGCATCGAAACGAGAAAATGAGCATAAAAATGAAGTAAATATGCTTCAAAACGAAAGAAATATGAAATTAAAATGAAGGAAATGTTGATCGTAAGGATGTAAATATGCATCAAAATGAAGTAAATATGCATCGAAATGAAGAAAATGCTGATCGCAATGAAGTAAATATGCATAAAAATGAAGTAAATACGCATCGAAACGAAGGAAATATTGATCATAACGAAGTAAATATGCATCAAAATTAAGGAAATATGCATCAAAACGAAGGAAATGTTGATCACGATGAAGCAAACATGCATCAAAATAAAGGAATTATGCATCGAAATGAAGTAAATATGCATCGAATCAAAGGAAATTTCGATCATAATGAAGTAAATATGCATCAAAATGAAGTAAATATGCATCGAAATGAGAAAATGAGCATCAAAACGGAGTAAATATGCATCAAAACGAAAGAAATATTCATCAAAATAAAGGAAATATTGATCGTAAGGATGTAAATATGCATCAAAATGAAGTAAATATGCATCGAAACGAAGGAAATATTGATCGCAATGAAGTAAATATGCATTAAAAATAAGTAAATACGCATCTAAACGAAGGAAATATATATGCATCAAAATGAAGGAAATATGCATCAAAACGAAGGAAATGCTGATCGTAATGAAGTAAATATGCATCACAATGAAGAAAATATGCATCGAAATGAAGTAAATATGCATCAAAATGAAGTAAGTATACATTGAAACAATGGAAATATGCATCGAAATGAAGGAAATATGCATCGAATCGAAGGAAATTTCGATCGTAATGAGGTAAATATGCATAAAAAAGAAGTAAATATGCATCGAAACGAGAAAATGAGCATCAAAATGAAGTAAATATGCATCAAAACGAAAGAAATATGAATTAAAATGAATTAAATGTTGATCGTAATGATGTAAATATGCATAAAAATGAAGTAAATATGCATCGAAATGAAGAAAATGCTGATCGCAATGAAGTAAATATGCATCAAAATAAAGTAAATACGCATCGAAACGAATGAAATATTAATCGTAATGAAGTAAATATGCATCAAAATGAAGGAAATATGCATCAAAACGAAGGAAATGTTGATCGTGATGAAGTAAACATGAATCAAAATAAAGGAATTATGCATCGAAATGAAATAAATGTGAATTGAAATGAAGGAAATATGCATCGAATCGAAGGAAATTTCAATCATAATGAATTAAATATGCATCAAAATTAAGTAAATATGAATCGAAATGAGAAAATTAGCATCAAAACGAAGTAAATATGCATCAAAACGAATGAAATATTCATCAAAATAAAGGAAATATTGATCGTAAGGATGTAAATATGCATCAAAATGAAGTAAATATGCATTGAAACGAAGGAAATATTGATCGTAATGAAGTAAATATGCATAAAAAAGAAGTAAATACGCATCTAAACGAAGGAAATATTGATCGTAATGAAGTAAATATGCATCAAAATGAAAGAAATATGAATCAAAACGAAGGAAATGCTGATCGTAATGAAGTAAATATGCATCAAAATGAAGAAAATATGCATCGAAATGAAGTAAATATGCATCAAAATGGAGTAAGTATACATTGAAACAAAGGAAATATGGATCGAAATGAAGGAAATATGCATCGAATCGAAGGAAATTTCGATCGTAATGAGGTAAATATGCATAAAAAAAGAAGTAAATATGCATCGAAACGAGAAAATGAGCATCAAAATGAAGTAAATATGCATCAAAACGAAAGAAATATGAATTAAAATTAAGGAAATGTTGATCGTAAGGATGTAAATATGCATCAAAATGAAGTAAATATGCATCGAAATGAAGAAAATGTTGATCGCAATGAAGTAAATATGCTTAAAAATGAAATAAATACGCATCGAAATGAAGGAAATATTGATCGTAATGGAGTAAATATGCATCAAAATGAAGGAAATATGCATCAAAACGAAGGAAATGTTGATCACGATGAAGTAAACATGCATCAAAATAAAGGAATTATGCATCGAAATGAAGTATATATGCATCGAATTGAAGGAAATTTCGATCATAATGAAGTAAATATGCATCAAAATGTAGTAAATATGCATCGAAATGAGAAAATGAGCATCAAAACGGAGTAAATATGCATCAAAACGAAAGAAATATTCATCAAAATAAAGGAAATATTGATCGTAAGGATGTAAATATGCATCAAAATGAAGTAAATATGCATCGAAACGAAGGAAATATTGATCGCAATGAAGTAAATATGCATCAAAATGAAGAAAATATGCATCTAAATGAAGTAAATATGCATCAAAATGAAGTAAGTATAAATTGAATCAAAGGAAATATGCATCGAAATGAAGGAAATATGCATCGAATCGAAGGAAATTTCGATCGTAATGAGGTAAATATGCATAAAAAAGAAGTAAATATACATAGAAACGAGAAAATGACCATCAAAATGAAGTAAATATGCATCAAAACGAAAGAAATATGAATTAAAATGAAGAAAATGTTGATTGTAAAGATGTAAATGTACATAAAAATGAAGTAAATATGCATCGAAATGAAGAAAATATTGATCGCAATGAAGTAAATATGCATCAAAATGAAGTAAATACGCATCAAAACGAAGGAAATATTGATCGTAATGAAGTAAATATGCATCAAAATGAAGTAAATACGCATCGAAACGAAGGAAATATTGATTTGTAATGAAGTAAATATGCATCAAAATGAAGGAAATATGCATCAAAATGAAGGAAATGTTGATCGTGATGAAGTGAACATGCATCAAAATAAAGGAATTATGCATTGAAATGAAGTAAATATGCATTGAAATGAAGGAAATATGCATCAAATCGAAGGAAATTTTGATCATAATGAAGTAAATATGCATCAAAATGAAGTAAATATGTATCGAAATGAGAAAATGAGCATCAAAACGAAAGAAAATGCATCAAAATGAAAGAAATATTCCTCAAAATAAAGGAAATATTGATCGTAAGGATGTAAATATGCATCAAAATGATGTAAATATGCATCGAAACGAAGGAAATATTGATCGCAATGAAGTAAATATGCATCAAAAAGAAGTAAATACGCATCTAAACGAAGGAAATATTGATCGTAATGAAGTAAATATGCATCTAAATGATGGAAATATGCATCAAAACGAAGGAAATACTGATCGTAATGAAGTAAATATGCATCAAAAAGAAGTAAATATGCATCGAAACAAGAAAATGAGCATCAAAATGAAGTAAATATGCATCAAAACGTAAGAAATATGAATTAAAATGAAGGAAATGTTGATCGTAAGGATGTAAATATACATCAAAATGAAGTAAATATGCATCGAAATGAAGAAAATGTTGATCGCAATGATGTAAATATGCATCAAAACGAAGTAAATATGCATCGAAACGAAGGAAATATTGATCGTAATGAAGTAAATATGCATCAAAATGACGGAAATATGCATCAAAACGAAGGAAATGTTGATCGTGATGAAGTAAACATGCATCAAAATAAAGGAATTATGCATCGAAATGAAGTAAATATGCATCAAAATGAAGTAAATACGCATCGAAACGAAGGAAATATTGATAGTAATGAAGTAAATATGCATCAAAATGAAGGAAATATGCATCAAAACGAAGGAAATGTTGATCGTGATGAAGTAAACATGCATCAAAATAAAGGAATTATGCTTCGAAATGAAGTAAATATGCATCGAAATGAAGGAAATATGCATCGAATAGAAGGAAATTTCGATCATAACGAAGTAAAAATATGCAACAAAATGAAGTAAATATGCATCGAAATGAGAAAATGAGCATCAAAACGAAGTAAATATGCATCAAAACGAAAGAAATATTCATCAAAATAAAGGAAATATTGATCGTAAGGATGTAAATATGCATCAAAATGAAGTAAATATGCATCGAAACGAAGGAAATATCGATCGCAATGAAGTAAATATGCATCAAAAAGAAGTAAATACGCATCTAAACGAAGGAAATATTGATCGTAATGAAGTAAATATACATCAAAATGAAGGAAATATGCATCAAAACGAAGGAAATGCTGATCGTAATGAAGTAAATATGCATCAAAATGAAGAAAATATGCATCGAAATGAAGTAAATATGCATCAAAATGAAGTAAGTATACATTTAAACAAAGGAAATATGTATCGAAATGAAGGAAATATGCATCGAATCGAGAAAATGAGCATCAAAATGAAGTAAATATGCATCAAAACGAAAGAAATATGAATTAAAATGAAGGAAATGTTGATCGTAAGAATGTAAATACGCATCGAAATGAAGTAAATATGCATCGAAATAAAGGAAATGTTGATCGCAATGAAGTAAATATCATCAAAATGAAGTAAATACGCATCGAAACGAAGAAAATTTTGATCGTAATGAAGTTAATATGCATCAAAATGAAGGAAATGTGCAACAAAACGAAGGAAATGTTGATCATGATGAAGTAAACATGCATCAAAATAAAGGAATTATGCATCGAAATGAAGTAAATATGTATCAAAATGAAGTAAATATACATTGAAACGACGGAAATATGCATTGAAATAAAGGAAATATGCCACTAATCGAAGGAAATAATGATCATAATGAATTAAATATGCATCAAAATAAAGGAAATATGCATCGAAATGAAGGACATGTTGATCGTAGTGAAGTAAATATGCTTCGAAAAGATGGAAATATTGATCGTAAAAAAGTAATTATGTGTCAAAATAAAGTAAATATGCAACGAAACTAAGGAAATATTGATAGTAATGAAGTAAATATACATCAAATGAAGAAAATATGCATCGAAATAAAGTAAATATGCATCAAAATGAAGTAAGTATACATTGAAACAAGGAAATATGCATCGAAATAATGGAAATATGCATCGAATCGAAGGAAATTTCGATCGTAATGAAGTAAATATGCATCAAAAAGAAGTAAATATGTATAAAAAAGAAGTAAATATGCATCGAAACTATAAAATGAGAATCAAAATGAAGTAAATATGCATCAAAACGAAAGAAATATGCATCAAAATTAAGAAAATGTTAATCGTAAGGATGTAAATATGCATCAAAATGAAGTAAATATGCAGCGAAATGAAGGAAATGTTGATCGTAATGAAGTAAATATTCATCAAAATGATGTAAATATGCATCAAAATAAAGTAAGTATACATCGAAATGAAGGAAATATCCGTCAAGTCGAAGGAAATTTCGATCGTAATGAAGTAAATATACATCAAAATGAAGTAAATATGCATCGAAATGAGAAAATGAGCATCAAAATGAAGTAAATATGCATCAAAACGAAAGAAATATGCATCAAAACGAAGGAAATGTTGATCGTAAGGATGTAAATATGCATCAAAATGAAGTAAATATGCATCAAAACGAAGGAAATATTGAACGCAATGAAGTAAATATGCATCAAAAAGAAGTAAATTTGCATCTAAACGAAGGAAATATTGATCGTAATGAAGTAAATATGCATCAAAATAAAGGAAATATGCATTAAAACGAAGGAAATGCTGATCGTAATGAAGTAAATATGCATCAAAATGAAGAAAATATGCATCGAAATGTAGTAAATATGTATCTAAATGAAGTAAGTATACATTGAAACAAAGGAAGTATGCATCGAAATGAAAGAAATATGCATCGAATCGAAGGAAATTTGGATCGTAATGAAGTAAATATGCATCAAAATGAAGTAAATATGCATCGAAACGAGAAAATGAGCATCAAAATGAAGTAAATATGCATCAAAACTAAAGAAATATGAATTAAAATGAAGGAAATGTTGATCGTAAGGATGTAAATATGCATCGAAATGAAGTAAATATGCATTGAAATGAAGGAAATGTTGATCGCAATGAAGTAAATATGCATCAAAATGAAGTGAATACGCATAGAAACGAAGGAAATATTGATCGTAATAAAGTAAATATGCATCAAAATGAAGGAAATATGCATCAAAACGAAGGAAATGTTTATCGTTATGAAGTAAACATGCATCAAAATAAAGGAATTATGCATCGAAATGAAGTAAATATGCATCAAAATGAAGTAAATATACATTGAAACGACGGAAATATGCATTGAAATAAAGGAAATATGCAACGAATCGAAGGAAATAATGATCATAATGAAGTAAATATGCATAAAAATAAACGAAATGTGCATCGAAATCAAGGACATGTTGATTGTAGTTAAGTAAATATGCTTCGAAAAGATGAAAAAGTTTATCGTAAAAAAGTAATTATGTGTCAAAATAAAGTAAATATGCAATGAAACTATGGAAATATTGATCGTAATGAAGTAAATATACATCAAAATGAAGAAAATATGCATCGAAATAAAGTAAATATGCATCAAAATGAAGTAAGTATACATTGAAACAAAGGAACTATGCATCGAAATGAAGAAAATATGCATAGAATCGAAGGAAATTTCGATCGTAATGAAGTAAATATGCATCAAAAAGAAGTAAATATGCATCAAAAAGAAGTAAATATGCATCGAAACGAAAAAATGAGCATCAAAATGAAGTAAATATGCATCAAAACGAAAGAAATATTCATTAAAATTAAGGAAATATTTATCGTAAGGATGTAAATATGCATCAAAATGAACTAAATATGCATCGAAATGAAGGAAATGTTGAACGTAATGAAGTAAATATGCATCAAAATGAAGTAAGTATACATCAAAATGAAGGAAATATGAGTCAAATCGAAGGAAATTTCGATCGTAATGAAGTAAATATGCATCAAAATGAAGTAACTATGCATCGAAACGAAGGAAATATTGATCGTAATGAAGTAAATATGCATCAAAATGAAGGAAATATGCATCAAAATGAAGGAAATGTTGATCGTGATGAAGTAAACTTGCATCAAATTAAAGGAATTATGCATCGAAATGAAGTAAATATGCATCAATATGAAGTAAATATACATTGAAACGACGGAAATATGTATTGAAATAAAGGAAATATGCAACGAATCGAAAGAAATATTGATCATAATGAAGTAAATATGCATCAAAATAAACGAAATGTGCATCGAAATGAAGGACATGTTGATCGTAGTGAAGTAATTATGCTTCGAAAAGATGAAAATGTTGATCGTAAAAAAGTAATAATGTGTCAAAATAAAGTAAATATGCCTCGAAACTAAGGAAATATTGATCGTAATGAAGTAAATATACATCAAAATGAAGAAAATGTGGATCGAATTAAAGTAATATGCTTCAAAATGAAGTAAGTATACATTGAAACAAAGGAACTATGCATCGAAATGAAGGAAATATGCATAGAATCGAAGGAAATTTCGATCGTAATGAAGTAAATATGCATCAAAAAGAAATAAATATGCATCAAAAAGATTTAAATATGCATCGAAACGAGAAAATGAGCATCAAAATGAAGTAAATATGCATCAAAATGAAAGAAATATGCTTCAAAATTAAGGAAATGTTGATCGTAAGAATGTAAATATGCATCAAAATTAAGTAAATATGCATCGAAATGAAGGACATGTTGATCGTAATGAAGTAAATATGCATCAAAATGAAGTAAATATGCATCAATATGAAGTAAGTATACATCGAAATGAAGGAAATATGAGTCAAATCGAAGGAAATTTCGATCGTAATGATGTAAATATGCATAAAAATGAAGTAAATATGCATCGAAATGAGAAAATGAGCATCAAAATGAAGTAAATATGCATCAAAACGAAAGAAATATGCATCAAAATGAAGGAAATGTTGATCGTAAGGATGTAAATATGCATCAAAATGAAGTAAATATGCATCGAAAGTTAGGAAATATTGATCGTAATGAAGTAAATATGCATTAAAATGAAGTAAATATGCATCGAAACGAAGGAAATATTGATTGTAATGAAGTAAATATGCATCAAAATGAAGGAAATATGCGTCAAAACGAAGGAAATGATGATCGTGATGAAGTAAACATGCATCAAAATAAAGGAATTATGCATCGAAATGAAGTAAATATGCATCAAAATGAAGTAAATATACATTGAAACGATGGAAATATGCATTGAAATAAAGGAAATATGCAACGAATCGAAGGAAATATTGATCATAATGAAGTAAATATGCATTAAAATGAAGGAAATATGGATCAAAACGAAGGAAATATTGATCGCGATGAAGTAAATGTGCATCAAAATAAAGGAAATATACATTGAAACAAAGGAAATATGCATCGAAATGAAGGAAATATGCATCGAATCGAAGGAAATTTCGATCATAATGAAGTAAATATGCATCAAAATGAAGTAAATATGCATCAAAATGAAGAAAATGTTGATCGCAATGAAGTAAATATGCATCAAAATGAAGTAAATACGCATCGAAACGAAGGAAATATTGATCGTAATGAAGTAAATATGCATCAAAATGAAGGAAATATGCATTAAAACGAAGGATTATGCATCGAAATGAAGTAAATATGCATCAAAATGAAGTAAATATACATTGAAACGACAAAAATGTGCATTGAAATAAAGGAAATATGGGATGAATCGAAGGAAATATTGATCATAATGAAGTAAATATGCATCAAAATAAAGGAAATGTGCATCGAAATGAAGGACATGTTGATCGTAGTGAAGTATATATGCTTCAAAAAGATGGAAATGTTGATCGTAAAAAAGTAATTATGTGTCAAATTAAGTAAATATGCATCGAAACTAAGGAAATATTGATCGTAATGAAGTAAATATACATCAAAATGAAGAAAATATGCACTGTAATAAAGTAAATACGCATCAAAATGAAGTAAGTATACATTGGAACAAAGGTAATATGCATCGAAATGAAGGAAATATGCATCGAATCGATAGAAATTTCGATCGTAAGAAGTAAATATGCATAAAAAAGAAGTAAATATGCATTAAAAAGTAGTAAATATGCATCGAAACCAGAAAATGAGCATCAAAATGAAGTAAATATGCATCAAAACGAAAGAAATATGCATCAAAATTAAGGAAATATTGATCGTAAGGATGTAAATATGCATCAAAATGAAGTAAATATGCAGCGAAATGAAGAAAATGTTGATCGTAATGAAGTAAATATGCATCAAAATGAAGTAAATATGCATTTAAATAAAGTAAGTATATATCAAAATGAAGGAAATATGAGTCAAGTCGAAGGAAATTTGGATCGTAATGAAGTAAATATACATCAAAATGATGTAAATATGCATCGAAATGAGAAAATGAGCATCAAAATGAAGTAAATATGCATGAAAACGAAAGAAATATGCATCGAAACGAAGGAAATGTTGATCGTAAGGATGTAAATATGCATCAAAATGAAGTAAATATGCATCGAAACGAAGGAAATATTGATCGCAATGAAGTAAATATGCATCAAAAAGAAGTAAATTTGCATCTAAACGAAGGAAATATTGATCTTAATGAAGTAAATATGCATCAAAATGATGGAAATATGCATCAAAACGAAGGAAATGTTGATCGTAATGAAGTAAATATGCATCAAAATGAAGAAAATATGCATCGAAATGTTGTAAATATGTATCTAACTGAAGTAAGTATACATTGAAACAAAGGAAGTATACATCGAAATGAAAGAAATATGCATCGAATCGAAGGAAATTTTGATCGTAATGAAGTAAATATGCATCAAAAAGAAGTAAATATGCATCGAAACGAGAAAATGAGCATCAAAATGAAGTAAATATGCATCAAAACGAAAGAAATATGAATTAAAATGAAGGAAACGTTGATCGTAAGGATGTAAATATGCATCGAAATGAAGTAAATATGCATCGAAATGAAGGAAATGTTGATCGCAATGAAGTAAATATGCATCAAAATGAAGTGAATACGCATAGAAACGAAGGAAATATTGATCGTAATAAAGTAAATATGCATCAAAATGAAGGAAATATGCATCAAAACGAAGGAAATGTTTATCGTTATGAAGTAAACATGCATCAAAATAAAGGAATTATGCATCGAAATGAAGTAAATATGCATCAAAATGAAGTAAATATACATTGAAACGACGGAAATATGCATTGAAATAAAGGAAATATGCAACGAATCGAAGGAAATAATGATCATAATGAAGTAAATATGCATAAAAATAAACGAAATGTGCATCGAAATGAAGGACATGTTGATGGTAGTTAAGTAAATATGCTTCGAAAAGATGAAAATGTTGATCGTAAAAAAGTAATTATGTGTCAAAATAAAGTAAATATGCAATGAAACTATGGAAATATTGATCGTAATGAAGTAAATATACATCAAAATGAAGAAAATATGCATCGAAATAAAGTAAATATGCATCAAAATGAAGTAAGTATACATTGAAACAAAGGAACTATGCATCGAAATGAAGAAAATATACATAGAATCGAAGGAAATTTCGATCGTAATGAAGTAAATATGCATCAAAAAGAAGTAAATATGCATCAAAAAGAAGTAAATATGCATCGAAATGAAAAAATGAGCATCAAAATGAAGTAAATATGCATCAAAACGAAAGAAATATTCATTAAGATTAAGGAAATATTTATCGTAAGGATGTAAATATGCATCAAAATGAACTAAATATGCATCGAAATGAAGGAAATGTTGATCGTAATGAAGTAAATATGCAATAAAATGAAGTAAATATGCATCAAAATGAAGTAAGTATACATCGAAATGAAGGAAATATGAGTCAAATCGAAGGAAATTTCGATCGTAATGAAGTAAATATGCATCAAAATGAAGTAACTATGCATCGAAACGAAGGAAATATTGATCGTAATGAAGTAAATATGCATCAAAATGAAGGAAATATGCATCAAAATGAAGGAAATGTTGATCGTGATGAAGTAAACTTGCATCAAATTAAAGGAATTATGTATCGAAATGAAGTAAATATGCATCAAAATGAAGTAAATATACATTGAAACGACGGAAATATGCATTGAAATGAAGGAAATATGCGACGAATCGAACGAAATATTGATCATAATGAAGTAAATATGCATCAAAATAAACGAAATGTGCATCGAAATGAAGGACATGTTGATCGTAGTGAAGTAATTATGCTTCGAAAAGATGAAAATGTTGATCGTAAAAAAGTAATAATGTGTCAAAATAAAGTAAATATGCCTCGAAACTAAGGAAATATTGATCGTAATGAAGTAAATATACATCAAAATGAAGAAAATGTGGATCGAAATAAAGTAAATATACTTCAAAATGAAGTAAGTATACATTGAAACAAAGGAACTATGCATCGAAATGAAGGAAATATGCATAGAATCGAAGGAAATTTCGATCGTAATGAAGTAAATATGCATAAAAAAGAAATAAATATGCATCAAAAAGATTTAAATATGCATCGAAACGAGAAAATGAGCATCAAAATGAAGTAAATATGCATCAAAATGAAAGAAATATGCTTCAAAATTAAGGAAATGTTGATCGTAAGAATGTAAATATGCATCAAAATTAAGTAAATATGCATCGAAATGAAGGAAATGTTGATCGTAATGAAGTAAATATGCATCAAAATGAAGTAAATATGCATCAATATGAAGTAAGTATACATCGAAATGAAGGAAATATGAGTCAAATCGAAGGAAATTTCGATCGTAATGATGTAAATATGCATAAAAATGAAGTAAATATGCATCGAAATGAGAAAATGAGCATCAAAATGAAGTAAATATGTGTCAAAACGAAATAAATATGCATCAAAATGAAGGAAATGTTGATCGTAAGGATGTAAATATGCATCAAAATGAAGTAAATATGTATCGAAACTAAGGAAATATTGATCGTAATGAAGTAAATATGCATCAAAATGAAGTAAATATGCATCGAAACGAAGGAAATATTGATCGTAATGAAGTAAATATGCATCAAAATGAAGGAAATATGCATCAAAATGAAGGAAATGATGATCGTGATGAAGTAAACATGCATCAAAATAAAGGAATTATGCATCGAAATGAAGTAAATATGCATCAAAATGAAGTAAATATGCATCAAAATGAAGTAAATATACAATGAAATGATGGAAATATGCATTGAAATAAAGGAAATATGCAACGAATTCGAAGGAAATATTGATCATAATGAAGTAAATATGCATTAAAATGAAGGAAATATGGATCAAAACGAAGGAAATATTGATCGCGATGAAGTAAATGTGCATCAAAATAAAGGAAATATACATTGAAACAAAGGAAATATGCATCGAAATGATGGAAATATGCATCGAATCGAAGGAAATTTCGATCATAATGAAGTAAATATGCATCAAAATGAAGTAAGTATGCATCGAAATGAAGAAAATGTTGATCGCAATGAAGTAAATATGCATCAAAATGAAGTAAATACGCATCGAAACGAAGGAAATATTGATCGTAATGAAGTAAATATGCATCAAAATGAAGGAAATATGCATCAAAACGAAGGAAATGTTGATCATGATAAAGAAAACATGCATCAAAATAAAGGAATTATGCATCGAAATGAAGTAAATATGCATCAAAATGAAGTAAATATACATTGAAACGACAAAAATATGCATTGAAATAAAGGAAATATGCCATGAATCGATGGAAATATTGATCATAATGAAGTAAATATGCATCAAAATAAAGGAAATGTGCATCGAAATGAAGGACATGTTGATCGTAGTGAAGTATATATGCTTCAAAAAGATGGAAATGTTGATTGTAAAAAAGTAATTATGTGTCAAATTAAGTAAATATGCATCGAAACTAAGGAAATATTGATCGTAATGAAGTAAATATACATCAAAATGAAGAAAATATGCACCGTAATAAAGTAAATATGCATCAAAATGAAGTAAGTATACATTGGAACAAAGGAAATATGCATCGAAATGAAGGAAATATGCATCGAATCGAAAGAAATTTCGATCGTAATGAAGTAAATATACATCAAAAAGAAGTAAATATGCGTAAAAAAGTGGTAAATATGCATCGAAACGAGAAAATGAGCATCAAAATGAAGTAAATATGCATCAAAACGAAAGTAATATGCATCAAAATTAAGGAAATATTGATCGTAAGGATGTAAATATGCATCAAAATGAAGTAAATATGCAGCGAAATGAAGAAAATGTTGATCGTAATGAAGTAAATATGCATCAAAATGAAGTAAATATGCATTTAAATGAAGTATACATCAAAATGAAGGAAATATGAGTCAAGTCGAAGGAAATTTGGATCGTAATAAAGTAAATATACATCAAAATGATGTAAATATGCATCGAAATGAGAAAATGAGCATCAAAATGAAGTAAATATGCATGAAAACGAAAGAAATATGCATCAAAACGAAGGAAATGTTGATCGTAAGGATGTAAATATGCATCAAAATGAAGAAAATATGCATCGAAATGAAGTAAATATGCATCAAAATGAAGAAAGTATACATTGAAACAAAGGAAATATGCATCGAAATGAGGGAAATATGCATCGAATCGAAGGAAATTTCGATCGTAATGAAGTAAATATGCATAAAAAAGAAGTAAATATGCATCGAAACGAGAAAATGAACATCAAAATGAAGTAAATATGCATCAAAACGAAAGAAATATGAATTAAAATGAAGGAAATGTTGATCGTAAGGATGTAAATATGTATCGAAATGAAGTAAATATGCATCGAAATGAAGGAAATGTTGATAGCAATGATGTAAACATGCATCAGAATGAAGTAAATACGCATCGAAACGAAGGAAATATTGATCGTAATGAAGTAAATATGCATCAAAATGAAAGAAATATGCATCAAAACAAAGGAAATATTGATCGTGATGAAGTAAACTTGCATCAAAATAAAGGAATTATGCATCGAAATGTAGTAAATATGCATCAAAATAAAGTAAATATACATTGAAACGATGGAAATATGCATTGAAATAAAGGAAATATGCAACGAATCGAATGAAATATTGATCATAATTAAGTAAATATGCATCAAAATAAACGAAATGTGCATCGAAATGAAGGACATGTTGATCGTAGTGAAATAAATATGCTTCGAAAAGTTGAAAATGTTGATCGTAAAAAAGTAATTATGTGTCAAAATAAAGTAAATATGCATCGAAACTAAGGAAATATTGGTCGTAATGAAGTAAATATACATCAAAATGAAGAAAATATGCATCGAAATGAAGTAAATATGCATCAAAATGAAGTAAGTATACATTGAAACAAAGGAACTATGCATCGAAATAAAGGAAATATGCATAGAATTGAAGGAAATTTCGATCGTAATGAAGTAAATATGCATAAAAAAGAAGTAAATATGCATCGAAACGAGAAAATGAGCATCAAAATGAAGTAAATATGCATCAAAACGAATGAAATATGCATCAAAATTAAGGAAATGTTGATCGTAAGGATGTAAATATGCATCAAAATGAAGTAAATATGCATCGAAAGTAAGGAAATGTTGATCGTAATGAAGTAAATATGCATCAAAATGAAGTAAGTATACATCAAAATGAAGTAAATATGAATAAAAATGAAGGAAATTTCAATCGTAAGAAGTAAATATGCATCAAAATAAAGTAAATATGCATCGAAACGAAGGAAATATTGATCGTAATGAAGTAAATATGAATCAAAATAAAGGAAATATGCATAAAAACGAAGGAAATGTTGATCGTGATGAAGTAAACATGCATAAAAATAAAGGAACTATGCATCGAAATGAAGTAAACATGCATCAAAATGAAGTAAATATACATTGAAACGATGGAAATATGCATTGAAATAAAGGAAATATGCAACGAATCGAAGGAAATATTGATCATAATGAAGTAAATATACATCAAAATAAACGAAATGTGCATCGAAATGAAGGACATGTTGATCGTAGTGAAGTAAATATGCTTCGAAAAGATGAAAATGTTGATCGTAAAAAAGTAATTATGTGTCAAAATAAAGTAAATATGCATCGAAACGAAGGAAATATTAATCGTAATGAAGTAAATATGCATCAAAATGAAGGAAATATGCATCAAAACGAAGAAAATGTTGATCGTGATGAAGTAAACATGCATCAAAATAAAGGAATTATGCATCAAAATATAGTAAATATGCATCGAAATGAAGGAAATATGCGTCGAATAGAAGGAAATTTTGATCATAATGAAGTAAATATGCATCAAAATGAAGTAAATATGCATCGAAATGAGAAAATGAGCATCAAAACGAAGTAAATATGCAACAAAACGAAAGAAATATTCATCAAAATAAAGGAAATATTGATCGTAAGGATGTAAATATACATCAAAATGAAGTAAATATGCATCGAAACGAAGGAAATATTGATCGCAATGAAGTAAATATGCATCAAAAAGAAGTAAATACGCATCTAAACGAAGGAAATATTGATCGTAATGAAGTAAATATGCATCAAAATGAAGGAAATATGCATCAAAATGAAGGAAATGATGATCGTAATGAAGTAAATATGCATCAAAATGAAGAAAATATGCATCGAAATGTAGTAAATATGCATCAAAATGATGTAAGTATACATTGAAACAAAGGAAGTATGCATCGAAATGAAGGAAATATTCATCGAATCGAAGGAAATTTCGATCGTAATCAGGTAAATATGCATAAAAAAAGAAGTAAATATGCATTGAAACGAGAAAATGAGCATCAAAATGAAGTAAATATGCATCAAAACGAAAGAAATATGAATTAAAATGAAGGAAATGTTGATCGTAAGGATGTAAATATATATCAAAATGATGTAAATATGCATCGAAATGAAGAAAATATTGATCGCAATGAAGTAAATATGCATCAAAATGAAGTAAATACGCATCAAAACGAAGGAAATATTGATCGTAATGAAGTAAATATGCATAAAAATGAAGGAAATATGCATCAAAACGAAGGAAATGTTGATCGTGATGAAGTAAACATGCATTAAAATAAAGGAATTATGCATCGAAATGAAGTAAATATGCATCAAAATGAAGTAAATATGCATCGAAACGAAGGAAATATTGATCGTAATGAAGTAAATATGCATCAAAATAAAGGAAATATGCATCAAAACGAAGGAAATGTTGATCGTGATGAAGTAAACATGCATCAAAATAAAGGAATTATCATTGAAATGAAGTAAATATGCATCGAAATAAAGGAAATATGCATCGAATCGAAGGAAATTTCGATCATAATGAAGTAATATAAATCAAAATGAAGTAAATGTGCATCGAAATGAGAAAATGAGCATCAAAACGAAGTAAATATGCATCAAAATGAAAGAAATATTCATCAAAATAAAGGAAATATTGATCGTAAGGATGTAAATATGCATCAAAATGAAGTAAATATGCATCGAAACGAAGGAAATATTGATGGCAATGAAGTAAATATGCATAAAAAAGAAGTAAATACGCATCTAAACGAAGGAAATATTGATCGTAATGAAGTAAATATGCATCAAAATGAAGGAAATATGCATCAAAACGAAGGAAATGCTGATCGTAATGAAGTAAATATGCATCAAATTGAAGAAAATATGCATCGAAATGAAGTAAATATGCATCAAAATGAAGTAAGTATACATTGAAACAAAGGAAATATGCATCGAAATGAAGGAAATATGCATCGAATCGAAGGAAATTTCGATCGTAATGAGGTAAATATGCATAAAAAAGAAATAAATATGCATCGAAACGAGAAAATGAGCATCAAAATGAAGTAAATATGCATCAAAACGAAAGAAATATGAATTAAAATGATGGAAATGTTGATCGTAAGGATGTAAATATGCATCAAAATGAAGTAAATATGCATCGAAATGAAGAAAATGCTGATCGCAATGAATTAAATGTGTATCAAAATGAAGTAAATACGCATCGAAACGAAGGAATATTGATCGTAATGAAGTAAATATGCATCAAAACGAAGGAAATATGCATCAAAACGAAGGAAATGTTGATCGTAATGAAGTAAACATGAATCAAAATAAAGGAATTATGCATCGAAATGAAGTAAATATACATCGAAATGAAGGAAATATGCATCGAATCGAAGGAAATTTCGATCGTAATGAGGTAAATATGCATAAAAAAGAAGTAAATATGCATCGAAACGAGAAAAATGAGCATCAAAATGAAGTAAATATGCATCAAAACGAAAGAAATATGAATTAAAATGAAGGAAATGTTGATCGTAAGGATGTAAATATGCATCAAAATGAAGTAAATATGCATCGAAATGAAGAAAATGCTGATCGCAATGAAGTAAATATGCATAAAAATGAAGTAAATACGCATCGAAACGAAGGAAATATTGATCGTAATGAAGTAAATATGCATCAAAATGAAGGAAATATGCATCAAAACGAAGGAAATGTTGATCACGATGAAGTAAACATGCATCAAAATAAAGGAATTATGCATCGAAATGAAGTTAATATGCATCGAATCGAAGGAAATTTCGATCATAATGAAGTAAATATGCATCAAAATGAAGTAAATATGCATCGAAATGAGAAAATGAGCATCAAAATGGAGTAAATATGCATCAAAACGAAAGAAATATTCATCAAAATAAAGGAAATATTGATCGTAAGGATGTAAATATGCATCAAAATGAATTAAATATGCATCGAAACGAAGGAAATATTGATTGCAATGAAGTAAATATGCATAAAAAAGAAGTAAATACGCATCTAAACGAAGGAAATATTAATCGTAATGAAGTAAATATGCATCAAAATGAAGGAAATATGCATCAAAACGAAGGAAATGCTGATCGTAATGAAGTAAATATGCATCAAAATGAAGAAAATATGCATCGAAATGAAGTAAATATCCATCAAAATGAAGTAAGTATACATTGAAACAAAGGAAATATGCATCGAAATGAAGGAAATATTCATCGAATCGAAGGAAATTTCGATCGTAATCAGGTAAATATGCATAAAAAAAGAAGTAAATATGCATTGAAACGAGAAAATGAGCATCAAAATGAAGTAAATATGCATCAAAACGAAAGAAATATGAATTAAAATGAAGGAAATGTTGATCGTAAGGATGTAAATATATATCAAAATGATGTAAATATGCATCGAAATGAAGAAAATATTGATCGCAATGAAGTAAATATGCATCAAAATGAAGTAAATACGCATCAAAACGAAGGAAATATTGATCGTAATGAAGTAAATATGCATAAAAATGAAGGAAATATGCATCAAAACGAAGGAAATGTTGATCGTGATGAAGTAAACATGCATTAAAATAAAGGAATTATGCATCGAAATGAAGTAAATATGCATCAAAATGAAGTAAATATGCATCGAAACGAAGGAAATATTGATCGTAATGAAGTAAATATGCATCAAAATAAAGGAAATATGCATCAAAACGAAGGAAATGTTGATCGTGATGAAGTAAACATGCATCAAAATAAAGGAATTATCATTGAAATGAAGTAAATATGCATCGAAATAAAGGAAATATGCATCGAATCGAAGGAAATTTCGATCATAATGAAGTAATATAAATCAAAATGAAGTAAATGTGCATCGAAATGAGAAAATGAGCATCAAAACGAAGTAAATATGCATCAAAATGAAAGAAATATTCATCAAAATAAAGGAAATATTGATCGTAAGGATGTAAATATGCATCAAAATGAAGTAAATATGCATCGAAACGAAGGAAATATTGATGGCAATGAAGTAAATATGCATAAAAAAGAAGTAAATACGCATCTAAACGAAGGAAATATTGATCGTAATGAAGTAAATATGCATCAAAATGAAGGAAATATGCATCAAAACGAAGGAAATGCTGATCGTAATGAAGTAAATATGCATCAAATTGAAGAAAATATGCATCGAAATGAAGTAAATATGCATCAAAATGAAGTAAGTATACATTGAAACAAAGGAAATATGCATCGAAATGAAGGAAATATGCATCGAATCGAAGGAAATTTCGATCGTAATGAGGTAAATATGCATAAAAAAGAAATAAATATGCATCGAAACGAGAAAATGAGCATCAAAATGAAGTAAATATGCATCAAAACGAAAGAAATATGAATTAAAATGATGGAAATGTTGATCGTAAGGATGTAAATATGCATCAAAATGAAGTAAATATGCATCGAAATGAAGAAAATGCTGATCGCAATGAATTAAATGTGTATCAAAATGAAGTAAATACGCATCGAAACGAAGGAATATTGATCGTAATGAAGTAAATATGCATCAAAACGAAGGAAATATGCATCAAAACGAAGGAAATGTTGATCGTAATGAAGTAAACATGAATCAAAATAAAGGAATTATGCATCGAAAGGAAGTAAATATACATCGAAATGAAGGAAATATGCATCGAATCGAAGTAAATTTCTATCAAAATGAAGTAAATATGCATCAAAATGAAGTAAATATGCATCGAAATGAG
This sequence comes from Pogostemon cablin, assembly GCA_023678885.1. Lineage (NCBI taxonomy): Eukaryota > Viridiplantae > Streptophyta > Magnoliopsida > Lamiales > Lamiaceae > Pogostemon > Pogostemon cablin. The sequence goes on along the minus strand of JAHCLQ010000899.1, from coordinate 228,776 downwards.
AAAATGAGCATCAAAACGAAGTAAATATGCATCAAAACGAAAGAAATATTCATCAAAATAAAGGAAATATTGATCGTAAGGATGTAAATATGCATCAAAATGAAGTAAATATGCATCGAAACGAAGGAAATATTGATGGCAATGAAGTAAATATGCATAAAAAAGAAGTAAATACGCATCTAAACGAAGGAAATATTGATCGTAATGAAGTAAATATGCATCAAAATGAAGGAAATATGCATCAAAACGAAGGAAATGCTGATCGTAATGAAGTAAATATGCATCAAATTGAAGAAAATATGCATCGAAATGAAGTAAATATGCATCAAAATGAAGTAAGTATACATTGAAACAAAGGAAATATGCATCGAAATGAAGGAAATATGCATCGAATCGAAGGAAATTTCGATCGTAATGAGGTAAATATGCATAAAAAAGAAATAAATATGCATCGAAACGAGAAAATGAGCATCAAAATGAAGTAAATATGCATCAAAACGAAAGAAATATGAATTAAAATGATGGAAATGTTGATCGTAAGGATGTAAATATGCATCAAAATGAAGTAAATATGCATCGAAATGAAGAAAATGCTGATCGCAATGAATTAAATGTGTATCAAAATGAAGTAAATACGCATCGAAACGAAGGAATATTGATCGTAATGAAGTAAATATGCATCAAAACGAAGGAAATATGCATCAAAACGAAGGAAATGTTGATCGTAATGAAGTAAACATGAATCAAAATAAAGGAATTATGCATCGAAATGAAGTAAATATACATCGAAATGAAGGAAATATGCATCGAATCGAAGGAAATTTCGATCGTAATGAGGTAAATATGCATAAAAAAGAAGTAAATATGCATCGAAACGAGAAAATGAGCATCAAAATGAAGTAAATATGCATCAAAACGAAAGAAATATGAATTAAAATGAAGGAAATGTTGATCGTAAGGATGTAAATATGCATCAAAATGAAGTAAATATGCATCGAAATGAAGAAAATGCTGATCGCAATGAAGTAAATATGCATAAAAATGAAGTAAATACGCATCGAAACGAAGGAAATATTGATCGTAATGAAGTAAATATGCATCAAAATGAAGGAAATATGCATCAAAACGAAGGAAATGTTGATCACGATGAAGTAAACATGCATCAAAATAAAGGAATTATGCATCGAAATGAAGTTAATATGCATCGAATCGAAGGAAATTTCGATCATAATGAAGTAAATATGCATCAAAATGAAGTAAATATGCATCGAAATGAGAAAATGAGCATCAAAATGGAGTAAATATGCATCAAAACGAAAGAAATATTCATCAAAATAAAGGAAATATTGATCGTAAGGATGTAAATATGCATCAAAATGAATTAAATATGCATCGAAACGAAGGAAATATTGATTGCAATGAAGTAAATATGCATAAAAAAGAAGTAAATACGCATCTAAACGAAGGAAATATTAATCGTAATGAAGTAAATATGCATCAAAATGAAGGAAATATGCATCAAAACGAAGGAAATGCTGATCGTAATGAAGTAAATATGCATCAAAATGAAGAAAATATGCATCGAAATGAAGTAAATATCCATCAAAATGAAGTAAGTATACATTGAAACAAAGGAAATATGCATCGAAATGAAGGAAATATTCATCGAATCGAAGGAAATTTCGATCGTAATCAGGTAAATATGCATAAAAAAAGAAGTAAATATGCATTGAAACGAGAAAATGAGCATCAAAATGAAGTAAATATGCATCAAAACGAAAGAAATATGAATTAAAATGAAGGAAATGTTTATCGTAAGGATGTAAATATATATCAAAATGATGTAAATATGCATCGAAATGAAGAAAATATTGATCGCAATGAAGTAAATATGCATCAAAATGAAGTAAATACGCATCAAAACGAAGGAAATATTGATCGTAATGAAGTAAATATGCATAAAAATGAAGGAAATATGCATCAAAACGAAGGAAATGTTGATCGTGATGAAGTAAACATGCATTAAAATAAAGGAATTATGCATCGAAATGAAGTAAATATGCATCAAAATGAAGTAAATATGCATCGAAACGAAGGAAATATTGATCGTAATGAAGTAAATATGCATCAAAATAAAGGAAATATGCATCAAAACGAAGGAAATGTTGATCGTGATGAAGTAAACATGCGTCAAAATAAAGGAATTATCATTGAAATGAAGTAAATATGCATCGAAATAAAGGAAATATGCATCGAATCGAAGGAAATTTCGATCATAATGAAGTAATATAAATCAAAATGAAGTAAATGTGCATCGAAATGAGAAAATGAGCATCAAAACGAAGTAAATATGCATCAAAATGAAAGAAATATTCATCAAAATAAAGGAAATATTGATCGTAAGGATGTAAATATGCATCAAAATGAAGTAAATATGCATCGAAACGAAGGAAATATTGATGGCAATGAAGTAAATATGCATAAAAAAGAAGTAAATACGCATCTAAACGAAGGAAATATTGATCGTAATGAAGTAAATATGCATCAAAATGAAGGAAATATGCATCAAAACGAAGGAAATGATGATCGTAATGAAGTAAATATGCATCAAATTGAAGAAAATATGCATCGAAATGAAGTAAATATGCATCAAAATGAAGTAAGTATACATTGAAACAAAGGAAATATGCATCGAAATGAAGGAAATATGCATCGAATCGAAGGAAATTTCGATCGTAATGAGGTAAATATGCATAAAAAAGAAATAAATATGCATCGAAACGAGAAAATGAGCATCAAAATGAAGTAAATATGCATCAAAACGAAAGAAATATGAATTAAAATGATGGAAATGTTGATCGTAAGGATGTAAATATGCATCAAAATGAAGTAAATATGCATCGAAATGAAGAAAATGCTGATCGCAATGAATTAAATGTGTATCAAAATGAAGTAAATACGCATCGAAACGAAGGAATATTGATCGTAATGAAGTAAATATGCATCAAAACGAAGGAAATATGCATCAAAACGAAGGAAATGTTGATCGTAATGAAGTAAACATGAATCAAAATAAAGGAATTATGCATCGAAATGAAGTAAATATACATCGAAATGAATGAAATATGCATCGAATCGAAGTAAATTTCTATCAAAATGAAGTAAATATGCATCAAAATGAAGTAAATATGCATCGAAATGAGAAAATGAGCATCAAAACGAAGTAAATATGCATCAAAACGAAAGAAATATTCATCAAAATAAAGGAAATATTGATCGTAAGGATGTAAATATGCATCAAAATAAAGTAAATATGCATCGAAACGAAGGAAATATTTATCGCAATAAAGTAAATATGCATCAAAAAGAAGTAAATACGCATCTAAACGAAGGAAATATTGATCGTAATGAAGTAAATATGCATCAAAATGAAGGAAATATGCATCAAAACGAAGGAAATGCTGATCGTAATGAAGAAAATATGCATCAAAATGAAGAAAATATGCATCGAAATGAAGTAAATATGCATCAAAATGAAGTAAGTATACATTGAGACAAAGGAAATATGCATCGAAATGAAGGAAATATGCATCGAATCGAAGGAAATTTCGATCGTAATGAGGTAAATATGCATCAAAAAGAAGTAAATATGCATCGAAACGAGAAAATGAGCATCAAAATGAAGTAAATATGCATCAAAACGAAAGAAATATGAATTAAAATGAAGGAAATGTTGATCGTAAGGATGTAAATATACATCAAAATGAAGTAAATATGCATCGAAATGAAGAAAATGTTGATCGCAATGAAGTAAATATGCATCTAAATGAAGTAAATACGCATCGAAACGAAGGAAATATTGATCATAATGAAGTAAATATGCATCAAAACGAAGGAAATATGCATCAAAACGAAGGAAATGTTGATCGTGATGAAGTAAACATGCATCAAAATAAAGGAATTATGCATCGAAATGAAGTAAATATGCATCGAAATGAAGGAAATATGCATCGAATGGAAGGAAATTTCGATTATAACGAAGTAAATGTGCAACAAAATGAAGTAAATATGCATCGAAACGAGAAAATGAGCATCAAAACGAAGTAAATATACATCAAAACGAAAGAAATATTCATCAAAATAAAGGAAATATTGATCATAAGGATGTAAATATGCATCAAAATGAAGTAAATATGCATCGAAACGAAGGAAATATCGATCGCAATGAAGTAAATATGCATAAAAAAGAAGTAAATACGCATCTAAACGAAGGAAATATTGATCGTAATGAAGTAAATATGCATAAAAATGAAGGAAATATGCATCAAAACGAAGGAAATGCTGATCGTAATAAAGTAAATATGCATCAAAATGAAGAAAATATGCATCGAAATGAAGTAAATATGCATCAAAATGAAGTAAGTATACATTGAAACAAAGGAAATATGTATCGAAATGAAGGAAATATGCATCGAATCGAAGGAAATTTCGATCGTAATGAGGTAAATATGCATAAAAAAAAGTAAATAAAATATGCATCGAAACGAGAAAATGAGTATCAAAATGAAGTAAATATGCATCAAAACGAAAGAAATATGAATTAAAATGAAGGAAATGTTGATCGTAAGGATGTAAATATGCATCAAAATGAAGTAAATATGCATCGAAATGAAGAAAATGTTGATCGCAATGAAGTAAATAAGCATAAAAATGAAGTAAATACGCATCGAAACGAAGGAAATATTGATCGTAATGAAGTAAATATGCATCAAAATGAAGGAAATATGCATCAAAACGAAGGAAATGTTGGTCACGATGAAGTAAACATGCATCAAAATAAAGGAATTATGCATCGAAATGCAGTAAATTTGCATCGAATCGAAGGAAATTTCGATCATAATGAAGTAAATATGCATCAAAATGAAGTAAATATCCATCGAAATGAGAAAATGAGCATCTAAACGGAGTAAATATGCATCAAAACAAAAGAAATATTCATCAAAATAAAGGAAATATTGATCGTAAGGATGTAAATATGCATCAAAATGAAGTAAATATGCATCGAAACGAAGGAAATATTGATCGCAATAAAGTAAATATGCATAAAAAAGAAGTAAATACGCATCTAAACGAAGGAAATATTAATCGTAATGAAGTAAATATGCATCAAAATGAAGGAAAGAAGGAAATATTCATCGAATCGAAGGAAATTTCGATCGTAATGAGGTAAATATGCAGAAAAAAGAAGTAAATGTGCATTGAAACGAGAAAATGAGCATCAAAATGAAGTAAATATGCATCAAAACGAAAGAAATATGAATTAAAATGAAGGAAATGTTGATCGTAAGGATGTAAATATACATCAAAATGAAGTAAATATGCATCGAAATGAAGAAAATATTGATCGCAATGAAGTAAATATGCGTCAAAATGAAGTAAATACGCATCAAAACGAAGGAAATATTGATCGTAATGAAGTAAATATGCATCAAAATGAAGGAAATATGCATCAAAACGAAGGAAATGTTGATCGTGATGAAGTAAACATGCATCAAAATAAAGGAATTATGCATTGAAATGAAGTAAATATGCATCGAAATGAAGGAAATAAGCATCGAATCGAAGGAAATTTCGATCATAATGAAGTAAATATGCATCAAAACGAAGTAAATATGCATCGAAATGAGAAAATGAGCATCAAAACGAAGTAAATATGCATCAAAATGAAAGAAATATTCATCAAAATATAGGAAATATTGATCGTAAGGATGTAAATATGCATCAAAATGAAGTAAATATGCATCGAAACGAAGGAAATATTGATCGCAATGAAATAAATACGCATCAAAAAGAAATAAATACGCATCTAATCGAAGGAAATATTGATCGTAATGAATTAAATATGCATCAAAATGAAGAAAATATGCATCGAAATAAAGTAAATATGCATCAAAATGAAGTAAGTATACATTGAAACAAAGGAAATATGCATCGAAATGAAGGAAATATGCATCGAATCGAAGGAAATTTTGATCGTAATGAGGTAAATATGCATAAAAAAGAAATAAATATGCATCAAAACGAGAAAATGAGCATCAAAATGAAGTAAATATGCATCAAAACGAAAGAAATATGAATTAAAATGATGGAAATGTTGATTGTAAGGATGTAAATATGCATCCAAATGAAGTAAATATGCATCGAAATGAAAAAAATGCTGATCGCAATGAATTAAATATGCATCAAAATGAAGTAAATACGCAACGAAACGAAGGAATATTGATCGTAATGAAGTAAATATGCATCAAAATGAAGGAAATATGCATCAAAACGAAGGAAATGTTGATCGTGATGAAGTAAACATGCATCAAAATAAAGGAATTATGCATCGAAATGAAGTAAATATGCATCGAAATGAAGGAAATATGCATCGAATCGAAGGAAATTTCGATCATAATGAAGTAAATATACATCAAAATGAAGTAAATATGCATCGAAATGAGAAAATGAGCATCAAAACGAAGTAAATATGCATCAAAACGAAATAAATATTCATCAAAATAAAGGAAATATTGATCGTAAGGATGTAAATATGCATCAAGATGAAGTAAATATGCATCGAAAAGAAGTAAATACGCATCTAAACGAAGGAAATATTGATCGTAATGAAGTAAATATGCATCAAAATGAAGGAAATATGCATCAAAACGAAGGAAATGCTGATCGTAATGAAGTAAATATGCATCAAAATGAAGAAAATATGCATCGAAATGAAGTAAATATGCATCAAAATAAAGTAAGTATATATTGAGACAAAGGAAATATGCATCGAAATGAAGGAAATATGCTTCGAATCGAAGGAAATTTCGATCGTAATGAGGTAAATATGCATCAAAAAGAAGTAAATATGCATCGAAACGAGAAAATGAGCATTAAAATGAAGTAAAAATGCATCAAAACGAAAGAAATATGAATTAAAATGAAGGAAATGTTGATCGTAAGGATGTAAATATACATCAAAATGAAGTAAATATGCATCGAAATGTAGAAAATGTTGATCGCAATGAAGTAAATATGCATCAAAACGAAGTAAATACGCATCGAAACGAAGGAAATATTGATCGTAATGAAGTAAATATGCATCAAAATGAAGGAAATATGCATCAAAACGAAGGAAATGTTGATCGTGATGAAGTTAACATGCATCAAAATAAAGGAATTATGCATCGAAATGAAGTAAATATGCTTCAAAATGAAGTAAATACGCATCAAAACGAAGGAAATATTGATCGTAATGAAGTAAATATGCATCAAAATTAAGGAAATATGCATCAAAACGAAGGAAATGTTGATCGTGATGAAGTAAACATGCATCAAAATAAAGGAATTATGCATCGAAATGAAGTAAATATGCATCGAAATGAAGGAAATATGCATCGAATAGAAGGAAATTTCGATAATAACGAAGTAAATATGCAACAAAACGAAGTAAATATGCATCGAAATAAGAAAATGAGCATCAAAACGAAGTAAATATGCATCAAAACGAAAGAAATATGAATTAAAATGAAGGAAATGTTGATCGTAAGGACGTAAATATGCATAAAAATGAAGTAAATATGCATCGAAATGAAGGAAATGTTGATCGCAATGAAGTAAATATGCATCAAAATGAAGTAAATACGCATCGAAAGGAACGAAATATTGATCGTAATGATGTAAATAGGCATCAAAATGAAGGAAATATGCATCAAAACGAAGGAAATGTTGATCATGATGAAGTAAACATGCATCAAAATAAAGGAATTATGCATCGAAATGAAGTAAATATGTATCAAAATGAAGTAAGTATACATTGAAACAAAGGAAATATGCATCGAAATGAAGGAAATATGCATAGAATCGAAGGAAATTTCGATCGTAATGAGGTAAATATGCATCAAAAAAAGTAAATATGCATCGAAACGAGAAAATGAGCTTCAAAATGAAGTAAATATGCATCAAAACGAAAGAAATATGAATTAAAATGAAGGAAATGTTGATCGTAAGGACGTAAATATGCATCAAAATGAAGTAAATATGCATCGAAATGAAGGAAATGTTGATCGCAATGAAGTAAATATGCATCAAAATGAAGTAAATACGCTTCGAAACGAAAGAAATATTGATCTTAATGATGTAAATAGGCATCAAAATGAAGGAAATATGAATCAAAACGAAGGAAATGTTGATCATGATGAAGTAAACATGCATCAAAATAAAGGAATTATGCATCGAATTGAAGTAAATATGCATCAAAATAAAGTAAACATACATTGAAACGACGGAAATATGCATTGAAATAAAGGAAATATGCAACGAATCGAAGGAAATATTGATCATAATGAATTAAATATGCATCAAAATAAAGGAAATGTGCATCGAAAATAAAGGACATGTTGATCGTATTGAAGTAAATATGCTTAAAAAAAATGAAAATGTTCATCGTAAAAAAGTAATTATGTGTCAAAATAAAGTAAATATGCACCGAAACTAAGGAAATATTGATCGTAATGAAGTAATTATACATCAAAATGAAGAAAATATGCATCGAAATAAAGTAAATATGCATCAAAATGAACTAAGTATACATTGAAACAAAGGAACTATGCATCGAAATGAAGGAAATATACATCGAATCGAAGGAAATTTCGATCGTAATGAGGTAAATATGCATCAAAAAGAAGTAAATATGCATCGAAACGAGAAAATGAGCATCAAAATGAAGTAAATATGCATCAAAACGAAAGAAATATGAATTAAAATGAAGGAAATGTTGATCGTAAGGATGTAAATATACATCAAAATGAAGTAAATATGCATCGAAATGAAGAAAATGTTGATCGCAATGAAGTAAATATGCATCTAAATGAAGTAAATACGCATCGAAACGAAGGAAATATTGATCATAATGAAGTAAATATGCATCAAAACGAAGGAAATATGCATCAAAACGAAGGAAATGTTGATCGTGATGAAGTAAACATGCATCAAAATAAAGGAATTATGCATCGAAATGAAGTAAATATGCATCGAAATGAAGGAAATATGCATCGAATAGAAGGAAATTTCGATTATAACGAAGTAAATGTGCAACAAAATGAAGTAAATATGCATCGAGACGAGAAAATGAGCATCAAAACGAAGTAAATATACATCAAAACGAAAGAAATATTCATCAAAATAAAAGAAATATTGATCATAAGGATGTAAATATGCATCAAAATGAAGTAAATATGCATCGAAACGAAGGAAATATCGATCGCAATGAAGTAAATACGCATCAAAAAGAAGTAAATACGCATCTAAACGAAGGAAATATTGATCGTAATGAAGTAAATATGCATAAAAATGAAGGAAATATGCATCAAAACGAAGTAAATGCTGATCGTAATGAAGTAAATATGCATCAAAATGAAGAAAATATGCATCGAAATTAAGTAAATATGCATCAAAATGAAGTAAGTATACATTGAAACAAAGGAAATATGTATCGAAATGAAGGAAATATGCATCGAATCGAAGGAAATTTCGATCGTAATGAGGTAAATATGCATAAAAAAAAGTAAATAAAATATGCATCGAAACGAGAAAATGAGTATCAAAATGAAGTAAATATGCATCAAAACGAAAGAAATATGAATTAAAATGAAGGAAATGTTGATCGTAAGGATGTAAATATGCATCAAAATGAAGTAAATATGCATCGAAATGAAGAAAATGCTGATCGCAATGAAGTAAATAAGCATAAAAATGAAGTAAATACGCATCGAAACGAAGGAAATATTGATCGTAATGAAGTAAATATGCATCAAAATGAAGGAAATATGCATCAAAACGAAGGAAATGTTGGTCACGATGAAGTAAACATGTATCAAAATAAAGGAATTATGCATATAATCGAAGGAAATTTCGATCATAATGAAGTAAATATGCATCAAAATGAAGTAAATATCCATCGAAATGAGAAAATGAGCATCTAAACGGAGTAAATATGCATCAAAACAAAAGAAATATTCATCAAAATAAAGGAAATATTGATCGTAAGGATGTAAATATGCATCAAAATGAAGTAAATATGCATCGAAACGAAGGAAATATTGATCGCAATAAAGTAAATATGCATAAAAAAGAAGTAAATACGCATCTAAACGAAGGAAATATTAATCGTAATGAAGTAAATATGCATCAAAATGAAGGAAAGAAGGAAATATTCATCGAATCGAAGGAAATTTCGATCGTAATGAGGTAAATATGCAGAAAAAAGAAGTAAATATGCATTGAAACGAGAAAATGAGCATCAAAATGAAGTAAATATGCATCAAAACGAAAGAAATATGAATTAAAATGAAGGAAATGTTGATCGTAAGGATGTAAATATACATCAAAATGAAGTAAATATGCATCGAAATGAAGAAAATATTGATCGCAATGAAGTAAATATGCGTCAAAATGAAGTAAATACGCATCAAAACGAAGGAAAAATTGATCGTAATGAAGTAAATATGCATCAAAATGAAGGAAATATGCATCAAAACGAAGGAAATGTTGATCGTGATGAAGTAAACATGCATCAAAATAAAGGAATTATGCATTGAAATGAAGTAAATATGCATCGAAATGAAGGAAATAAGCATCGAATCGAAGGAAATTTCGATCATAATGAAGTAAATATGCATCAAAACGAAGTAAATATGCATCGAAATGAGAAAATGAGCATCAAAACGAAGTAAATATGCATCAAAATGAAAGAAATATTCATCAAAATATAGGAAATATTGATCGTAAGGATGTAAATATGCATCAAAATGAAGTAAATATGCATCGAAACGAAGGAAATATTGATCGCAATGAAATAAATACGCATCAAAAAGAAATAAATACGCATCTAATCGAAGGAAATATTGATCGTAATCAATTAAATATGCATCAAAATGAAGAAAATATGCATCGAAATAAAGTAAATATGCATCAAAATGAAGTAAGTATACATTGAAACAAAGGAAATATGCATCGAAATGAAGGAAATATGCATCGAATCGAAGGAAATTTTGATCGTAATGAGGTAAATATGCATAAAAAAGAAATAAATATGCATCAAAACGAGAAAATGAGCATCAAAATGAAGTAAATATGCATCAAAACGAAAGAAATATGAATTAAAATGATGGAAATGTTGATTGTAAGGATGTAAATATGCATCCAAATGAAGTAAATATGCATCGAAATGAAAAAAATGCTGATCGCAATGAATTAAATATGCATCAAAATGAAGTAAATACGCAACGAAACGAAGGAATATTGATCGTAATGAAGTAAATATGCATCAAAATGAAGGAAATATGCATCAAAACGAAGGAAATGTTGATCGTGATGAAGTAAACATGCATCAAAATAAAGGAATTATGCATCGAAATGAAGTAAATATGCATCGAAATGAAGGAAATATGCATCGAATCGAAGGAAATTTCGATCTTAATGAAGTAAATATACATCAAAATGAAGTAAATATGCATCGAAATGAGAAAATGAGCATCAAAACGAAGTAAATATGCATCAAAACGAAATCAATATTCATCAAAATAAAGGAAATATTGATCGTAAGGATGTAAATATGCATCAAAATGAAGTAAATATGCATCGAAAAGAAGTAAATACGCATCTAAACGAAGGAAATATTGATCGTAATGAAGTAAATATGCATCAAAATGAAGGAAATATGCATCAAAACGAAGGAAATGCTGATCGTAATGAAGTAAATATGCATCAAAATGAAGAAAATATGCATCGAAATGAAGTAAATATGCATCAAAATAAAGTAAGTATTATTGAGACAAAGGAAATATGCATCGAAATGAAGGAAATATGCATCGAATCGAAGGAAATTTCGATCGTAATGAGGTAAATATGCATCAAAAAGAAGTAAATATGCATCGAAACGAGAAAATGAGCATTAAAATGAAGTAAAAATGCATCAAAACGAAAGAAATATGAATTAAAATGAAGGAAATGTTGATCGTAAGGATGTAAATATACATCAAAATGAAGTAAATATGCATCGAAATGAAGAAAATGTTGATCGCAATGAAGTAAATATGCATCAAAACGAAGTAAATACGCATCGAAACGAAGGAAATATTGATCGTAATGAAGTAAATATGCATCAAAATGAAGGAAATATGCATCAAAACGAAGGAAATGTTGATCGTGATGAAGTTAACATGCATCAAAATAAAGGAATTATGCATCGAAATGAAGTAAATATGCTTCAAAATGAAGTAAATACGCATCAAAACGAAGGAAATATTGATCGTAATGAAGTAAATATGCATCAAAATTAAGGAAATATGCATCAAAACGAAGGAAATGTTGATCGTGATGAAGTAAACATGCATCAAAATAAAGGAATTATGCATCGAAATGAAGTAAATATGCATCGAAATTAAGGAAATATGCATCGAATAGAAGGAAATTTCGATAATAACGAAGTAAATATGCAACAAAACGAAGTAAATATGCATCGAAATAAGAAAATGAGCATCAAAACGAAGTAAATATGCATCAAAACGAAAGAAATATGAATTAAAATGAAGGAAATGTTGATCGTAAGGACGTAAATATGCATAAAAATGAAGTAAATATGCATCGAAATGAAGGAAATGTTGATCGCAATGAAGTAAATATGCATCAAAATGAAGTAAATACGCATCGAAAGGAACGAAATATTGATCGTAATGATGTAAATAGGCATCAAAATGAAGGAAATATGCAACAAAACGAAGGAAATGTTGATCATGATGAAGTAAACATGCATCAAAATAAAGGAATTATGCATCGAAATGAAGTAAATATGTATCAAAATGAAGTAAGTATACATTGAAACAAAGGAAATATGCATCGAAATGAAGGAAATATGCATAGAATCGAAGGAAATTTCGATCGTAATGAGGTAAATATGCATCAAAAAAAGTAAATATGCATCGAAACGAGAAAATGAGCTTCAAAATGAAGTAAATATGCATCAAAACGAAAGAAATATGAATTAAAATGAAGGAAATGTTGATCGTAAGGACGTAAATATGCATCAAAATGAAGTAAATATGCATCGAAATGAAGGAAATGTTGATCGCAATGAAGTAAATATGCATCAAAATGAAGTAAATACGCTTCGAAACGAAAGAAATATTGATCGTAATGATGTAAATAGGCATCAAAATGAAGGAAATATGAATCAAAACGAAGGAAATGTTGATCATGATGAAGTAAACATGCATCAAAATAAAGGAATTATGCATCGAATTGAAGTAAATATGCATCAAAATAAAGTAAACATACATTGAAACGACGGAAATATGCATTGAAATAAAGGAAATATGCAACGAATCGAAGGAAATATTGATCATAATGAATTAAATATGCATCAAAATAAAGGAAATGTGCATCGAAAATAAAGGACATGTTGATCGTATTGAAGTAAATATGCTTAAAAAAAATGAAAATGTTCATCGTAAAAAAGTAATTATGTGTCAAAATAAAGTAAATATGCACCGAAACTAAGGAAATATTGATCGTAATGAAGTAATTATACATCAAAATGAAGAAAATATGCATCGAAATAAAGTAAATATGCATCAAAATGAACTAAGTATACATTGAAACAAAGGAACTATGCATCGAAATGAAGGAAATATACATCGAATCGAAGGAAATTTCGATCGTAATGAGGTAAATATGCATCAAAAAGAAGTAAATATGCATCGAAACGAGAAAATGAGCATCAAAATGAAGTAAATATGCATCAAAACGAAAGAAATATGAATTAAAATGAAGGAAATGTTGATCGTAAGGATGTAAATATACATCAAAATGAAGTAAATATGCATCGAAATGAAGAAAATGTTGATCGCAATGAAGTAAATATGCATCTAAATGAAGTAAATACGCATCGAAACGAAGGAAATATTGATCATAATGAAGTAAATATGCATCAAAACGAAGGAAATATGCATCAAAACGAAGGAAATGTTGATCGTGATGAAGTAAACATGCATCAAAATAAAGGAATTATGCATCGAAATGAAGTAAATATGCATCGAAATGAAGGAAATATGCATCGAATAGAAGGAAATTTCGATTATAACGAAGTAAATGTGCAACAAAATGAAGTAAATATGCATCGAGACGAGAAAATGAGCATCAAAACGAAGTAAATATACATCAAAACGAAAGAAATATTCATCAAAATAAAGGAAATATTGATCATAAGGATGTAAATATGCATCAAAATGAAGTAAATATGCATCGAAACGAAGGAAATATCGATCGCAATGAAGTAAATATGCATCAAAAAGAAGTAAATACGCATCTAAACGAAGGAAATATTGATCGTAATGAAGTAAATATGCATAAAAATGAAGGAAATATGCATCAAAACGAAGGAAATGCTGATCGTAATGAAGTAAATATGCATCAAAATGAAGAAAATATGCATCGAAATTAAGTAAATATGCATCAAAATGAAGTAAGTATACATTGAAACAAAGGAAATATGTATCGAAATGAAGGAAATATGCATCGAATCGAAGGAAATTTCGATCGTAATGAGGTAAATATGCATAAAAAAAAGTAAATAAAATATGCATCGAAACGAGAAAATGAGTATCAAAATGAAGTAAATATGCATCAAAACGAAAGAAATATGAATTAAAATGAAGGAAATGTTGATCGTAAGGATGTAAATATGCATCAAAATGAAGTAAATATGCATCGAAATGAAGAAAATGCTGATCGCAATGAAGTAAATAAGCATAAAAATGAAGTAAATACGCATCGAAACGAAGGAAATATTGATCGTAATGAAGTAAATATGCATCAAAATGAAGGAAATATGCATCAAAACGAAGGAAATGTTGATCACGATGAAGTAAACATGCATCAAAATAAAGGAATTATGCATCGAATCGAAGGAAATTTCGATCATAATGAAGTAAATATGCATCAAAATGAAGTAAATATCCATCGAAATGAGAAAATGAGCATCTAAACGGAGTAAATATGCATCAAAACAAAAGAAATATTCATCAAAATAAAGGAAATATTGATCGTAAGGATGTAAATATGCATCAAAATGAAGTAAATATGCATCGAAACGAAGGAAATATTGATCGCAATAAAGTAAATATGCATAAAAAAGAAGTAAATACGCATCTAAACGAAGGAAATATTAATCGTAATGAAGTAAATATGCATCAAAATGAAGGAAAGAAGGAAATATTCATCGAATCGAAGGAAATTTCGATCGTAATGAGGTAAATATGCATAAAAAAGAAGTAAATATGCATTGAAATGAGAAAATGAGCATCAAAATGAAGTAAATATGCATCAAAACGAAAGAAATATGAATTAAAATGAAGGAAATGTTGATCGTAAGGATGTAAATATACATCAAAATGAAGTAAATATGCATCGAAATGAAGAAAATATTGATCGCAATGAAGTAAATATGCATCAAAATGAAGTAAATACGCATCAAAACGAAGGAAATATTGATCGTAATGAAGTAAATATGCATCAAAACGAAGGAAATATGCATCAAAACGAAGGAAATGTTGATCGTGATGAAGTAAACATGCATAAAAATAAAGGAATTATGCGTCGAAATGAAGTAAATATGCATCAAAATGAAGTAAATACGCATCGAAACGAAGGAAATATTGATCGTAATGAAGTAAATATGCATCAAAATGAAGGAAATATGCATCAAAACGAAGGAAATGTTGATCGTGATGAAGTAAACATGCATCAAAATAAAGGAATTATGCATCGAAATGAATAAATATGCATCGAAATGAAGGAAATATGCATCGAATCGAAGGAAATTTCGATCATAATGAAGTAAATATGCATCAAAATGAAGTAAATATGCATCGAAATGAGAAAATGAGCATCAAAACGAAGTAAATATGCATCAAAACGAAATAAATATTCATCAAAATAAAGGAAATATTGATCGTAAGGATGTAAATATGCATCAAAATGAAGTAAATATGCATCGAAAAGAAGTAAATACGCATCTAAACGAAGGAAATATTGATCGTAATGAAGTAAATATGCATCAAAATGAAGGAAATATGCATCAAAACAAAGGAAATGCTGATCGTAATGAAGTAAATATGTATCAAAATGAAGAAAATATGCATCGAAATGAAGTAAATATGCATCAAAATGAAGTAAGTATACATTGAGACAAAGGAAATATGCATCGAAATGAAGGAAATATGCATCGAATCGAAGGAAATTTCGATCGTAATGAGGTAAATATGCATCAAAAAGAAGTAAATATGCATCGAAACGAGAAAATCAGCATTAAAATGAAGTAAAAATGCATCAAAACGAAAGAAATATGAATTAAAATGAAGGAAATGTTGATCGTAAGGATGTAAATATACATCAAAATGAAGTAAATATGCATCGAAATGAAGAAAATGTTGATCGCAATGAAGTAAATATGCATCAAAACGAAGTAAATACGCATCGAAACGAAGGAAATATTGATCGTAATGAAGTAAATATGCATCAAAATGAAGGAAATATGCATCAAAACGAAGGAAATGTTGATCGTGATGAAGTTAACATGCATCAAAATAAAGGAATTATGCATCGAAATGAAGTAAATATGCTTCAAAATGAAGTAAATACGCATCAAAACGAAGGAAATATTGATCGTAATGAAGTAAATATGCATCAAAATGAAGGAAATATGCATCAAAACGAAGGAAATGTTGATCGTGATGAAGTAAACATGCATCAAAATAAAGGAATTATGCATCGAAATGAAGTAAATATACATCGAAATGAAGGAAATATGCATCGAATAGAAGGAAATTTCGATAATAACGAAGTAAATATGCAACAAAACGAAGTAAATATGCATCGAAATAAGAAAATGAGCATCAAAACAAAGTAAATATGCATCAAAACGAAAGAAATATGAATTAAAATGAAGGAAATGTTGATCGTAAGGACGTAAATATGCATAAAAATGAAGTAAATATGCATCGAAATGAAGGAAATGTTGATCGCAATGAAGTAAATATGCATCAAAATGAAGTAAATACGCATCGAAAGGAACGAAATATTGATCGTAATGATGTAAATAGGCATCAAAATGAAGGAAATATGCATCAAAACGAAGGAAATGTTGATCATGATGAAGTAAACATGCATCAAAATAAAGGAATTATGCATCGAAATGAAGTAAATATGTATCAAAATGAAGTAAGTATACATTGAAACAAAGGAAATATGCATCAAAATGAAGGAAATATGCATAGAATCGAAGGAAATTTCGATCGTAATGAGGTAAATATGCATCAAAAAAAGTAAATATGCATCGAAACGAGAAAATGAGCTTCAAAATGAAGTAAATATGCATCAAAACGAAAGAAATATGAATTAAAATGAAGGAAATGTTGATCGTAAGGACGTAAATATGCATCAAAATGAAGTAAATATGCATCGAAATGAAGGAAATGTTGATCGCAATGAAGTAAATATGCGTCAAAATGAAGTAAATACGCTTCGAAACGAAAGAAATATTGATCGTAATGATGTAAATAGGCATCAAAATGAAGGAAATATGAATCAAAACGAAGGAAATGTTGATCATGATGAAGTAAACATGCATCAAAATAAAGGAATTATGCATCGAAATGAAGTAAATATGCATCAAAATAAAGTAAACATACATTGAAACGACGGAAATATGCATTGAAATAAAGGAAATATGCAACGAATCGAAGGAAATATTGATCATAATGAATTAAATATGCATCAAAATAAAGGAAATGTGCATCGAAAATAAAGGACATGTTGATCGTATTGAAGTAAATATGCTTAAAAAAAATGAAAATGTTCATCGTAAAAAAGTAATTATGTGTCAAAATAAAGTAAATATGCACCGAAACTAAGGAAATATTGATCGTAATGAAGTAATTATACATCAAAATGAAGAAAATATGCATCTAAATAAAGTAAATATGCATCAAAATGAACTAAGTATACATTGAAACAAAGGAACTATGCATCGAAATGAAGGAAATATACATCGAATCGAAGGAAATTTCGATCGTAATGAGGTAAATATGCATCAAAAAGAAGTAAATATGCATCGAAACGAGAAAATGAGCATTAAATTAAGTAAAAATGCATCAAAACGAAAGAAATATGAATTAAAATGAAGGAAATGTTGATCGTAAGGATGTAAATATACATCAAAATGAAGTAAATATGCATCGAAATGAAGAAAATGTTGATCGCAATGAAGTAAATATGCATCAAAATGAAGTAAATACGCATCGAAACGAAGGAAATATTGATCGTAATGAAGTAAATATGCATCAAAATGAAGGAAATATGCATCAAAACGAAGGAAATGTTGATCGTGATGAAGTTAACATGCATAAAAATAAAGGAATTATGCGTCGAAATGAAGTAAATATGCTTCAAAATGAAGTAAATACGCATCAAAACGAAGGAAATATTGATCGTAATGAAGTAAATATGCATCAAAATGAAGGAAATATGCATCAAAACGAAGGAAATGTTGATCGTGATGAAGTAAACATGCATCAAAATAAAGGAATTATGCATCGAAATGAAGTAAATATGCATCGAAATGAAGGAAATATGCATCGAATAAAAGGAAATTTCGATTATAACGAAGTAAATATGCAACAAAACGAAGTAAATATGCATCGAAATAAGAAAATGAGCATCAAAACGAAGTAAATATGCATCAAAACGAAAGAAATATGAATTAAAATGAAGGAAATGTTGATCGTAAGGACGTAAATATGCATAAAAATGAAGTAAATATGCATCGAAATGAAGGAAATGTTGATAGCAATGAAGTAAATATGCATCAAAATGAAGTAAATACGCATCGAAAGGAACGAAATATTGATCGTAATGATGTAAATAGGCATCAAAATGAAGGAAATATGCATCAAAACGAAGGAAATGTTGATCATGATGAAGTAAACATGCATCAAAATAAAGGAATTATGCATCGAAATGAAGTAAATATGTATCAAAATGAAGTAAGTATACATTGAAACAAAGGAAATATGCATCGAAATGAAGGAAATATGCATAGAATCGAAGGAAATTTCGATCGTAATGAGGTAAATATGCATCAAAAAAAGTAAATATGCATCGAAACGAGAAAATGAGCTTCAAAATGAAGTAAATATGCATCAAAACGAAAGAAATATGAATTAAAATGAAGGAAATGTTGATCGTAAGGACGTAAATATGCATCAAAATGAAGTAAATATGCATCGAAATGAAGGAAATGTTGATCGCAATGAAGTAAATATGCATCAAAATGAAGTAAATACGCTTCGAAACGAAAGAAATATTGATCGTAATGATGTAAATAGGCATCAAAATGAAGGAAATATGAATCAAAACGAAGGAAATGTTGATCATGATGAAGTAAACATGCATCAAAATAAAGGAATTATGCATCGAAATGAAGTAAATATGCATCAAAATAAAGTAAACATACATTGAAACGACGGAAATATGCATTGAAATAAAGGAAATATGCAACGAATCGAAGGAAATATTGATCATAATGAATTAAATATGCATCAAAATAAAGGAAATGTGCATCGAAAATAAAGGACATGTTGATCGTATTGAAGTAAATATGCTTAAAAAAAATGAAAATGTTCATCGTAAAAAAGTAATTATGTGTCAAAATAAAGTAAATATGCACCGAAACTAAGGAAATATTGATCGTAATGAAGTAATTATACATCAAAATGAAGAAAATATGCATCTAAATAAAGTAAATATGCATCAAAATGAACTAAGTATACATTGAAACAAAGGAACTATGCATCGAAATGAAGGAAATATACATCGAATCGAAGGAAATTTCGATCGTAATGAGGTAAATATGCATCAAAAAGAAGTAAATATGCATCGAAACGAGAAAATGAGCATTAAATTAAGTAAAAATGCATCAAAACGAAAGAAATATGAATTAAAATGAAGGAAATGTTGATCGTAAGGATGTAAATATACATCAAAATGAAGTAAATATGCATCGAAATGAAGAAAATGTTGATCGCAATGAAGTAAATATGCATCAAAATGAAGTAAATACGCATCGAAACGAAGGAAATATTGATCGTAATGAAGTAAATATGCATCAAAATGAAGGAAATATGCATCAAAACGAAGGAAATGTTGATCGTGATGAAGTTAACATGCATAAAAATAAAGGAATTATGCGTCGAAATGAAGTAAATATGCTTCAAAATGAAGTAAATACGCATCAAAACGAAGGAAATATTGATCGTAATGAAGTAAATATGCATCAAAATGAAGGAAATATGCATCAAAACGAAGGAAATGTTGATCGTGATGAAGTAAACATGCATCAAAATAAAGGAATTATGCATCGAAATGAAGTAAATATGCATCGAAATGAAGGAAATATGCATCGAATAAAAGGAAATTTCGATTATAACGAAGTAAATATGCAACAAAACGAAGTAAATATGCATCGAAATAAGAAAATGAGCATCAAAACGAAGTAAATATGCATCAAAACGAAAGAAATATGAATTAAAATGAAGGAAATGTTGATCGTAAGGACGTAAATATGCATAAAAATGAAGTAAATATGCATCGAAATGAAGGAAATGTTGATAGCAATGAAGTAAATATGCATCAAAATGAAGTAAATACGCATCGAAAGGAACGAAATATTGATCGTAATGATGTAAATAGGCATCAAAATGAAGGAAATATGCATCAAAACGAAGGAAATGTTGATCATGATGAAGTAAACATGCATCAAAATAAAGGAATTATGCATCGAAATGAAGTAAATATGTATCAAAATGAAGTAAGTATACATTGAAACAAAGGAAATATGCATCGAAATGAAGGAAATATGCATAGAATCGAAGGAAATTTCGATCGTAATGAGGTAAATATGCATCAAAAAAGTAAATATGCATCGAAACGAGAAAATGAGCTTCAAAATGAAGTAAATATGCATCAAAACGAAAGAAATATGAATTAAAATGAAGGAAATGTTGATCGTAAGGACGTAAATATGCATCAAAATGAAGTAAATATGCATCGAAATGAAGGAAATGTTGATCGCAATGAAGTAAATATGCATCAAAATGAAGTAAATACGCTTCGAAACGAAAGAAATATTGATCGTAATGATGTAAATAGGCATCAAAATGAAGGAAATATGAATCAAAACGAAGGAAATGTTGATCATGATGAAGTAAACATGCATCAAAATAAAGGAATTATGCATCGAAATGAAGTAAATATGCATCAAAATAAAGTAAACTTACATTGAAACGACGGAAATATGCATTGAAATAAAGGAAATATGCAACGAATCGATGGAAATATTGATCATAATGAATTAAATATGCATCAAAATAAAGGAAATGTGCATCGAAAATAAATGACATGTTGATCGTATTGAAGTAAATATGCTTAAAAAAAATGAAAATGTTCATCGTAAAAAAGTAATTATGTGTCAAAATAAAGTAAATATGCACCGAAACTAAGGAAATATTGATCGTAATGAAGTAATTATACATCAAAATGAAGAAAATATGCATCGAAATAAAGTAAATATGCATCAAAATGAAGTAAGTATACATTGAAACAAAGGAACTATGCATCGAAATGAAGGAAATATACATCGAATAGAAGGAAATTTCGATCGTAATAAAGTAAATATGCATCAAATGAAGTAAATATGCATCGAAACGAAGGAAATATTGATCGCAGTGAAATAAATATGCATAAAAAAGAAGTAAATACGCATCTAAACGAAGGAAATATTGATCGTAATGAAGTAAATATGCATCAAAAAGAAGTAAACATGCATCAAAAAGAAGTAAATATGCATCGAAACGAGAAAATGAGCATCAAAATGAAGTAAATATGCATCAAAAAGAAAGAAATATGCATCAAAATTAAGAAAATGTTGATCGTAAGGATGTAAATATGCATCAAAATGAAGTAAATATGCATCGAAACGAAGGAAATATTGATCTCAATGAAGTAAATATGCATAAAAAAGAAGTAAATACGCATCCAAACGAAGGAAATATTGACCATAATGAAGTAAATATGCATCAAAATGAAGGAAATATGCATCAAAACAAAGGAAATGCTGATCGTAATGAAGTAAATATGCATCAAAATGAAGAAAATATGCATCGAAATGAAGTAAATATGCATCAAAATGAAGTAAGTATACATTGAAACAAAGGAAATATACATCGAAATGATGGAAATATGCATCGAATCAAATGGAATTTCGACCATAATGAAGTAAATATGCATCAAAAAGAAGTAAATATGCATCGAAACGAGAAAATGAGCATCAAAATAAAGTAAATATGCATCAAAACGAAAGAAATATGAATTAAAATGAAGGAAATGTTGATCGTAAGAATGTAAATACTCATCGAAATGAAGTAAATATGCATCGAAATAAAGGAAATGTTGATCGCAACGAAGTAAATATGCATCAAAATGAAGTAAATACGCATCGAAACGAAGGAAATATTGATCGTAATGAAGTAAATATGCATCAAAATGAAGGAAATATGCATCGAAATGAAGGAAATGTTGATCGTGATGAAGTAAACATGCATCAAAATAGAGGAATTATGCATCGAAATGAAGTAAATATGCATCAAAATGAAGTAAATACGCATCGAAACGTAGGAAATATTGATCGTAATGAAGTAAATATGCATCAAAATGAAGGAAATATGCATCAAAACGAAGAAAATGTTGATCGTGATGAAGTAAACTTGCATCATAATAAAGGAATTATGCATCGAAATGAAGGAAATATGCATCGAATCGAAGGAAATTTCGATCATAACGAAGTAAATATGCAACAAAATGAAGTAAATATTCATCGAAATGAGAAAATGAGCATTAAAACGAAGTAAATATGCATCAAAACGAAAGAAATATTCATCAAAATAAAGGAAATATTGATCGTAAGGATGTAAATATGCATCAAAATGAAGTAAATATGCATCGAAACGAAGGAAATATCGATCGGAATGAAGTAAATATGCATAAAAAAGAAGTAAATACGCATCTAAACGAAGGTAATATTGATCGTAATGAAGTAAATATGCATCAAAATGAAGGAAATATGCATCAAAATGAAGGAAATGCTGATCGTAATGAAGTAAATATGCATCAAAATGAAGAAAATATGCATCGAAATGAAGTAAATATGCATCAAAATGAAGTAAGTATACATTGAAACAAAGGAAATATGTATAGAAATGAAAGAAATATGCATCGAATCGAAGGAAATTTCGATCGTAATGATGTAAATATGCATAAAAAAGAGGTAAATATGCATCGAAACGACAAAATGAGTATCAAAATGAAGTAAATATGCATCAAAACGAAAGAAATATGAATTAAAATGAAGGAAATGTTGATCGTAAGGATGTAAATATGCATCAAAATGAAGTAAATATGCATCAAAATGAATAAAATGCTGAACGCATTGAAGTAAATATGCATAAAAAAGAAGTAAATACGCATCGAAACGAAGGAAATATTGATCGTAATGAAGTAAATATGCATCAAAATGAAGGAAATATGGATCAAAACGAAGGAAATGTTGATCGTGATGAAGTAAACATGCA
The DNA here is from genome assembly GCA_023678885.1 of Pogostemon cablin. Lineage (NCBI taxonomy): Eukaryota > Viridiplantae > Streptophyta > Magnoliopsida > Lamiales > Lamiaceae > Pogostemon > Pogostemon cablin. The sequence goes on along the minus strand of JAHCLQ010000899.1, from coordinate 204,996 downwards.
TCAAAATAAAGGAATTATGCATCGAAATGAAGTAAATATGCATCGAATTGAAGGAAATTTTGATCATAATGAAGTAAATATGCATCGAAATAAAGTAAATATGCATTGAAATGAGAAAATGAGCATCAAAATGAAGTAAATATGCATCAAAACGAAAGAAATATTCATCAAAATAAAGGAAATATTGATCGTAAGGATGTAAATATGCATCAAAATGTAGTAAATATGCATCGAAACGAAGGAAATATTGATCGTAATGAAGTAAATATGCATAAAAAAGAAGTAAATACACATCTAGACGAAGGAAAAATTTATCGTAATGAAGTAAATATGCATCAAAATGAAGGAAATATGCCTCAAAACGAAGGAAATGCTGATCGTAATGAAGTAAATATGCATCAAAATGAAGAAAATATGCATCGAAACGAAGTAAATATGCATCAAAATGTAGTAAGTATACATTGAAACAAAGGAAATATGCATCAAAATGAAGGAAATATGCATCGAATCGAAGGAAATTTCGATCGTAATGAGGTAAATATGCATAAAAAAGAAGTAAATATGCATCGAAACGAGAAAATGAGCATCAAAATGAAGTAAATATGCATCAAAACGAAAGAAATATGAATTAAAATGAAGGAAATGTTGATCGTAAGGACGTAAATATGCATCAAAATGAAGTAAATATGCATCGACATGAAGGAAATGTTGATCGCAATGAAGTAAATATGCATCAAAATGAAGTAAATACACATCGAAACGAAAGAAATATTGATCGTAATGATGTAAATAGGCATCAAAATGAAGGAAATATGAATCAAAAGGAAGGAAATGTTGATCATGATGAAGTAAACATGCATCAAAATAAAGGAATTATGCATCGAAATGAAGTAAATATGCATCAAAATAAAGTAAACATACATTGAAACGATGGAAATATGCATTGAAATAAAGGAAATATGCAACGAATCGAAGGAAATATTGATCATAATGAATTAAATATGCATCAAAATAAAGGAAATGTGCATCGAAAATGAAGGACATGTTGATCGTATTGAAGTAAATGTGCTTCAAAAAAATGAAAATGTTGATCGTAAAAAAGTAATTATGTGTCAAAATAAAGTAAATATGCATCGAAACTAAGGAAATATTGATCGTAATGAAGTAAATATACATCAAAATGAAGAAAATATGCATCGAAATAATGTAAATATGCATCAAAATGAAGTAAGTATACATTGAAACAAAGGAACTATGCGACAAAATGAAGGAAATATACATCGAATCGAAGGAAATTTCGATCGTAATGAAGTAAATATGCATCAAATGAAGTAAATATGCATCAAATGAAGTAAATATGCATCGAAACGAAGGAAAAGTCGATCGCAATGAAGTAAATATGCATAAAAAAGAAGTAAATACGCATCTAAACGAAGGAAATATTGATCGTAATGAAGTAAATATGCATAAAAAAGAAGTAAACATGCATCAAAAAGAAGTAAATATGCATCGAAACGAGAAAATGAGCATCAAAATGAAGTAAATATGCATCAACTCGAAAGAAATATGCATCAAAATTAAGGAAATGTTGATTGTAAGGATGTAAATATGCATCAAAATGAAGTAAATATGCATCAAAATGAAAGAAATGTTGATCGCAATGAAGTAAATATGCATAAAAATGAAGTAAATATGCATCAAAATGAAGTAAGTATACATCGAAATGAAGGAAATATGAGTCAAATCGAAGGAAATTTCGATCATAATGAAGTAAATATGCATCAAAATGAAGTAAATATACATCGAAATGAGAAAATGAGCATCAAAATGAAGTAAATATGCATCAAAACGAAGGAAATGTTGATCGTAAGGATGTAAATATGCATCAAAATGAAGTAAATATGCATCGAAACGAAGGAAATATTGATCGCAATGAAGTAAATATGCATCAAAAAGAAGTAAATACGCATCCAAACGAAGGAAATATTGACCATAATGAAGTAAATATGCATCAAAATGAAGGAAATATGCATCAAAACGAAGGAAATGCTGATCGTAATGAAGTAAATATGCATCAAAATGAAGAAAATATGCATCGAAATGAAGTAAATATGCATCAAAATGAAGTAAGTATACATTGAAACAAAGGAAATATGCATCGAAATTATGGAAATATGCATCGAATCGAAGGAAATTTCGTCCATAATGAGGTAAATATGCATAAAAAAGAAGTAAATATGCATCGAAACGAGAAAATGAGCATCAAAATGAAGTAAATATGCATCAAAACGAAAGAAATATGAATTAAAATGAAGGAAATGTTGATCGTAAGGATGTATATATGCATCAAAATGAAGTAAATATGCATCGAAATTAAGGAAATGTTGATCGCAATGAAGTAAATATGCATCAAAATGAAGTAAATACGCATCGAAACGAAGGAAATATTGATCGTAATGAAGTAAATATGCATCAAAAAGAAGGAAATATGCATCAAAACGAAGGAAATGTTGATCGTGATGAAGTAAACATGCATCAAAATAAAGGAATTATACATCGAAATGAAGTAAATATGCATCAAAATGAAGTAAATATACATTGAAGCGACGGAAATATGCATTGCAATAAAGGAAATATGCAACGAATCGAAGGAAATATTGATATAATGAAGTAAATATGCATCAAAATAATGGAAATGTGCATCGAAATGAAGGACATGTTGATCGTAGTGAAATAATATGCTTCAAAAGAAGAAAATGTTGATCATAAAAAAGTAATTATGTGTCAAAATAAAGTAAATATATATCGAAAATAAGGAAATATTGATCGTAATGAAGTAAATTTACATCAAAATGAAGAAAATATGCATCGAAATAAAGTACATATGCATCAAAATGAAGTAAGTATACATTGAAACAAGGGAAATATGCATCGAAATGAAGGAAATATGCATGGAATCGAAGGAAAATTCGATCGTAATGAAGTAAATATGCATCAAAATGAAGTAAATATGCATCGAAACGAAGAAAATATTGATCGTAATGAAGTAAATATGCATCAAAATGAAGAAAATATGCATCAAAACGAAGGAAATGTTAATCGTGATGAAGTAAACATGCATCAAAACAAAGGAATTATGCATCGAAATTAAGTAAATATGCATCAAAATGAAGTAAATATACATTGAAATGATGGAAATATGCATGAAATAAAGGAAATATGCAACGAATCGAAGGAAATATTGATCATAATGAATTAAATATACATCAAAATGAAGAAAATATGCATCGAAATAAAGTAAATATGCATAAAAATGAAGTAAGTATACATTGAAACAAAGGAAACATACATCGAAATGAAGGAAATATGCATCGAATCGAAGGAAATTTCAATCGTAATGAATTAAATATGCATCAAAAAGAAGTAAATATGCAACAAAAAGATGTAAATATGCATCAAAACGAGAAAATGAGTATCAAAATGAAGTAAATATGCATCAAAACGAAAGAAATATGCATCAAAATTAAGGAAATGCTGATTGTAAGGATGTAAATATGCATCAAAATGAAATAAATATGCATCGAAATGAAGGAAATGTTGATCGTAATGAAGTAAATATGCATCAAAATGAAGTAAATATGCATCAAAATGAAGTAAGTATACATCGAAATGAAGGAAATATGAGTCAAATCGAAGGAAATTTCGATCTTAATGAAGTAAATATGCATGAAAATGAAGTAAATATGCATCGAAATGAGAAAATGAGCATCAAAATGAAGTAAATATGCATCAAAACTGAAGAAATATGCATCAAAACGAAGGAAATGTTGATCGTAAGGATGTAAATATGCATCAAAATGAAGTAAATATGCATCGAAACGAAGGAAATATTGATCGCAATAAAGAAAATATGCATCAAAAAGAAGTAAATACGCATCTAAACAAAGGAAATATTGATCGTAATGAAGTAAATATGCATCAAAATGAAGGAAATATGCATCAAAATAAAGGAAATACTGATCGTAATGAAGTAAATATGCATCAAAATGAAGAAAATATGCATCGAAATGAAGTAAATATGCATCAAAATGAAGTAAGTATACATTGAAACAAAGGAAATATGCATCAAAATGAAGGAAATATGCATCGAATCGAAGGAAATTTTGATCGTAATGAGGTAAATATGCATCAAAAAGAAGTAAATATGCTTCGAAACGAGAAAATGAGCATCAAAATGATGTAAATATGCATCAAAACAAAAGAAATATGAATTAAAATGAAGGAAATGTTGATCGTAAGAATGTAAATATGCATCAAAATGAAGTAAATATGCATCGAAACGAAGAAAATATTGATCGTAATGAAGTAAATATGCATCAAAATGAAGAAAATATGCATCAAAATGAAGGAAATGTTAATCGTGATGAAGTAAACGTGCATCAAAAGAAAGGAATTATGCATAGAAATGAAGTAAATATGCATCAAAATGAAGTAAATATACATTGAAATAACGGAAATATGCATTGAAATAAAGGAAATATGCAACGAATCGAAGGAAATATTGATCATAATGAATTAAATATGCATCATAATAAAGGAAATGTGCTTCGAAAATTAAGGACATATTGATCGTAGTGAAGTAAATATGCTTCGAAAAAATAAAAATGTTGATCGTAAAACAGTAATTATGTGTCAAAATAAAGGTAATATGCATCGAAACTAAGGAAATATTGATCGTAATGAAGTAAATATACATCAAAATGAAGAAAATATGCATCGAAATAAAGTAAATATGCATAAAAATGAAGTAAGTATACATTGAAACAAAGGAACTATACATCGAAATGAAGGAAATATGCATCGAATCGAAGGAAATTTCAATGGTAATGAAGTAAATATGCATCAAAAAGAAGTAAATATGCAACAAAAAGATGTAAATATGCATCGAAACGAGAAAATGAGTATCAAAATGAAGTAAATATGCATCAAAACGAAATAAAATTATGCATCAAAATTAAGGAAATGTTGATCGTAATGATGTAAATATGCATCAAAATGAAATAAATATGCATCGAAATGAAGGAAATGTTGATCGTAATAAAGTAAATATGCATCAAAATGAAGTAAATATGCATCAAAATGACGTAAGTATACATCGAAATGAAGAAAATATGCATCGAAATAAAGTAAATATGTATCAAAATGAACTAAGTATACATTGAAACAAAGGAAATATGCATCAAAATGAAGGAAATATGCATCGAATCGAAGGAAATTTTGTTCGTAATGAGGTAAATATGCATCAAAAAGAAGTAAATATGCATCGAAACGAGAAAATGTGAATCAAAATAATGTAAATATGCATCAAAACGAAAGAAATATGAATTAAAATGAAGGAAATGTTGATCGTAAGAATGTAAATATGCATCAAAATGAAGTAAATATGCATCGAAATGAAGGAAATGTTGATCGCAATAAAGTAAATATGCATCAAAATGAAGTAAATACGCATCGAAACGAAGGAAATATTGATCGTAATGAAGTAAATATGCATCAAAATGAAGGAAATATGCATCAAAACGAAGGAAATGTTGATCGTGATGAAGTAAACATGCATCAAAATAAAGGAATTATGCATCGAAATAAAGTAAATATGCATCGAAATGAAGGAAATTTCGATCATAATGAAGTAAATATGCATCAAAATGAAGTAAATATGCATCGAAATGAGAAAATGAGCATCAAAACGAAGTAAATATGCATCAAAACGAAAGAAATATTCATCAAAATAAAGGAAATATTAATCGTAAGGATGTAAATATGCATCAAAATGAAGTAAATATGCATCGAAACGAAGGAAATATTGATCGTAATGAAGTAAATATGCATAAAAAAGAAGTAAATACGCATCTAAACGAAGGAAATATTTATCGTAATGAAGTAAATATGCATCAAAATGAAGGAAATATGCATCAAAACGAAGGAAATGATGATCGTAATGAAGTAAATATGCATCAAAATGAAGAAAATATGCATCGAAATGAAGTAAATATGCATCAAAATGAAGTAAGTATACATTGAAACAAAGGAAATATGCATCGAAATGAAGGAAATATGCATCGAATCGAAGGAAATTTCGATCGTAATGAGGTAAATATGCATCGAAAAGAGGTAAATATGCATCGAAACGAGAAAATGAGCATCAAAATGAAGTAAATATGCATCAAAACGAAAGAAATTTGAATTAAAATGAAGGAAATGTTGATCGTAAGGACGTAAATATGCATCAAAATGAAGTAAATATGCATCGAAATGAAGGAAATGTTGATCGCAATGAAGTAAATATGCATCAAAATGAAGTAAATACGCATTGAAACGAAAGAAATATTGATCGTAATGATGTAAATAGGCATCAAAATGAAGGAAATATGCATCAAAACGAGGAAATGTTGATCATGATGAAGTAAACATGCATCAAAATAAAGGAATTATGCATCGAAATGAAGTAAATATGCATCAAAATAAAGTAAACATACATTGAAACGATGAAAATATGCATTGAAATAAAGGAAATATGCAACGAATCGAAGGAAATATTGATCATGATGAATTAAATATGCATCAAAATAAAGGAAATGTGCATCGATAATGAAGGACATGTTGATCGTATTGAAGTAAATATGCTTCGAAAAAATGAAAATGTTGATCGTAAAAAAGTAATTATGTGTCAAAATAAAGTAAATATGCATCGAAACTAAGGAAATATTGATCGTAATTAAGTAAATATACATCAAAATGAAGAAAATATGCATCGAAATAAGTAAATATGCACCAAAATGAAGTAAGTATACATTGAAACAAAGGAACTATACGTCAAATTGAAGGAAATATACATCGGATCGAAGGAAATTTCGATCGTAATGAAGTAAATATGCATCAAAAAGAAGTAAACATGCATCAAAAAGAAGTAAATATGCATCGAAACGAGAAAATGAGCATCAAAATGAAGTAAATATGCATCAAAACGAAAGAAATATGCATCAAAATTAAGGAAATGTTGATCGTAAGTATGTAAATATGCATCAAAATGAAGTAAATATGCATCGAAATGAAAGAAATGTTGATCGTAATAAAGTAAATATGCATCAAAATGAAGTAAATATGCATCAAAATGAAGTAAGTATACATCGAAATGAAGGAAATATGAGTCAAATCGAATGAAATTTCGATCATAATGAAGTAAATATGCATCAAAATGAAGTAAATATGCATCGAAATGAGAAAATGACAATCAAAATGAAGTAAATATGCATCAAAACGAAAGAAATATGCTTCAAAACGAAGAAAATGTTGATCGTAAGGATGTAAATATGCATCAAAATGAATTAAATATCCATCGAAACGAAGGAAATATTGATTGCAGTGAAGTAAATATGCATAAAAAAGAAGTAAATACGCATCCAAACGAAGGAAATATTGACCATAATGAAGTAAATATGCATCAAAATGAAGGAAATATGCATCAAAACGAAGGAAATGCTGATCGTAATGAATTAAATATGCATCAAAATGAAGAAAATATGCATCGAAATGAAGTAAATATGCATCAAAATCAAGTAAGTATACATTGAAACAAAGGAAATATGCATCGAAAAGATGGAAATATGCATCGAATCAAAGGAATTTTCGCCCATAATGAAGTAAATATGCATAAAAAAGAAGTAAATATGCATCGAAACGAGAAAATGAGCATCAAAATGAAGTAAATATGCATCAAAACGAAAGATATATGAATTAAAATGAAGGAAATGTTGATCGTAAGGATGTAAATATGCATCAAAATGAAGTAAATATGCATCGAAATTAAGGAAATGTTGATCGCAATGAAGTAAATATGCATCAAAATGAAGTAATACGCATCGAAACGAAGGAAATATTGATCGTAATGAAGTAAATATGCATCAAAATGAAGGAAATATGCATCAAAACGAAGGAAATGTTGATCGTGATGAAGTAAACATGCATCAAAATAAAGGAATTATACATCGAAAGGAAGTAAATATGCATCAAAATGAAGTAAATATACATTGAAGCGACGGAAATATGCATTGAAATAAAGGAAATATGCAACGAATCGAAGGAAATATTGATCATAATGAAGTAAATATGCATCAAAATAAAGGAAATGTGCATCGAAATGAAGGACATGTTGATCGTAGTGAAGTAAATATGCTTCGAAAAGATGGAAATGTTGATCATAAAAAAGAATTATATGTCAAAATAAAGTAAATATGCATCGAAACTAAAGAAATATTGATCGTAATGAAGTAAATATACATCAAAATGAAGAAAATATGCGTCGAAATAAAGTAAATATGTATCAAAATGAAGTAAGTATACATTGAAACAAAGGAAATATCCATCGAAATGAAGGAAATATGCATCGAATCGAAGTAAAATTCGATCGTGATGACGTAAATATACATCAAAATGAAGTAAATATGCATCGAAACGAAGAAAATATTGATCGTAATGAAGTAAATATGCATCAAAATGAAGAAAATATGCATCAAAACGAAGGAAATGCTAATCGTGATGAAGTAAACATGCATCAAAACAAAGGAATTATGCATCGAAATGAAGTAAATATGCATAAAAATGAAGTAAATATACATTGAAATGATGGAAATATGCATTGAAATGAGGAAATATGCAACGAATCGAAGGAAATATTGATCATAATGAATTAAATATGCATCATAATAAAGGAAATGTGCATCGAAAATGAAGGACATGTTGATCGTAGTGAAGTAAATATGCTTCGAAAAAATGAAAATGTTGATCGTAAAAAAGTAATTATGTGTCAAAATAAAGTAAATATGCATCAAAACTAAGGAAATATTGATCGTAATAAAGTAAATATACATCAAAATGAAGAAAATATGCATCGAAATAAAGTAAATATGCATAAAAATGGAGTAAGTATACATTGAAACAAAGGAACTATACATCGAAATGAAGGAAATATGCATCTAACCGAAGGAAATTTCAATCGTAATGAAGTAAATATGCATCAAAAAGAAGTAAATATGCAACAAAAAGATGTAAATATGCATCGAAACGAGAAAATGAGCATCAAAATGAAGTAAATATGCATCAAAACGAAAGAAATATGCATAAAAATTAAGGAAATGCTTATCGTAAGGATGTAAATATGCATCAAAATGAAATAAATATGCATCGAAATGAAGGAAATGTTGATCGTAATGAAGTAAATATACATCAAAATGAAGTAAATATTCATCAAAATGAAGTAAGTATACATCGAAATGAAGGAAATATGAGTCAAATCGAAGGAAATTTCGATCTTAATGAAGTAAATATGCATCAAAATGAAGTAAATATGCATCGAAATGAGAAAATGAGCATCGAAATGAAGTAAATATGCATCAAAACGAAAGAAATATGCAACAAAACGAAAGAAATGTTGATCGTAAGAATGTAAATATGCATCAAAATGAAGTAAATATGCATCGAAACGAAGGAAATATTCATCGCAATGAAGTAATTATGCATCAAAAAGAAGTAAATATGCATCAAAACGAAGGAAATGCTGATCGTAATGAAGTAAATATGCATCAAAATGAAGAAAATATGCATCGAAATGAAGTAAATATGCATCAAAATGAAGTAAGTATACATTGAAACAAAGGAAATATGCATCGAAATGATGGAAATATGCATCGAATCGAAGGAAATTTCGACCGTAATGAAGTAAATATGCATCACAAAGAAGTAAATATGCATCGAAAAGATAAAATGAGCATCAAAATGATGTAAATATGCATCAAAACGAATGAAATATGAATTAAAATGAAGGAAATGTTGATCGTAAGGATGTAAATATGAATCAAAATGAAGTAAATATGCATCGAAATGAAGGAAATATTGATCGCAATAAAGTAAATATGCATCAAAATGAAGTAAATACGCATCGAAACGAAAGAAATATTGATCGTAATGAAGTAAATATGCATCAAAATGAAAGAAATATGCATCAAAACGAAAAAAATGTTGATCATGATGAAGTAAACATGCATCAAAATAAAGGAATTATATATCAAAATGAAGTAAATATGATGCATATTTACTTCATTACTGATCGAAATTTCCTTCGATTCGATGCATATTTCCTTCATTTCGATGCATATTTCCTTTGTTTCAATTTATACTTACTTCATTTTGATGCATATTTACTTTATTTTGATGCATATTTTCTTCATTTTGATGTATATTTACTTCATTACGATCAATATTTCCTTAGTTTCGATGCATATTTACTTTATTTTGACACATAATTACTTTTTTACGATCAACATAAATACGCATCGAAACGAGAAAATGAGCATCAAAATGATGTAAATATGCATCAAAACGAAAGAAATATGCATCAAAATTATGGAAATGTTGATCTTAAGGATGTAAATATGCATCAAAATGAATTAAATATGCATCAAAATGTAGGAAATGTTGATCGTAATGAAGTAAATATGCATCAAAATAAAGTAAATATGCATCAAAATGAAGTAAGTATACATCGAAATGACGGAAATATGAGTCAAATCGAAGGAAATTTCGATCGTTATTAAGTAAATATGCATAAAAATGAAGTAAATATGCATCGAAATGAGATAATGAGCATCAAAATGAAGTAAATATGCATCAAAACGAAAGAAATATGCATCAAAACGAAGAAAATGTTGATCGTAAGGATGTAAATATGCATCAAAATGAAGTAAATATGCATCAAAACGAAGGAAATATTAATCGCAATGAAGTAAATATGCATCAAAAAAAAGTAAATATGCATCTAAACGAAGCAAATATTGATCGTAATGAAGTAAATATGCATCAAAATGAAGGAAATATGCATCAAAATGAAGGAAATGCTGATTGTAATAAAGTAAATATGCATCAAAATGAAGAAAGTATGTATCGAAATGAAGTAAATAGGCATCAAAATGAAGTAAGGATACATTGAAACAAAGGAAATATGCATCAAAATGAAGGAAATATGCATCGAATCGAAGGAAATTTCGATCGTAATGAAGTAAATATGCATCAAAAAGAAGTAAATATGCATCGAAACGAGAAAATGAGCATCAAAATGAAGTAAATATGCATCAAAACGAAAGAAATATGAATAAAAATGAAGGAAATGTTGATCGTAAGGATGTTAATATGCATCAAAATAAAGTAAAAATATACATCGAAATGAAGGAAATGTTGATCGCAATGAAATAAATATGCATCAAAATGAAGTAAATACGCATCGAAACGAAGGAAATATTGATCGTAATGAAGTAAATATATATCAAAATGAAGGAAATATGCATCAAAACGAAGAAAATGTTGATCGTGATGAAGTAAACATGCATCAAAATAAAGGAATTATACATCGAAATGAAGTAAATATGCATCAAAATAAAGTAAATATACATTGAAGCGACGGAAATATGCATTGAAATAAAGGAAATATGCAACGAATCGAAAGAAATATTGATCAAAATGAAGTAAATATGCATCAAAATAAAGGAAATGTGCATCGAAAAGACGGACATGTTGATCGTAGTGAAGTAAATATGCTTCGAAAAGATGGAAATGTTGATCGTAAAAAAGTAATTATGTGTCAAAATAAAGTAAATATGCATCGAAACTAAGGAAATATTGATAGTAATTAAGTAAATATACATCAAAATGAAGAAAATATGCATCGAAATAAAGTAAATATGTATCAAAATGAACTAAGTATACATTGAAACAAAGGAAATATGCATCGAAATTAAGGAAATATGCATCGAATCGAAGGAAATTTCGATCGTAATGAAGTAAATATGCATAAAAAAGAAGTAAATATACATCAAATAGAAGTAAATATGCATCGAAACGAGAAAATGAGCATCAAAATGAAGTAAATATGCATCAAAACGAAAGAAATATGCATCAAAATTAAGGAAATGTTGATCGTAATGATGTAAATATGCATCAAAATGAAGTGAATATGCATCGAAATGTAGAAAATGTTGATCGTAATGAAGTAAATTTGCATAAAAATGAAGTAAATATGCATCGAAATGAGAAAATGAGCATCAAAATGAAGTAAATATGCCTCAAAACGAAAGAAATATGCTTCAACACGAAGGAAATATTGATCGTAAGGATGTAAATATGCATCAAAATGAAGTAAATATGCATCGAAATGAAGGAAATATTGATCGCAATGAAGTAAATATGCATAAAAAAGAAGTAAATACGCATCTAAACGAAGCAAATATTGATCGTAATGAATTAAATATGCATTAAAATGAAGGAAATATGCATAAAAACGAAGGAAATGCTGATCGTAATGAAGTAAATATGCATCAAAATGAAGAAAATATGCATCGAAATGAAGTAAATATGCATCAATATGAAGTAAGTATTCATTGAAACAAAGGAAATATGCATCGAAATGAAAGAAATATGCTTCGAAACGAGAAAATGAGCATCAAAATGAAGTAAATATGCATCAATACGAAAGAAATATGAATTAAAATGAAGTAAATGTTGATATTAAGGATGTAAATATGCATCAAAATGAAGTAAATATGCATCGAAATGAAGGAAATGTTGATCGCAATGAAGTAAATATGCATCAAAATGAAGTAAATACGCATCGAATTGAAGGAAATATTGATCGTAATGAAGTAAATATGTATCAAAATGAAGGAAATATGCATCAAAACGAAGGAAATGTAGATCGTGATAAAGTAAACATGCATCAAAATAAAGGAATTATACATCGAAATGAAGTAAATATGCAGCAAACTGAAGTAAATATATATTGAAGCGACGGAAATATGCATTGAAATAAAGGAAATATGCAACGAATCGAAGGAATATTGATCATAATGAAGTAAATATGCATCAAAATAAAGGAAATGTGCATCGAAATGAAGGACATGTTGATCGTAGTGAAGTAAATATGCTTCGAAAAGATGGAAATGTTGATGTAAAAAAGTAATTATGTGTCAAAATAAAGTAAATATGCATCGAAACTAAGGAAATATTGATAGTAATGAAGTAAATATACATCAAAATGAAGAGAATATGCATCGAAATAAAGTAAATATGCATCAAAATGAAGTAAGTATAAAGTGAAACAAAGGAAATATGCTTCAAAATGAAGGAAATATGCATCGAATCGAAGGAAATTTCGATCGTAATGAAGTAAATATGCATCAAAAAGAAGTAAATATGCATAAAAAAACAGTAAATATGCATCGAAACGAGAAAATGAGCATAAAAATGAAGTAAATATACATCAAAACGAAAGAAATATGCATCAAAATTAAGGAAATGTTGATCTTAAGGATGTAAATATGCATCAAAATGAAGTAAATATGCATCGAAATGAAGGAAATGTTGATCGTAATGAAGTAAATATGCATCAAAATGAAGTAAATATGCATCAAAATGATGTAAGTATACATCGAAATGAAGGAAATATAAGTCAAATCGAAGGAAATTTCTATCGTAATGAAGTAAATATGCATCAAAAAGCAGTAAATATGCATCGAAAAGAGGAAATGAGCATCAAAATGAAGTAAATATGCATCAAAACGAAAGAAATATGAATTAAAATGAAGGAAATGTTGATCGTAAGGATGTAAATATGCGTCAAAATGAAGTAAATATGCATCGAAATGAAGGAAATGTTGATCGCAATGAAGTAAATACGCATTAAAATGAAGTAAATACGCATCGAAACGAAGGAAATATTGATCGTAATGAAGTAAATATGCATCAAAATGAAGGAAATATGCATCAAAACGAAGGAAATGTTGATCGTGATGAAGTAAACATGCATCAAAATAAAGGAATTATGCATCGAAATGAAGTAAATATGCATCAAAATATGCATTGAAGCGACAGAAATATGCATTGAAATAAAGGAAATATGCAACGAATCGAAGGAAATATCGATCATAATGAAGTAAATATGCATCAAAATAAAGGAAATGTGCATCGAAATAAAGGACATGTTGATCGTAGTGAAGTAAATATGCTTCGAAAAGATGGAAATGTTGATCGTAAAAAAGTAATTATGTGTCAAAATAAAGTAAATATGCATCTAAACTAAGGAAATATTGATCGTAATGAAGTAAATATGCATCAAAATGAAGAAAATATGCATCGAAATAAAGTAAATATGCATCAAAATGAAGAAGTATACATTGAAACAAAGGAAATATGCATCGAATCGAAGGAAATTTTGATCGTAATGAAGTAAATATACATGAAAAAGAAGTAAATATGCATCAAAAATAATTAAATATGCATCGAAACGAGAAAATGAGCATCAAAATGAAGTAAATATGCACCAAAACGAAAGAAATATGCATCAAAATTAAGGAAATGTTGATCGTAAGGATGTAAATATGGATCAAAATGAAGTAAATAAGCATCGAAACGAAGGAAATATTGATCGTAATGAAGTAAATATGCATCAAAACGAAGGAAACGTTGATCGTGATGAAGTAAACATGCATAAAAATAAAGGAATTATGCATCGAAATGAAGTAAATATGCATCAAAATGAAGTAAGTATACATTGGTACAAAGGAAACATGCATCGAAATGATGGAAATATGCATCAAATCGAAGGAAATTTCGACCATAATGAAATAAATATGCATAAAAAAGAAGTAAATATGCATCGAAATGAGAAAATGAGTATCAAAATGAAGTAAATATGCATCAAAACGAAAGAAATATGAATTAAAATGAAGGAAATGTTGATCGTAAGGATATAAATATGCATCAAAATGAAGTAAATATGCATCGAAATTAAGGAAATATTGATCGCAATGAAGTAAATATGCATCAAAATGAAGTAAATACGCATCGAAACGAAGGAAATATTGATCGTAATGAAGTAAATATGCATCAAAATGAAGGAAATATGCGTCAAAACGAAGGAAATGTTGATCGTGATGAAGTAAACATGCATCAAAATAAAGGAATTATACATCAAAATGAAGTAAATATGCATCAAAATGAAGTAAATATACATTGAAGCGACGGAAATATGCATTGAAATAAAGGAAATATGCAACGAATCGAAGGAAATTTTGATCATAATGAAGTAAATATGCATCAAAATAAAGGAAATGTGCATCGAAATGAAGGACATGTTGATCGTAGTGAAGTAAATATGCTTCGAAAAGATGGAAATGTTGATCATAAAAAAGTAATTATGTGTCAAAATAAAGTAAATATGCATCGAAACTAAGGAAATATTGATCGTAATGAAGAAAATATACATCAAAATGAAGAAAATATGCATCGAAATAAAGTAAATATGCATCAAAATGAAGCAAATATACATTTAAACAAAGGAAATATCCATCGAAATGAATGAAATATGCATCGAATCGAATGAAAATTCGATCGTAATGAAGTAAATATGCATCAAAATGAAGTAAATATGCATAGAAACGAAGAAAATATTGATCGTAATGAAGTAAATATGCATCAAAATCAAGAAAATATGCATCAAAACGAAGGAAATACTAATCGAGATGAAGTAAACATGCATCAAAACAAAGGAATTATGCATCGAAATGAAGTAAACATACATCAAAATGAAGTAAATATATATTGAAATGACGGAAATATGCATTTAAATAAAGGAAATATGCAACGAATCGAAGGAAATATTGATCATAATGAATTAAATATGCATCATAATAAAGGAAATGTGCATCGAAAATGAAGGACATGTTGATCGTAGTGAAGTAAATATGCTTCGAAAAAATGAAAATGTTGATCGTAAAAAAGTAATTGTGTCAAAATAAAGTAAATATGCATCGAACTAAGGAAATATTGATCGTAATGAAGTAAATATACATCAAAATGAAGAAAATATGCATCGAAATAAAGTAAATATGCATAAAAATGAAGTAAGTATACATTGAAACAAAGGAAATATACATCGAAATGAAGGAAATATGCATCGAATCGAAGGAAATTTCAATCGTAATGAAGTAAATATGCATCAAAAAGAAGTAAATATGCAACAAAAAGATGTAAATATGCATCAAAACGAGAAAATGAGTATCAAAATGAAGTAAATATGCATCAAAACGAAAGAAATATGCATCAAAATTAAAGAAATGCTGATCGTAAGGATGTAAATATGCATCAAAATGAAATAAATATGCATCGAAATGAAGGAAATGTTGATCGTAATGAAGTAAATATGCATCAAAATGAAGTAAATATGCATCAAAATGAAGTAAGTATACATCGAAATGAAGGAAATATGAGTCAAATCGAAGGAAATTTCGATCTTAATGAAGTAAATATGCATGAAAATGAAGTAAATATGCATCGAAATGAGAAAATGAGCATCAAAATGAAGTAAATATGCATCAAAACTAAAGAAATATGCATCAAAACGAAGGAAATGTTGATCGTAAGGATGTAAATATGCATCAAAATGAAGTAAATATGCATCGAAACGAAGGAAATATTGATCGCAATAAAGAAAATATGCATCAAAAAGAAGTAAATACGCATCTAAACAAAGGAAATATTGATCGTAATGAAGTAAATATGCATCAAAATGAAGGAAATATGCATCAAAACGAAGGAAATACTGATCGTCATGAAGTAAATATGCATCAAAATGAAGAAAATATGCATCGAAATGAAGTAAATATGCATCAAAATGAAGTAAGTATACATTGAAACAAAGGAAATATGCATCAAAATGAAGGAAATATGCATCGAATCGAAGGAAATTTTGATCGTAATGAGGTAAATATGCATCAAAAAGAAGTAAATATGTATCGAAACGAGAAAATGAACATCAAAATGATGTAAATATGCATCAAAAAGAAAGAAATATGAATTAAAATGAAGGAAATGTTGATCGTAAGAATGTAAATATGCATCAAAATGAAGTAAATATACATCGAAACGAAGAAAATATTGATCGTAATGAAGTAAATTTGCATCAAAATGAAGAAAATATGCATCAAAACGATGGAAATGTTAATCGTGATGAAGTAAACATGCATCAAAAGAAAGGAATTATGCATAGAAACGAAGTAAATATGCATCAAAATGAAATAAATATACATTGAAATGACGGAAATATGCATTGAAATAAAGGAAATATGCAACTAATCGAAGGAAATATTGATCATAATGAATTAAATATGCATCATAATAAAGGAAATGTGCTTCGAAAATTAAGGACATATTGATCGTAGTGAAGTAAATATGCTTCGAAAAAATGAAAATGTTGATCGTAAAAAAGTAATTACGTGTCAAAATAAAGTAAATATGCATCGAAACTAAGGAAATATTGATCGTAATGAAGTAAATATACATCAAAATGAAGAAAATATGCATCGAAATAAAGTAAATATGCATAAAAATGAAGTAAGTATACATTGAAACAAAGGAACTATACATTGATATGAAGGAAATATGCATCGAATCGAAGGAAATTTCAATCGTAATGAAGTAAATATGCATCAAAAAGAAGTAAATATGCAACAAAAAGATGTAAATATGCATCGAAACGAGAAAATGAGTATAAAAATGAAGTAAATATGCATCAAAACGAAAGAAAATTATGCATCAAAATTAAGGAAATGCTGATCGTAAGGATGTAAATATGCATCAAAATGAAATAAATATGCATCGAAATGAAGGAAATGTTGATCGTAATAAAGTAAGTATGCATCAAAATGAAGTAAATATGCATCAAAATGATGTAAGTATACATCGAAATGAAGGAAATATGAGTCAAATCGATGGAAATTTCGATCTTAACGAAGTAAATATGCATGAAAATGAAGTAAATATTAATCGAAATAAGAAAATGAGCATCAAAATGATGTAAATATGCATCAAAACGAAAGAAATATGTATCAAAACGAAGGAAATGTTGATCGTAAGGATGTAAATATGCATCAAAATGAAGTAAATATGCATCGAAACGAAGGAAATATTGATCGCAATGAAGTAAATATGCATCAAAAAGAAGTAAATACGCATCTAAACAAAGGAAATATTGATCGTAATGAAGTAAATATGCATCAAATTGAAGGAAATATGCATCAAAACGAAGGAAATGCTGATCGTAATGAAGTAAATATGCATCAAAATGAAGAAAATATGCATCGAAATGAAGTAAATACGCATCAAAATGAAGTAAGTATACATTGAAACAAAGGAAATATGCATCAAAATGAAGGAAATATGCATCAAAAAGAAGTAAATATGCATCAAAACGAAGGAAATATAGATCGTAATGAAGTAAATATGCATCAAAATGAAGGAAATATGCATCAAAACGAAGGAAATATAGATCGTAATGAAGTAAATATGCATCAAAATGAAGGAAATATGCATCAAAACGAAGGAAATGTTGATCGTGATGAAGTAAACATGCATAAAAATAAAGTAATTATGCATCGAAATGAAGTAAATATGCATCAAAACGAAATAAATACGCATCGAAACGAAGGAAATATTGATCGTAATGAAGTAAATATGCATCAAAATGAAGGAAATATGCATCAAAACGAAGGAAATGTTGATCGTGATGAAGTAAACATGCATCAAAATAAAGGAATTATGCATCGAAATGAAGTAAATATGCATCAAAATGAAGTAAATACGCATCGAAACGAAGGAAATATTGATCGTAATGAAGTAAATATGCATCAAAATGAAGGAAATATGCATCAAAACGAAGGAAATGTTGATCGTGATGAAGTAAACATGCATCAAAATAAAGGAATTATGCATCGAAATAAAGTAAATATGCATCAAAATGAAATAAATATACATTGAAATGACGGAAATATGCATTGAAATAAAGGAAATATGCAACTAATCGAAGGAAATATTGATCATAATGAATTAAATATGCATCATAATAAAGGAAATGTGCTTCGAAAATTAAGGACATATTGATCGTAGTGAAGTAAATATGCTTCGAAAAAATGAAAATGTTGATCGTAAAAAAGTAATTACGTGTCAAAATAAAGTAAATATGCATCGAAACTAAGGAAATATTGATCGTAATGAAGTAAATATACATCAAAATGAAGAAAATATGCATCGAAATAAAGTAAATATGCATAAAAATGAAGTAAGTATACATTGAAACAAAGGAACTATACATTGATATGAAGGAAATATGCATCGAATCGAAGGAAATTTCAATCGTAATGAAGTAAATATGCATCAAAAAGAAGTAAATATGCAACAAAAAGATGTAAATATGCATCGAAACGAGAAAATGAGTATAAAAATGAAGTAAATATGCATCAAAACGAAAGAAAATTATGCATCAAAATTAAGGAAATGCTGATCGTAAGGATGTAAATATGCATCAAAATGAAATAAATATGCATCGAAATGAAGGAAATGTTGATCGTAATAAAGTAAGTATGCATCAAAATGAAGTAAATATGCATCAAAATGATGTAAGTATACATCGAAATGAAGGAAATATGAGTCAAATCGATGGAAATTTCGATCTTAACGAAGTAAATATGCATGAAAATGAAGTAAATATTAATCGAAATAAGAAAATGAGCATCAAAATGATGTAAATATGCATCAAAACGAAAGAAATATGTATCAAAACGAAGGAAATGTTGATCGTAAGGATGTAAATATGCATCAAAATGAAGTAAATATGCATCGAAACGAAGGAAATATTGATCGCAATGAAGTAAATATGCATCAAAAAGAAGTAAATACGCATCTAAACAAAGGAAATATTGATCGTAATGAAGTAAATATGCATCAAATTGAAGGAAATATGCATCAAAACGAAGGAAATGCTGATCGTAATGAAGTAAATATGCATCAAAATGAAGAAAATATGCATCGAAATGAAGTAAATACGCATCAAAATGAAGTAAGTATACATTGAAACAAAGGAAATATGCATCAAAATGAAGGAAATATGCATCAAAAAGAAGTAAATATGCATCAAAACGAAGGAAATATAGATCGTAATGAAGTAAATATGCATCAAAATGAAGGAAATATGCATCAAAACGAAGGAAATATAGATCGTAATGAAGTAAATATGCATCAAAATGAAGGAAATATGCATCAAAACGAAGGAAATGTTGATCGTGATGAAGTAAACATGCATAAAAATAAAGTAATTATGCATCGAAATGAAGTAAATATGCATCAAAACGAAA
This sequence comes from Pogostemon cablin, assembly GCA_023678885.1. NCBI lineage: Eukaryota > Viridiplantae > Streptophyta > Magnoliopsida > Lamiales > Lamiaceae > Pogostemon > Pogostemon cablin. The sequence goes on along the minus strand of JAHCLQ010000899.1, from coordinate 184,708 downwards.
TAAATACGCATCGAAACGAAGGAAATATTGATCGTAATGAAGTAAATATGCATCAAAATGAAGGAAATATGCATCAAAACGAAGGAAATGTTGATCGTGATGAAGTAAACATGCATCAAAATAAAGGAATTATGCATCGAAATGAAGTAAATATGCATCAAAATGAAGTAAATACGCATCGAAACGAAGGAAATATTGATCGTAATGAAGTAAATATGCATCAAAATGAAGGAAATATGCATCAAAACGAAGGAAATGTTGATCGTGATGAAGTAAACATGCATCAAAATAAAGGAATTATGCATCGAAATAAAGTAAATATGCATCGAAATGAAGGAAATTTCGATCAAAATGAAGTAAATATGCATCAAAATGAAGTAAATATGCATCGAAATGAAAAAATGAGCATCAAAACGAAGTAAATATGCATCAAAACGAAAGAAATATTCATCAAAATAAAGGAAATATTAATCGTAAGGATGTAAATATGCATCAAAATGAAGTAAATATGCATCGAAATGAAGGAAATATTGATCGTAATGAAGTAAATATGCATCAAAAAGAAGTAAATACGCATCTAAACGAAGGAAATATTTATCGTAATGAAGTAAATATGCATCAAAATGAAGGAAATATGCATCAAAACGAAGGAAATGCTGATCGTAATGAAGTAAATATGCATCAAAATGAAGAAAATATGCATCGAAATGAAGTAAATATGCATCAAAATGAAGTAAGTATACATTGAAACAAAGGAAATATGCATCGAAATGAAGGAAATATGCATCGAATCGAAGGAAATTTCGATCGTAATGAGGTAAATATTCATCAAAAAGAAGTAAATATGCATCGAAACGAGAAAATGAGCATCAAAATGAAGTAAATATGCATCAAAACGAAAGAAATATGAATTAAAATGAAGGAAATGTTGATCGTAAGGACGTAAATATGCATCAAAATGAAGTAAATATGCATCGAAATGAAGGAAATGTTGATCGCAATGAAGTAAATATGCATCAAAATGAAGTAAATACGCATCGAAACGAAAGAAATATTGATCGTAATGATGTAAATAGGCATCAAAATGAAGGAAATATGCATCAAAACGAGGAAATGTTGATCATGATGAAGTAAACATGCATCAAAATAAAGGAATTATGCATCGAAATGAAGTACATATGCATCAAAATAAAGTAAACATACATTGAAACGATGAAAATATGCATTGAAATAAAGGAAATATGCAACGAATCGAAGGAAATATTGTTCATAATGAATTAAATATGCATCAAAATAAAGGAAATGTGCATCGAAAATGAAGGACATGTTGATCGTATTGAAGTAAATATGCTTTGAAAAAATGAAAATATTGATCGTAAAAAAGTAATTATGTGTCAAAATAAAGTAAATGTGCATCGAAACTAAGGAAATATTGATCGTAATTAAGTAAATATACATCAAAATGAAGAAAATATGCATCGAAATAAAGTAAATATGCATCAAAATGAAGTTAGTATACATTGAAACAAAGGAACTATACATCAAATTGAAGGAAATATACATCGGATCGAAGGAAATTCGATCGTAATGAAGTAAATATGCATCAAAAAGAAGTAAACATGCATAAAAAAGAAGTAAATATGCATCGAAACGAGACAATGAGCATCAAAATGAAGTAAATATGCATCAAAACGAAAGAAATATGCATCTAAATTAAGGAAATGTTGATTGTAAGTATGTAAATATGCATTAAAATGAAGTAAATATGCATCGAAATGAAAGAAATGTTGATCGTAATAAAGTAAATATGCATCAAAATGAAGTAAATATGCATCAAAATGAAGTAAGTATACATCGAAATGAAGGAAATATGAGTCAAATCGAAGGAAATTTCGATCATAATGAAGTAAATATGCATCAAAATGAAGTAAATATGCATCGAAATGAGAAAATGACCATCAAAATGAAGTAAATATGCATCAAAATGAAAGAAATATGCTTCAAAAAGAAGAAAATGTTGATCGTAAGGATGTAAATATGCATCAAAATGAATTAAATATGCATCGAAACGAAGGAAATATTGATTGCAATGAAGTAAATATGCATCAAAAAAAAGTAAATACGCATCCAAACGAAGGAAATATTGACCATAATGAAGTAAATATGCATCAAAATGAAGGAAATATGCATCAAAACGAAGGAAATGCTGATCGTAATGAATTAAATATGCATCAAAATGAAGAAAATATGCATCGAAATGAAGTAAATATGCATCAAAATGAAGTAAGTATACATTGAAACAAAGGAAATATGCATCGAAAAGATGGAAATATGCATCGAATCAAAGGAAATTTCGACCACAATGAAGTAAATATGCATCAAAAAGAAGTAAATATGCATCGAAACGAGAAAATGAGCATCAAAATGAAGTAAATATGCATCAAAACGAAAGAAATATGAATTAAAATGAAGGAAATGTTGATCGTAAGGACGTAAATATGCATCAAAATGAAGTAAATATGCATCGAAATGAAGGAAATGTTGATCGCAATGAAGTAAATATGCATCAAAATAAAGTAAATACGCATCGAAACGAAGGAAATATTGATCGTAATGAAGTAAATATGCATCAAAATGAAGAAAATATCCATCAAAACGAAAGAAACGTTGATCATGATGAAGTAAACATGCCTCAAAATAAAGGAATTATACATCTAAATGAAGTAAATATGCATCAAAATGAAGTAAATATGCATCGAAATGAAGGAAATGTTGATCGCAATGAAGTAAATATGCATCAAAATAAAGTAAATACGCATCGAAACGAAGGAAATATTGATCGTAATGAAGTAAATATGCATCAAAACGAAGGAAATGTTGATCGTGATGAAGTAAACATGCATCAAAATAAAGGAATTATACATCGAAATGAAGTAAATATGCATCAAAATGAAGTAAATATACATTGAAGCGACGGAAATATGCATTGAAATAAAGGAAATATGCAACGAATCGAAGGAAATATTGATCATAATGAAGTAAATATGCATCAAAATAAAGGAAATGTGCATCGAAATGAAGGACATGTTGATCATAGTGAAGTAAATATGCTTCGAAAAGATGGAAATGTTGATCATAAAAAAGAATTATGTGTCAAAATTAAGTAAATATGCATTGAAACTAAGGAAATATTGATCGTAATGAAGTAAATATACCTCAAAATGAAGAAAATATGCATCGAAATAAAGTAAAAATGCATCAAAATGAAGTAAGTATACATTGAATCAAAGGAAATATCCATCGAAATGAAGGAAATATGCATCGAATCGAAGGAAAATTCGATCATGATGAAGTAAATATGCATTAAAATGAAGTAAATATGCATCGAAAAGAAGAAAATATTTATCGTAATGAAGTAAATATGCATCAAAATGAAGAAAATATGCATCAAAACGAAGGAAATGCTAATCGTGATGACGTAACATGCATCAAAACAAAGGAATTATGCATCGAAATGAAGTAAATATGCATCAAAATGAAGTAAATATACATTGAAATGACGGAAATATGCATTGAAATAAGGAAATATGCAACGAATCGAAGGAAATATTGATCATAATGAATTAAATATGCATCACAATAAAGGAAATGTGCATCGAAAATGAAGGACATGTTGATCGTAGTGAAGTAAATATGCTTCGAAAAAATGAAAATGTTGATCGTAAAAAAATAATTATGTGTCAAAATAAAGTAAATATGCATCAAAACTAAGGAAATATTGATCGTAATAAAGTAAATATACATCAAAATGAAGAAAATATGCATCGAAATAAAGTAAATATGCATAAAAATGGAGTAAGTATACATTGAAAAAAAGGAACTATACATCGAAATGAAGGAAATATGCATCTAATCGAAGGAAATTTCAATCGTAATGAAGTAAATATGCATCAAAAAGAATTAAATATGCAACAAAAAGATGTAAATATGTATCGAAACGAGAAAATGAGCATCAAAATGAAGTAAATATGCATCAAAACGAAAGAAATATGCATCAAAATTAAGGAAATGATGATCGTAAGGATGTAAATATGCATCAAAATGAAATAAATATGCATCGAAATGAAAGAAATGTTGATCGTAATGAAGTAAATATGCATCAAAATGAAGTAAATATGCATCAAAATGAAGTAAGTATACATCGAAATGAAGGAAATATGAGTCAAATCGAAGGAAATTTCGATCTTAATGAAGTAAATATGCATCAAAATGAAGTAAATATGCATCGAAATGAGAAAATGAGCATCAAAATGAAGTAAATATGCATCAAAATGAAAGAAATATGCTTCAAAACGAAGAAAATGTTGATCGTAAGGATGTAAATATGCATCAAAATGAATTAAATATGCATCGAAACAAAGGAAATATTGATTGCAATGAAGTAAATATGCATCAAAAAGAAGTAAATACGCATCCAAACGAAGGAAATATTGACCATAATGAAGTAAATATGCATCAAAATGAAGGAAATATGCATCAAAACGAAGGAAATTCAGATCTTAATGAATTAAATATGCATCAAAATGAAGAAAATATGCATCGAAATGAAGTAAATATGCATCAAAATGAAGTAAGTATACATTGAAACAAAGGAAATATGCATCGAAAAGATGGAAATATACATCGAATCAAAGGAAATTTCGACCATAATGAAGTAAATATGCATCAAAAAGAAGTAAATATGCATCGAAACGAGAAAATGAGCATCAAAATGAAGTAAATATGCATCAAAACGAAAGAAATATGAATTAAAATGAAGGAAATGTTGATCGTAAGGACGTAAATATGCATCAAAATGAAGTAAATATTCATCAAAATGAAGGAAATGTTGATCGTAATGAAGTAAATATGCATCAAAATAAAGTAAATACGCATCGAAACGAAGGAAATATTGATCGTAATGAAGTAAATATGCATCAAAATGAAGGAAATATGCATCAAAACGAAGGAAATGTTGATCGTGATGAAGTAAACATGCATCAAAATAAAGGAATTATACATCGAAATGAAGTAAATATGCATCAAAATGAAGTAAATATACATTGAAGCGACGGAAATATGCATTGAAATAAAGGAAATATGCAACGAATCGAAGGAAATATTGATCATAATGAAGTAAATATGCATCAAAATAAAGGAAATGTGCATCGAAATGAAGGATATGTTGATCATAGTGAAGTAAATATGCTTCAAAAAGATGGAAATGTTGATCATAAAAAAGAATTATGTGTCAAAATTAAGTAAATATGCATTGAAACTAAGGAAATATTGATCGTAATGAAGTAAATATACATCAAAATGAAGAAAATATGCATCGAAATAAAGTAAATATGCATCAAAATGAAGTAAGTATACATTGAAACAAAGGAAATATCCATCGAAATGAAGGAAATATGCATCGAATCGAAGGAAAATTCGATCATGATGAAGTAAATATGCATCAAAATGAAGTAAATATGCATCGAAACGAAGAAAATATTGATCGTAATGAAGTAAATATGCATCAAAATGAAGAAAATATGCATCAAAACGAAGGAAATGCTAATCGTGATGAAGTAAACATGCATCAAAACAAAGGAATTATGCATCGAAATGAAGTAAATATGCATCAAAATGAAGTAAATATACATTGAAATGACGGAAATATGCATTGAAATAAGGAAATATGCAACGAATTGAAGGAAATATTGATCATAATGAATTAAATATGCATCATAATAAAGGAAATGTGCATCGAAAATAAATGACATGTTGATCGTAGTGAAGTAAATATGCTTCGAAAAAATGAAAATGTTGATCGTAAAAAAGTAATTATGTGTCAAAATAAAGTAAATATGCATCAAAACTAAGGAAATATTGATCGTAATAAAGTAAATATACATCAAAATGAAGAAAATATGCATCGAAATAAAGTAAATATGCATAAAAATGGAGTAAGTATACATTGAAACAAAGGAACTATACATCGAAATGAAGGAAATATGCATCTAATCGAAGGAAATTTCAATCGTAATGAAGTAAATATGCATCAAAAAGAATTAAATATGCAACAAAAAGATGTAAATATGTATCGAAATGAGAAAATGAGCATCAAAATGAAGTAAATATGCATCAAAACGAAAGAAATATGCATCAAAATTAAGGAAATGCTGATCGTAAGGATGTAAATATGCATCAAAATCAAATAAATATGCATCGAAATGAATGAAATGTTGATCGTAATGAAGTAAATATGCATCAAAATGAAGTAAATATGCATCAAAATGAAGTAAGTATACTCTGAAATGAAGGAAATATGAGTCAAATCGAAGGAAATTTCGATCTTAATGAAGTAAATATGCATCAAAATGAAGTAAATATGCATCGAAATGAGAAAATGAGCATCAAAATGAAGTAAATATGCATCAAAACGAAATAAATATGCAACAAAACGAAGGAAATGTTGATCGTAAGGATGTAAATATGCATCAAAATAAAGTAAATATGCATCGAAACGAAGGAAATATTGATCGCAATGAAGTAAATATGCATAAAAAAGAAGTAAATACGCATCTAAACAAAGGAAATATTGATCGTAATGAAGTAAATATGCATCAAAATGAAGGAAATATGCATCAAAACGAAGGAAATGCTGATCGTAATGAAGTAAATATGCATCAAAATGAAGAAAATATGCATCGAAATGAAGTAAATATGCATCAAAATGAAGTAAGTATACATTGAAACAAAGGAAATATGCATCGAAATGATGGAAATATGCATCGAATCGAAGGAAATTTCGACCGTAATATGCATCGAAATGATGGAAATATGCATCGAATCGAAGTAAATATGCATCAAAATGAAGTAAATATGCATCACAAAGAAGTAAATATGCATCGAAACGATAAAATGAGCATCAAAATGATGTAAATATGCATCAAAACCAAAAAAATATGAATTAAAATGAAGGAAATGTTGATCGTAAGGATGTAAATATGCATCAAAATGAAGTAAATATGCATCGAAATGAAGGAAATATTGATCGCAATAAAGTAAATATGCATCAAAATGAAGTAAATACGCATCGAAACGAAAGAAATATTGATCGTAATGAAGTAAATATGCATCAAAATGAAGGAAATATGCATCAAAACGAAAGAAATGTTGATCATGATGAAGTAACATGCATCAAAATAAAGGAATTATATATCGAAATGAAGTAAATATGCATCAAACTGATGCATATTTACTTTATTACGATCGAAATTTCCTTCGATTCGATGCATATTTCTTTCATTTCGATGCATATTTCCTTTGTTTCAATTTATACTTACTTCATTTTGATGCATATTTACTTTATTTTGATGCATATTTTCTTCATTTTGATGTATATTAACTTCATTACGATCAATATTTCCTTAGTTTCGATGCATATTTACTTTATTTTGACACATAATTACTTTTTTACGATCAACATAAATACGCATCGAAACGAGAAAATGAGCATCAAAATGATGTAAATATGCATCAAAACGAAAGAAATATGCATCAAAATTAAGGAAATGTTGATCTTATGGATGTAAATATGCGTCAAAATGAATTAAATATGCATCGAAATGTAGGAAATGTTGATCGTAATGAAGTAAATATGCATCAAAATGAAGTAAATATGCATCAAAATGAAGTAAGTATACATCGAAATGACGGAAATATAAGTCAAATCGAAGGAAATTTCGATCGTAATTAAGTAAATATGCATAAAAATGAAGTAAATATGCATCGAAATGAGATAATGAGCATCAAAATGAAGTAAATATGCATCAAAACGAAAGAAATATGCATCAAAACGAAGGAAATGTTGATAGTAAGGATGTAAATATGCATCAAAATGAAGTAAATATGCATCAAAACGAAGGAAATATTAATCGCAATGAAGTAAATATGCATCAAAAAGAAGTAAATACGCATCTAAACGAAGCAAATATTGATCGTAATGAAGTAAATATGCATCAAAATGAAGGAAATATGCATCAAAATGAAGGAAATGCTGATCGTAATAAAATAAATATGCATCAAAATGAAGAAAATATGCATCAAAATGAAGTAAGGATACATTGAAACAAAGGAAATATGCATCGAAATGAAGAAAATATGCTTCGAATCAAAGGAAATTTCGATCGTAATGAAGTAAATATGCATCAAAAGAAGTAAATATGCATCGAAACGAGAAAATGAGCATCAAAATGAAGTAAATATGCATCAAAACGAAAGAAATATGATTTAAAATGAAGGAAATGTTGATCGTAAGGATGTTAATATGCATCAAAATGAAGTAAAAATATACATCGAAATGAAGGAAATGTTGATCGCAATGAAGTAAATATGCATCAAAATGAAGTAAATACGCATCGAAACGAAGGAAATATTGATCGTAATGAAGTAAATATATATCAAAATGAAGGAAATATGCATCAAAACGAAGGAAATGTTGATCGTGATGAAGTAAACATGCATCAAAATAAAGGAATTATACATCGAAATGAAGTAAATATGCATCAAAATAAAGTAAATATACATTGAAGCGACGGAAATATGCATTGAAATAAAGAAAATATGCAACGAATCGAAGGAAATATTGATCATAATGAAGTAAATATGCATCAAAATAAAAGAAATGTGCATCGAAAAGACGAACATGTTGATCGTAGTGAAGTAAATATGCTTCGAAAAGATGGAAATGTTAATCGTAAAAAAGAAATTATGTGTCAAAATAAAGTAAATATGCATCGAAACTAAGGAAATATTGATAGTAATGAAGTAAATATACATCAAAATGAAGAAAATATGCATCGAAATAAAGTAAATATGTATCAAAATGAACTAAGTATACATTGAAACAAAGGAAATATGCATCGAAATTAAGGAAATATGCATCGAATCGAAGGAAATTTCGATCGTAATGAAGTAAATATGCATAAAAAAGAAGTAAATATGCATCGAAACGAGAAAATGAACATCAAAATGAAGTAAATATGCATCAAAACGAAAGAAATATGCATCAAAATTAAGGAAATGTTGATCGTATGGATGTAAATATGCATCAAAATGAAGTAAATATGCATCGAAATGTAGAAAATGTTGATCGTAATGAAGTAAATGTGCATCAAAATGAAATAAATAAGCATCAAAATGAAGTATGTATACATCGAAATGAAGGAAATATGTGTCAAGTCGAAGGAAATTTCGAACGTAATGAAGTAAATTTGCATAAAAATGAAGTAAATATGCATCGAAAATGAAGGAAATATGCATCGAATCGAAGGAAATTTCGAAGGAAATGCTGATCGTAATGAAGTAAATATGCATCAAAATGAAGGAAATATGCATCGAAATGAAGTAAATATGCATCAAAATGAAGTAAGTATTCATTGAAACAAAGGAAATATGCATCGAAATGAAAGAAATATACATCGAATCGAAAGAAATTTCGATCGTAATAAAGTAAATATGCATAAAAAAGAAGTAAATATGCTTCGAAACGAGAAAATGAGCATCAAAATGAAGTAAATATGCATCAATACGAAAGAAATATGAATTAAAATGAAGTAAATGTTGATCGTAAGGATGTAAATATGCATCAAAATGAAGTAAATATGCATCGAAATGAAGGAAATGTTGATCGCAATGAAGTAAATATGCATCAAAATGAAGTAAATACGCATCGAAACGAAGGAAATATTGATCGTAATGAAGTAAATATGCATCAAAAAGAAGGAAATATGCATCAAAACGAAGGAAATGTAGATCGTGATGAAGTAAACATGCATCAAAATAAAGGAATTATACATCGAAATGAAGTAAATATGCATCAAACTGAAGTAAATATATATTGAAGCGACGGAAATATGCATTGAACTAAAGGAAATATGCAACGAATCGAAGGAATATTGATCATAATGAAGTAAATATGCATCAAAATAAAGGAAATGTGCATCGAAATGAAGGACATGTTGATCGTAGTGAAGTAAATATGCTTCGAAAAGATGGAAATGTTGATGTAAAAAAGTAATTATGTGTCAAAATAAAGTAAATATGCATCGAAACTAAGGAAATATTGATAGTAATGAAGTAAATATACATCAAAATGAAGAAAATATGCATCGAAATAAAGTAAATATGCATCAAAATGAAGTAAGTATACCGTGAAACAAAGGAAATATGCTTCAAAATGAAGGAAATATGCATCGAATCGAAGGAAATTTCGATCGTAATGAAGTAAATATGCATAAAAAAGAAGTAAATATGCATCAAAAAGAAGTAAATATGCATCGAAACGAGAAAATTAGCATAAAAATGAAGTAAATATGGATCAAAAGGAAAGAAATATGCATCAAAATTAAGGAAATGTTGATCTTAAGGATGTAAATATGCATCAAAATGAAGTAAATATGCATCGAAATGAAGGAAATGTTGATCGTAATGAAGTAAATATGCATCAAAATGAAGTAAATATGCATCAAAATGATGTAAGTATACATCGAAATGAAGGAAATATAAGTCAAATCGAAGGAAATTTCTATCGTAATGAAGTAAATATGCATAAAAAAGAAGTAAATATACATCGAAATGAGAAAATGAGCATCAAAATGAAGTAAATATGCATCAAAACAAAAGAAATATGAATTAAAATGAAGGAAATGTTGATCTTAAGGATATAAATATGCATCAAAATGAAGTAAATATGCATCGAAATTAAGGAAATATTGATCGCAATGAAGTAAATATGCATCAAAATGAAGTAAATATGCATCGAAACGAAGAAAATATTGATCGTAATGAAGTAAATAAGCATCAAAATGAAGGAAATATGCATCAAAACGAAGGAAATGTTGATCGTGATGAAGTAAACATGCATCAAAATAAAGGAATTATACATCGAAATGAAGTAAATATGCATCAAAATTAAGTAAATATACATTGAAGCGACGGAAATATGCATTGAAATAAAGGAAATATGCAAAGAATCGAAGGAAATTGATCATAATGAAGTAAATATGCATCAAAATAAAGGAAATGTGCATCGAAATGAGGGACATGTTGATCGTAGTGAAGTAAATATGCTTCGAAAAGATGGAAATGTTGATCATAAAAAAGTAATTATGTATCAAAATAAAGTAAATATGCATCGAAACTAAGGAAATATTGATCGTAATGAAGTAAATATACATCAAAATGAAGAAAATATGCATCGAAATAAAGTAAATATGCATCAAAATGAAGTAAGTATACATTGAAACAAAGGAAATATCCATCGAAATGAATGAAATATGCATCGAATCGAAGGAAAATTCGATCGTAATGAAGTAAATATGCATCGAAACGAAGAAAATATTGATCGTAATGAAGTAAATATGCATCAAAATGAAGAAAATATGCATCAAAACGAAGGAAATACTAATCGAGATGAAGTAAACATGCATCAAAACAAAGGAATTATGCATCGAAATGAAGTAAATATGCATCAAAATGAAGTAAATATATATTGAAATGACAGAAATATGCATTTAAATAAAGGAAATATGCAACGAATCGAAGGAAATATTGATCATAATGAATTAAATATGCATCATAATAAAGGAAATGTGCATCGAAAATGAAGGACATGTTGATCGTAGTGAAGTAAATATGCTTCGAAAAAATGAAAATGTTGATCGTAAAAAAGTAATTATGTGTCAAAATAAAGTATATATGCATCAAAACTAAGGAAATATTGATCGTTATGAAGTAAATATACATCAAAATGAAGTAAGTATACATTGAAACAAAGGAAATATACATCGAAATGAAGGAAATGTGCATCGAATCGAAGGAAATTTCAATCGTAATGAAGTAAATATGCATCAAAAAGAAGTAAATATGCAACAAAAAGATGTAAATATGCATCGAAACGAGAAAATGAGCATCAAAATGAAGTAAATATGCATCAAAACGAAAGAAATATGCATCAAAATTAAGGAAATCCTTATCATAAAGATGTAAATATGCATCAAAATGAAATAAATATGCATCAAAATGAAAGAAATGTTGATCGTAATGAAGTAAATATGCATCAAAATGAAGTAAATATGCATCAAAATGAAGTAAGTATACATCGAAATGAAGGAAATATGAGTCAAATCTAAGGAAATTTCTATCTTAATGAAGTAAATATGCATAAAAAAGAAGTAAATATACATCGAAATGAGAAAATGAGCATCAAAATGAAGTAAATATGCATCAAAACAAAAGAAATATGAATTAAAATGAAGGAAATGTTGATCTTAAGGATATAAATATGCATCAAAATGAAGTAAATATGCATCGAAATTAAGGAAATATTGATCGCAATGAAGTAAATATGCATCAAAATGAAGTAAATATGCATCGAAACGAAGAAAATATTGATCGTAATGAAGTAAATAAGCATCAAAATGAAGGAAATATGCATCAAAACGAAGGAAATGTTGATCGTGATGAAGTAAACATGCATCAAAATAAAGGAATTATACATCGAAATGAAGTAAATATGCATCAAAATTAAGTAAATATACATTGAAGCGACGGAAATATGCATTGAAATAAAGGAAATATGCAAAGAATCGAAGGAAATTGATCATAATGAAGTAAATATGCATCAAAATAAAGGAAATGTGCATCGAAATGAGGGACATGTTGATCGTAGTGAAGTAAATATGCTTCGAAAAGATGGAAATGTTGATCATAAAAAAGTAATTATGTATCAAAATAAAGTAAATATGCATCGAAACTAAGGAAATATTGATCGTAATGAAGTAAATATACATCAAAATGAAGAAAATATGCATCGAAATAAAGTAAATATGCATCAAAATGAAGTAAGTATACATTGAAACAAAGGAAATATCCATCGAAATGAATGAAATATGCATCGAATCGAAGGAAAATTCGATCGTAATGAAGTAAATATGCATCGAAACGAAGAAAATATTGATCGTAATGAAGTAAATATGCATCAAAATGAAGAAAATATGCATCAAAACGAAGGAAATACTAATCGAGATGAAGTAAACATGCATCAAAACAAAGGAATTATGCATCGAAATGAAGTAAATATGCATCAAAATGAAGTAAATATATATTGAAATGACAGAAATATGCATTTAAATAAAGGAAATATGCAACGAATCGAAGGAAATATTGATCATAATGAATTAAATATGCATCATAATAAAGGAAATGTGCATCGAAAATGAAGGACATGTTGATCGTAGTGAAGTAAATATGCTTCGAAAAAATGAAAATGTTGATCGTAAAAAAGTAATTATGTGTCAAAATAAAGTATATATGCATCAAAACTAAGGAAATATTGATCGTTATGAAGTAAATATACATCAAAATGAAGTAAGTATACATTGAAACAAAGGAAATATACATCGAAATGAAGGAAATGTGCATCGAATCGAAGGAAATTTCAATCGTAATGAAGTAAATATGCATCAAAAAGAAGTAAATATGCAACAAAAAGATGTAAATATGCATCGAAACGAGAAAATGAGCATCAAAATGAAGTAAATATGCATCAAAACGAAAGAAATATGCATCAAAATTAAGGAAATCCTTATCATAAAGATGTAAATATGCATCAAAATGAAATAAATATGCATCAAAATGAAAGAAATGTTGATCGTAATGAAGTAAATATGCATCAAAATGAAGTAAATATGCATCAAAATGAAGTAAGTATACATCGAAATGAAGGAAATATGAGTCAAATCTAAGGAAATTTCTATCTTAATGAAGTAAATATGCATCAAAATGAAGTAAATATGCATCGAAATGAGAAAATGAGCATCAAAATGTAGTAAATATGCATCAAAACGAAAGAAATATGCAACAAAACGAAGGAAATGTTGATCGTAAGGATGTAAATATGCATCAAAATGAAGTAAATATGCATCGAAACGAAGGAAATATTGATCGCAATGAAGTAAATATGCATCAAAAAGAAGTAAATACGCATCTAAACAAAGGAAATATTGATCGTAATGAAGTAAATATGCAGTAAAATGAAGGAAATACGCATCAAAACGAAGGAAATGCTGATCGTAATGAAGTAAATATGCATCCAAATGAAGAAAATATGCATCGAAATGAAGTAAATATGCATCAAAATGAAGTAAGTATACATTGAAACAAAGGAAATATGCATCGAAATGATGGAAATATGCATCGAATCGAAGGAAATTTCGACCGTAATGAAGTAAATATGTATCAAAAGGAAGTAAATATGCATAGAAATTTATAAAATGAGCATCAAAATGATGTAAATATGCATCAAAACGAAAGAAATATGAATTAAAATGAAGGAAATGATGATCGTAAGGATGTAAATATGCATCAAAATGAAGTAAATATGCATCGAGATGAAGGAAATATTGATCGCAATAAAGTAAATATGCATCAAAATGAAGTAAATACGCATCGAAACGAAAGAAATATTGATCGTAATGAAGTAAATATGCATCAAAATGAAGAAAATATCCATCAAAACGAAAGAAACGTTGATCATGATGAAGTAAACATGCCTCAAAATAAAGGAATTATACATCTAAATGAAGTAAATATGCATCAAAATGAAGTAAATATATATTGAAGCGACGGAAATATGCATTGAAATAAAGGAAATATGCAAAGAATCGAAGGAAATATTGATCATAATGAAGTAAATATGCATCAAAATAAAGGAAATGTGTATCGAAATGAAGGACATGTTGATCGTAGTGAAGTAAATACGCTTCGAAAAGATGGAAATGTTGATCGTAAAAAAGTAATTATGTGTCAAAATAAAGTAAATATGCACCGAAACTAAGGAAAAATTGATCGTAATGAATTAAATATACATCAAAATGAAGAAAATATGCATCAAAATAAAGTAAATATGCATCAAAATGAAGTAAGTATAAATTGAAACAAAGGAAATATGCATCGAAATGAAGGAAATATGCATCGAATCGAAGAAAATTTCGATCGTAAAGAAGTAAATATGCATAAAAAAGAAGTAAATATGCATCGAAACTAGAAAATGAGCATCAAAATGATCTAAATATGCATCAAAACGAAAGAAATATGCATCAAAATTATGGAAATGTTGATCTTAAGGATGTAAATATGCATCAAAATGAATTAAATATGCATCGAAATGTGGGAAATGTTGATCGTAATGAAGTAAATATGCATCAAAATGAAGTAAATATGCATCAAAATTAAGTGAGTATACATCGAAATAACGGAAATATGAGTCAAATCGAAGGAAATTTCGATCGTAATGAAGTAAATATGCATAAAAATGAAGTAAATATGCATCGAAATGAGATAATGAGCATCAAAATGAAGTAAATATGCATCAAAACGAAAGAAATATGCATCAAAACGAAGGAAATGTTGATCGTAAGGATGTAAATATGCATCAAAATGAAGTAAATATGCATCAAAACGAATGAAATATTGATCGCAATGAAGTAAATATGCATCAAAAAGAAGTAAATACGCATCTCAACGAAGCAAATATTGATCGTAATGAAGTAAATATGCATCAAAATGAAGGAAATATGCATCAAAATGAAGGAAATGCTGATCGTAATGAAGTAAATATGCATCAAAATGAAGAAAATATGCATCGAAATGAAGTAAATATGCATCAAAATGAAGTAAGGACACATTGAAACAAAGGAAATATGCATCGAAATGAAGGAAATATGCATCGAATCGAAGAAAATTTCTATCGTAATGAAGTAAATATGCATAAAAAAGAAGTAAATATGCATCGAAACGAGATAATGAGCATCAAAATGAAGTAAATATGCATCAAAACGAAAGAAATATGAATTAAAATGAAGGAAATGTTGATCGTAAGGATGTAAATATGCATCAAAATGAAGTAAAAATATACATCGAATTGAAGGAAATGTTGATCGCAATGAAATAAATATGCATCAAAATGAAGTAAATACGCATCGAAACGAAGGAAATATTGATCGTAATGAAGTAAATATGCATCAAAATGAAGGAAATATGCATCAAAACGAAGGAAATGTTGATCGTGATGAAGTAAACATGCATCAAAATAAAGGAATTATACATTGAAATGAAGTAAATATGCATCAAAATAAAGTAAATATACATTGAAGCGACGGAAATATGTATTGAAATAAAGGAAATATGCAACGAATCGAAGGAAATATTGATCATAATGAAGTAAATATGCATCAAAATAAAGGAAATGTGCATCGAAAAGATTGACTTGTTGATCGTAGTGAAGTAAATATGCTTCGAAAAGATGGAAATGTTGATCGTAAAAAAATAATTATGTGTCAAAATAAAGTAAATATGCATCAAAACTAAGGAAATATTGATCGTAATGAAGTAAATATACATCAAAATTAAGAAAATAAGCATCGAAATAAAGTAAATATGCATCAAAATGAACTAAGTATACATTGAAACAAAGGAAATATGCATCGAAATTAAGGAAATATGCATCGAATCGAAGGAAATTTTGATCGTAATGAAGTAAATATGCATCAAAAAGAAGTAAATATGCATAAAAAAGAAGTAAATATGCATCGAAACAAGAAAATGAGCATCAAAATGAAATAAATATGCATCAAAATGAAGTAAGTATACATCGAAATGAAGGAAATATGTGTCAAGTCGAAGGAAATTTCGATCGTAATGAAGTAAATATGCATATAAATGAAGTAAATATGCATCGAAATGAAAAAATGAGCATCAAAATGAAGTAAATATGCCTCAAAACGAAAGAAATATGCTTCAAAACGAAGGAAATATTGATCGTAAGGATGTAAATATGCATAAAATGAAGTAAATATGCATCGAAACGAAGGAAATATTGATCGCAATGAAGTAATATGCATAAAAAAGAAGTAAATACGCATCTAAACGAAGCAAATATTGATCGTAATGAATTAAATATGCATCAAAATGAAGGAAATATGCATCAAAACGAAGGAAATGCTGATCGTAATGAAGTAAATGTGCATCAAAATGAATAAAATGTGCATCGAAATGAAGTAAATATGCATCAAAATGAAGTAAGGATACATTGAAACAAAGGAAATATGCATCGAAATGAAGGAAATATGCATCGAATCGAAGGAAATTTCGATCGTAATGACGTAAATATGCATCAAAAAGAAGTAAATATGCATCGAAACGAGAAAATGAGCATCAAAATGAAGTAATTATGCATCAAAACGAAAGAAATATGAATTAAAATGAAGGAAATGTTGATCGTAAAGATGTAAATATGCATCAAAATGAAGTAAAAATATAAATCGAAATGAAGGAAATGTTGATCGCAATGAAGTAAATATGCATCAAAATGAAGTAAATACGCATCGAAACGAAGGAAATATTGATCGTAATGAAGTAAATATGCATCAAAAAGAAGGAAATATGCATCAAAACGAAGGAAATGTTGATCGTGATGAAGTAAACATGCATCAAAATAAAGGAATTATACATCGAAATGAAGTAAATATGCATCAAACTGAAGTAAATATATATTGAAGCGACGGAAATATGCATTGAAATAAAGGAAATATGCAACGAATCGAAGGAATATTGATCATAATGAAGTAAATATGCATCAAAATAAAGGAAATGTGCATCGAAATGAAGGACATGTTGATCGTAGTGAAGTAAATATGCTTCGAAAAGATGGAAATGTTGATTGTAAAAAAGTAATTATGTGTCAAATTAAAGTAAATATTCATCGAAACTAAGAAAATATTGATCGTAATGAAGTAAATATACATCAAAAATGAAGAAAATATGCATCGAAATAAAGTAAATATGCATAAAAATGAAGAAGTATACATTGAATCAAAGGAAATATGCATCGAAATGAAGGAAATATGCATCGAATCGAAGGAAATTTCGATCGTAATGAAGTAAATATACATGAAAAAGAAGTAAATATGCATCAAAAAGAATTAAATGTGCATCGAAACGAGAAAATGAGCATCAAAATGAAGTAAATATGCATCAAAACGAAAGAAATATGCATCAAAATTAAGGAAATGTTGATCGTAAGGATGTAAATATGCATCAAAATGAAGTAAATATGCATCGAAATGAAGGAAATGTTGATCGCAGTGAAGTAAATATGCATCAAAATGAAGTAAATAAGCATCGAAACGAAGGAAATATTGATCGTAATGATGTAAATATACATCAAAATGAAGGAAATATGCATCAAAACGAAGGAAATGTTGATCGTGATGAAGTAAACATGCATAAAAATAAAGGAATTTGCATCGAAATGAATTAAATATGCATCAAAATAAAGTAAATATACATTGAAGCGACGAAAATATGCATTGAAATAAAGGAAATATGCAATGAATCGAAGGTAATATCGATCATAATGAAGTAAATATGCATCAAAATAAAGAAAATGTGCATCGAAATGAAGGACATGTTGATCGTAGTGAAGTAAATATGCTTCGAAAAGATGGAAATGTTGATCGTAAAAAAGTAATTATGTGTCAAAATAAAGTAAATATGCATCGAAACTAAGGAAATATTGATCGTAATGAAGTAAATATACATCAAAATGAAGAAAATATGCATCGAAATAAAGTAAATATGCATCAAAATGAGGTAAGTATACATTGAAACAAAGGAAATATGCATCGAAATGAAGGAAATATGCATCGAATCGAATGAAATTTCGATCGTAATGAAGTAAATATACATGAAAAAGAAGTAAATATGCATCAAAAATTAGTAAATATGCATCGAAACGAGAAAATGGGCATCAAAATGAAGTAAATATGCATCAAAACGAAAGAAATATGCATCAAAATTAAGAAAATGTTGATCGTAAGGATGTAAATATGCATCAAAATGAAGTAAATATGCATCGAAATGAAGGAAATGTTGATCGCAATGAAGTAAATATGCATCAAAATGAAGTAAATACGCATCGAAACAAAGGAAATATTGATCGTAATGAAGTAAATATGCTTCAAAATGAATGAAATATGGATCAAAACGAAGGAAATATTGATCGCGATGAAGTAAATATGCATCAAAATAAAGGAAATATACATTGAAACGAAGGAAATGTTGATCGTAGTGAAGTAAATATGCATCAAAATGATGAAAATGTTGATCGTAATGAAGTAATTATGCATCAAAATGATGTAAATATGCAACGAAACGAAGGAAAAAATGTTAATCGTAACGAAGTAAATATGCATCAAAATAAAGTAAATATTAATCGAAATGAAAGAAATATGCATTGAAAATGAAGTAAATATGCAACGAAACGAAGGAAATGTTGATCGTAATGAAGTAAATATATGCATATTTCAATCGTTTCGATTGATATTTACTTCATTTTGATGCATATTTACAAAATTGCTATCAACATTTCCATCATTTCGATGCATATTTGCTTTATTTTGATGTATATTTACCTCATTACGATCAATATTTCCTTTGTTTCGATGCATATTTCTTTCGTTTCAATGCATATTTACTTCATTTTGATGCATATTTACTTCGTTACGATCAATATTTCCTTCATTTTGATGCATATTTACTTCATTTTGATGCATATTTACTACATTACGATAAACACTTTCTTCGATTCGATGAATATTTACTTCATTTTGATGCATATTTACCTTATAACGATTAACATTTCCTTCATTTCGATGTATATTTCTTTTGTTTCGATCCATATTTACTTCATTTTGATGAATATTTGACTTCATTTTGATTCAAATTTTGATGCATATTTCATTCGTTTCGATTGATATTTACGTTATTTTGATGCATATTTACTAAATTACGATCAACATTTTCTTCGTTTCGATGCGTATTTACTTCATTTTGATGGATATTTATTTCATTACGACCAATATTTTCTTCGTTTCGATGCATATTTACTTCATTTTAATGCATATTTACTTCATTACGATCAACATTTTCTTCGATTAGATGCATATTTTCTTCATTTTGATGCATATTTCCTTCGTTTCGATGTATATTTATTTAATTTTGATGCATATTTACTTCATTACGATCAACATTTCATTCGTTTTGATGCATATTTCTTTTATTTTGATGCATATTTACTTCATTACGATAAATATTTCCTTCGTTTCGATGCATATTTAGTTCAGTTTTATGCATATTTACTTCATTAGGATCAACATTTCCTTCGTTTCGATGAATATTTACTTTAATTTGATTCATATTAACTCATTACGATCTACATTTCCTTCATTTCGATGCAAATTTTTTTCGTTTCGATAAATATTTACTTCATTTTGATGCATATTTATTTCGTTACGATCAACATTTTCATCGTTTCTATGCATATTTACATCATTTTGATGAATAATTACTTTTTTATGATCAACATTTCCATCGTTTCGAAGCATATTTACTTCATTTTGATGCATATTTACTTCACTACGATCAACATGTCCTTCATTCGATACATATTTCCTTCATTTTGATGCATATTTACTTCATTACAATCAACATTTCCTTCGATTTAATGGATATTTACCTCATTAAGATTTACATATCCTTCGTTTCGATGCATATTTCTTTCGTTTTGATGAATATTTACTTCATTTTGATGGATATTTACTTCGTTACGATCAACATTTCTATCGTTTCTATGCATATTTACTTCATTTTGATGAATAATTACTTTTTTACGATCAACATTTCCATCGTTTCGAAGCATATATACTTCATTTTGATGCATATTTACATCACTATGATCAACATGTCCTTCATTTCGATACATATTTACTACATTTTGATGCATATTTACTTCATTAAAATCAACATTTTCTTTGATTCGATACATATTTCATTCATTTCGAAGCATATTTCCTTCGTTTCGATGTATATTTACTTGATTTTGCTACATATTTACTTCATTTCGATGCATATTTTCTCCATTTTGATCCATATTTACTTCATTACGATCAACATTTCCGTCGTTTTGATGCAATTTTCCTTTATTTTGATGCATAATTATTTCCTTACAATCAACATTTCCATCGTTTTGATGCATATTTACTTTATTACGATCAACATTTCCTTCGTTTTGATGCATATTTCCTTTATTTTTATGCATATTTACTTCATTACGATCAATATTTCTTTCGTTTCGATGCGTATTTCTTTCGTTTTGATGCATATTTACTTCATTTTGCTGCATATTTACTTCGTTACGATCAATATTTCCTTCATTTCGATGCATATTCACTTAATTTTTATACATAATTACTTCATTGAGATGCATATTTACTTCATTTTAATGCATATTTCGTTCATTTTGATGCATATTTACTTCATTTTTACGCATAATTACTTCATTATGATCAATATTTCAATCATTTCGATGCACATTTACTTCATTTTGATGCATATTTCCTTTATTTTTATGCATATTTACTTCATTACGATCAATATTTCTTCGTTTCGATGCATATTTAGTTCATTTTTATGCATATTTACTTCATTAGGATCAATATTTTCTTCGTTTCGATGCATATTTACTTTATTTTGATGCATATTTACCTCATTACGATCTACATTTCCTTCGTTTCGATGCATATTTATTTCTTTTCAATAAATATTTACTTTATTTTGATGCATATTTACTTCATTACGATCAACATTTCCTTCGTTTCTATGCATATTTACTTTATTTTGATGAATAATTACTTTTTTATGATCAACATTTCCATAGTTTCGAAACATATTTACTTCATTTTTATGCATATTTACTTCACTACGATCAACATGTCTTTCGTTTCTATGCATTTTTCCTTCATTTTGATGCATATTTACTTCATTACGATCAACATTTCCATCGATTCGATATATATTTCATTTATTTCGATGCATATTTCCTTCATTTAGATGTATATTTACATGATTTTGATACATATTTTCTTTATTTTGATTCATATTTACTTTTTTACGATCAAACGTTCCTTCGTTTTGATGTATATTTACTTGATTTTGATACATATTTACTTCATTTCAATGCATATTTTCTTCATTTTGATGCATATTTAATTCTTTACGATCTGCATTTCCATCGTTTTAATGCATATTTTATTCATTTTGATGCATATTTACTTCATAACGATCAATATTTCCTTCGTTTCGATGCATATTTACTTCATTTTGATGCATATTTACCTTATTACGATCTACATTTCCTTCGTTTTGATGCATATTTCTTTCGTTTTGATGCATATTTACTTCATTTTGTTTTTCAACTCGTTCGATGCATATTTACTTCATTTTGATTCAAATTTCGATGCATATTTCCATCGTTTCGATAGATATTTACTTCATTTTGATGCATATTTACTAAATTACGATCAATATTTCCTTCATTTCGTTGTATATTTATTTCATTTTGATGCATATTTACCTCATTACGATCAATATTTCCTACATTTCGATGCATATTTCTTTCATTTCGATGCGTATTTACTTTATTTTGATGCTCATTTTCTCTTTTCGATTCATATTTACTTCATTTTAATTCAAATTTTGATGCATATTTCCTATGTTTTGATTGATATATACATCATTTTGATGCACATTTACTAAATTACAATCAATATTCCTTCGTTTCAATGCATATTTAATTCATTTTGATGGATATTTACTTCATTATGACCAACATTTCCTTCGTTTTGATGCATATTTACTTCATTACGATCAATATTTCCTTTTATTCAATTCATATTTTCTTCATTTTGATGCATATTTCCTTCATTTCGATGCATATTTACTTTATTTTGATGCATATTTGCTTTATTCGATGCATATTTACTTCATTTTGATGCATATTTACTTCACTACGATAAACATTTTCTTCGTTTCGATGCATATTTACTTTATTTTGATACATATTTACCTCATTACGATCAACATTTCCTTCGTTTCGATGCATATTTCTTTCGTTTCCATGCATATTTACTTCATTTTAATGCATATTTACTTCGTTACGATCAATATTTCATTCATTTCGATGCATATTTACTTTATTACGATCAACATTTCCTTCGATTTGATGCATATTTCCTTCATTTTTATGAATATTTCCTTCGTTTCGATGTATATTTACTTCATTTTGATTCATATTTACTTTATTTCGATGGATGTTTACTTCATTTTGATGCATATTTACTTCATTTCGATGCAAAAATACTTCATTTTGATACATATTTACTTCATTACAATCAACATTTCCTTTGTTTCGATGCATATTTCTTTCGTTTTGATGCGTATTTACTTCATTTGATGCTCATTTTCTCGTTTCGATGCATATTTACTTCATTTTGATTTAAATTTTGATGCATATTTACTTCGTTTCAATGCATATTTCTATCATTTTGATTGATATTTACTTTATTTTTATGCATATTTACTAAATTACGATCAATATTTCCTTTGTTTCGATTCATATTTACTTTATTTTGATGCTTATTTACCTCATTACGATCAGCATTTCCTTCGTTTCGATGAATATTTCATTCATTTCGATGCATATTTACTTCATTTTGATGCTCATTTCTTGTTTCGATACATATTTACTTCATTTTGATTCAAATTTTATGCGTATTTCCTTTATTTTAAATGATATTTACTTCTTTCGATGCATATTTACTAAATTACGATCAACATTTCCTTCGTTTCGATGCGTATTTACTTCATTTTGATGGATATTTACTCAATTACGACAAACATTTCATTCGTTTTGATGCATATTTATTTCATTTCGATGCATATTTACTTTATTTTGATGCTTATTTTCTCGTTTCGATGCATATTTACTTCATTTTAATTCAAATTTTGATGCATATTTCCTTCGTTTCGATTGATATATACTTCATTTTGATGCATATTTACTAAATTACGATCAATATTTCCTTCATTTTGATGCGTATTTAATTCATTTTGACGGATATTTACTTCATTATGACCAACATTTCCTTCATTTCGATGCATATTTACTTCATTACGATCAACATTTCATACGATTCGATGCATATTTCCTTCATTTTGATGCATATTTCCTTCATATCGATGCATATTTATATTATTTTGATGTATATTTGCTTTATTTCGATGCATATTTACTTCATTTTGATGCATATTTACTTCACTATGATAAACATTTTCTTCGTTTCGATGCATATTTACATTATTAAAATGCATATTTACCACATTACGATCAATATTTCCTTCGTTTCGCTGCATATTTCTTTCATTTCCATGCGTATTTAATTCACTTTAAAGCATATTTACTTCGTTACGTTCAATATTTCATTCATTTCGATGCATATTTACTTCATTTTGATGCATATTTACTTTATTACGATCAACATTTCCTTCGATTTGATTCATATTTCCTTCATTTTGATGTATATTTCATTCGTTTCAATGTATATTTACTTCATTTTGATTCATATTTACTTTATTTCAATGCATATTTACTTCATTTTGATGCATATTTACTCCATTTTGATGCATATATACTTCATTTTGATACATATTTACTTCATTACGATCAACATTTCCTTCTTTTCGATACATATTTCTTTCGTTTTGATGCGTATTTACTTTAATTGATGCTCATTTTCTCGTTTCGATGCATATTTATTTCATTTTGATTTAAATTTTGATGCACATTTACTTCGTTTCAATGCATATTTCCATCGTTTCGATTGATATTTACTTCATTTTGAAGCATATTTACTTAATTACGATCAATATTTCCTTCGTTTCGATTCATATTTACTTTATTTTGATGCATATTTACCTCATTACGATCAACATTTCCTTCGTTTCGGTGAATATTTAATTCATTCCGATGCATATTAACTTCATTTTGATGCTCATTTTTCGTTTCGATGCATATTTACTTCATTTTGATTCAAATTTTGATGCATATTTCCTTCATTTTGAATGATATTTACTAAATTATGATCAATATTTCCTTCGTTTCGATGCGCATTTACTTCATTTTGATGGATATTTACTCCATTACGATCAAAAATTTCATTCATTTTGATGCATATTTATTTCATTTTGACGCATATTTACTTAATTACTATCAACATTTCATTCTATTCGATGCATATTTACTTCATCACGATCAATATTTCCTTCGTTTCGATGCATATTTACAACATTTTGATGCATATTTACTTCATTACGTTCAACATTTCCTTCGTTTTGATGCATATTTACTTCATCAGGATCAATATAACCTTTCGATGCATATTTACTTCATTTTGATGCATATTTACTTTATTACGATCAACATTTCCTTCGATTTGATGCATATTTCCTTCATTTCAATGCATATCTTATAATATCTTAGTTCAACTAGATTTTTTTTAGAAAGCCCAAAACCTATTTATTTATTTTATGGCCCAAAAGGCCAGCCCTATCTTAGCCCAACTAGATTTTGTTAGAAAGCCCAAAACCTAATTATTTATTTTTATGGCCCAAAAGGCCAGCCCAATTAAGCCCAACTATATTTTTTTTAGAAAGCCCAAATTTATTTATTTATTTATTTTGGTGCCCAAAGTTTCAGCCCACTTAAATGGCCTGATATATAATTATTAAGGCTAAAGTTAAAAAAAAAAAGAGAGAAGAACGGGAGAAGAAAAGCAAAAGAGGGGAAAGAAGAGAGGAAGAGGAGAAACCCTTGTTGATCAAATTCTCCCTTACAACCCTCATCCTAGGTGGTTTTTAAGTTGTTTTGAGGTAAGTGGTGTGTGAATTAAGCTTCCTTCTTCCATGATTTTGTAATTTTGTGGGGTTTTTCTTTTTGGTATGTGGGTAATTTGCAGACTGTTCGAACTGATTTTGACATAGCTATTACCCTCGAAAGTTTGCAAACGTAATTTCTGTACGTAGCTGAACTCGTTAGCTTTCCGTAGCCACTTGAAACGCCTCAATCCGATTATTCTACAATTAGTTATGATTTTTCTCGTAAACTGCCGCTAGCTGGAAAATTTCAGAATTTTTATGTCGAATTCAAACTTATTTTTTTACCGTTTCGTTTAGTTAATGTATTGAAACGGTTATATGGGATTGTGAACTGATGTTAAAGAGTTACATGCCATTTTTATTTAATATCGACTCGTTCGAACTCGATTAGGATTTGTTTTTAGCAATGAAAGGGATGTTAACGCTAATAGTTAGTTATATTTAATTTGTCTTTAATTGCTCATCTCCTTTCTAGGTAAAGAACCATCGACGAAGGGCAAGAGACCGACTTCAGATTCCGGAGAGAGTTAATCACTTCCTTGTGAGTTGATAATTCGGGAACGCCTTCTCTTGTGGGAAGTGTGGACCCTCGATAAATGTGCATTTATTTTAGTTTTAGTTAATTGATAAGAAAATTATTTTGTATTATGTTATGTGGTAAAGAGCCTGATTGGCTCGATTGCTCTGGTTAGAGTCATGTTAGCCATTTTATGAGTATTATTGATTTCTGGTTATTCTTGTGTGCCAATTAAGACTCTAACTTGAGTCGTTATTCATCTTATGATGCACATGCATATGTATGCCTGGTACCAAGGTTAAGTAGCCCGAATTGGTCACGGTTCGGGTGAGTTGGAGCGACATTGATTAATTAGCCCGAATTTGTCGCGGTTCGGGTGAGTTAGAGTGACAACCAAGTTGCCCGTGATTGGCAAACCTGTGTGAGTTAGATCTAACGGGGCACCTGTCCATTTGCCAAATTCTGATACTCTGGAGGGTGATCGTTAGATGGATCAGTCTATTATAGGCTCAGTCAACGTCACCGGTGTGGGACATGCATGTCATATATGTTTATATGTTTGATCATTTCAAGTATTCACGTCGATATTGAATTGTGAACTTTAGCACTTGGCGTATTGAGAAAGAATATTAATGTGCATTTTATCTAGAGTAACGGTGACGGGCTTGGACTGTCTCTCGACGGAGAGCTCAGTTCGAGGAGGATATTGACTACCCACGCGTCTTTTATGTGATAACATGTTGTTTGAACTAATTGTGTTATTCATAAATGTGCACTAAGGTTTTTATTTTCATTAATATGTACACTGAGTGAGAATAATTATTGTGGGACGAATTGTGGGATTTTATGTTATGAACCGCGAGTGGGAGTACATGCTTTGTATAAGGGTCGGGGTGACCGGCTTATCACGTCACTGAGCTAGTGGTTTTGCTCACCCTCCATCATTCTTTCCTTTTCAGGCTGTTGATATCGTTTTGGTTGGAGGTTTGCCTATCGTTTGCTCATCATCCAATCCGTGTTTTGGGTACTTTCTCTTTTATGTAAATTGACGGATTCATTGGTGAGATTGTATAGTTTATATTTGGTGACCCCCTTGATGTTCTTTTTGTACCTTCGCGATGTTATATCGTTCATGTATATTTTCTTTAAACTAAGTTACACCGTTGTATTTTGTACCTTTGTAAATCCTTGTTGATACTTTTTGAGATGATGTCCTCGGGTTGTACCCGTTGTTATCAGTTGTTCAGTTCTACATGTACTTGATAGCAAGCCTTACGTTTTCTATAAACTTTGTGGAGTGGAGTGCACCCATTCTGTGAAATTTATGGTTAACGTGGCGGTTGTCGCACTCTGTCTGGGGTCGGGGCGTGACAACTTTCTTGGTATCAGAGCCTGGTTTTATGATTCTCATTCTTTTTGTGTCAAGCCAATGAGTCCAATTTTGTTTCTATGTCATCCTAAGGTATCGTATTGCCTTGACGTTGACCTTGTATTTTCTTTCCTTTCTTCCTTTCAGTCATTATGGCACCTCCAGTTCGTCGTCGAGGTCGAGGACACGCTCCTCGTGATCCTCCGAGTCCTCTACTCTCTTCTGTTCCTTGTGGACCTCGAGGGCATGTTTCTTCTGATCATGTCATTCCTCCGACGGTTATGGACCATATCAATTCTGATCATAGGGTGCCAGTTTCCCAAGTAGAGCAACCACGGGCCCAGTTGCGGGTTTAGCACATGATGACACCCGAGCAGTACCAATTGTATTATGATCACATTCGAATACATGGTGTTCCACCACCTACAACGGCTCATACAACTACGACTGTCACTGAAGAGGTTCTTCGTGCTAATGAATCGATTCGACCTACATCTAATGTACCAGTTTTTACTCCATAAATGGCTTTAGGAGGTTCTGCTTCTCGAGGTGCACTTTTTATACCTGATTTGGTGAAAGCAGTTGAAAACATGGGGACTTCGAAATTTGACGGTGCAAGAGATGCTTCTAACGCGGGGGCATGGTTAAAGGAGATTACAGA
Source organism: Pogostemon cablin (assembly GCA_023678885.1). Taxonomy (NCBI): domain Eukaryota; kingdom Viridiplantae; phylum Streptophyta; class Magnoliopsida; order Lamiales; family Lamiaceae; genus Pogostemon; species Pogostemon cablin. The sequence goes on along the minus strand of JAHCLQ010000899.1, from coordinate 156,238 downwards.
GACCTTTGACACCTTGATGATTGAAGAATGTTATCGTGTGGTCATTGCAACCAAGCTGTTAGGCCCAGATGCACGACGATGGTGGCAGAATCTAAAAGAGACATATTCGGTTACTATTACGTGGGCTATCTTTGTGGAACGATTCATAGATCGATACTTCTCTCAGTACATCAAGGATCAGAAGAGAAAGGAGTTCTTCAACCTCTTTCAAGGCATTATGTCGGTCGTGGAGTACGAAAGCAAATTTCTGGAATTGCGAGAATTCGCTCCTGAGTCATATACGACGAGAGACTTATGCAAGAGATTTGAAGATGGTCTTAATTTAAATATTCGAGATCGCATCAAGTCCGGAGACAAGTACGAAAGTCTTGACGATCTCGTAGAAGAAGCCCTGAGAGTAGAAGGTTTAGTTCAGGCGAGACATAAGCTTGCAGAACGATCTCAAAAGAAAAGGCAAGGGAGCGCATTTCCAGGAAATGCATCGAAGGTGTATAGGGGTGTGGGATCTTCGCGTGGCGCACCAAGTTCGGCATCTATTAGTTTTCCTCAACCTCGGGAGCAGTTTAGTAGAGGCGGGAGCAATGTCTCGGGATCGGTTGGTGAAAATCGCAAGTGCCAGAATTGCCTAAAATATCATGACGGCCCCTGTAAGGCTCCTCAAGTATGTTTTCAGTGTCGACAGCCGGGGCATATGCGAAGTTCTTGTCCTCAACTTATGGGAACGAGCAGTCAGGGTTCTGGTCAGCTTCGTGGTAAACTAACATATTCTACACCCAGAGATACTCGATCTGCAGTTACCAGAGTGCCCGATGCCTCAAGCGGCCCTAGTACTCAATCACCTATGCAAGGAAGGAAGCAAACTAGAGTATTTCATATTTTCCAAGAAGAGGCTCGCTCAGATCCGAAGGTTGTGACAGGTAATTTATAATTTGAGTATTTTCACATGCTAAATCTAACCCCGCCTTGTTATGCCACTTGATTACGAATAAAACATTCGTAAGAAATTCTATCTTTTCAAATTTTTAAATCACAATCTCACCTAATATTGCTTCTTTAGGCCATGTGTTTGTGGGAGACCATCAGGTCTACGCTTTATTTGACCAGGTTCTGATAGGTCTTATATCCGAGATGATCTTACTGCGATCTTAGATCATCCTATCTCTCATTTGTCACCTGGAATCATCGTTCATACCCCTCTTGGAGAGCGTCTAATTCGTGATTCGGTATTCCTTGGTTGTCCATTGATGATCAAAGATGTCATTTTAGAGGCTGAATTGATACCATTGCCTTTGATTGATCTTGATGTTATTCTTGGCATGGATTGGCTTTCTTCTCATCATGCAATTCTCGATTGCCACGAGAAGCTTGTTATTTTTCGTAGACCAGGATTCTCAGAACTTGTTTTTGAGGGTAAACTTCAAACGAGATCCCTCTCTTTTATTTCAATGTTGACTGCGCATAAATTAATGCGTAAGGGTTGTGAGGCATTCTTGACATTTGTCATCGATACTTCTCTTTCTGAAACTAAACTAGATGACATCCCAATCGTGAATGAATTTCCTGATGTCTTTCCCGAAGACTTACCAGGACAACCTCCGAATCGAGAGATTGATTTTTCCATTGACGTACTTCCTGGAATCACACCTATATCGATTACTCCATATCGAATGTCGCCTGCTGAGCTTAAGGAACTCCAGACACAACTTGGGGAATTATTGGAGAAGGGTTTCATACGACCTAGCACATCTCCATGGGGTGCTCCAGTTCTTTTTGTCAAGAAGAAAGATGGATCACTTCGTCTATGTGTCGACTACCGTCAATTGAACAAGGTGACTATCAAGAACAAATATCCTCTTCCAAGAATCGATGATCTGTTTGATCAATTGCAAGGAGCAACTGTGTTCTCAAAAATTGATTTGCGATCCGGTTATCACCAACTCAAGATTAGGGAATCTGATATCCCTAAGTCTGCTTTTCGAACCAGATACGGTCATTTTGAATTCTGTGTTATGCCTTTTGGACTCACAAATGCTCCTGCAGCTTTTATGGATCTTATGAATCGGGTCTTTCGGCCGTACTTAGATAAGTTTGTCATCATCTTCATTGATGACATTCTTATTTATTCTAAATCGGACGACGAGCATTCTCAGCATCTAAGAATTGCTCTGAACATTCTCAGAGAAAATCAGCTTTATGCTAAATTCTCGAAGTGTGAATTTTGGCTTCGCGAGGTAAGCTTTTTGGGTCATCACATTTCTAAAGAAGGAATCTACGTCGATCCAGTGAAGATTCAAGCTATACTAGATTGGGAGCGTCCAAAGAACGTGACAGAGATTCGTATTTTCTGGGATTAGCTGGATATTATCGACGGTTTGTCAAAGACTTTTCGTTATTGGCTTCATATTTGACTAAATTGACTCGAAAAGGGATAAAATTTGAATGGAGTGAAGAATGCGACGAAGCATTTCAAGAATTGAAAAGACGACTCGTTTCAGCTCCTATTCTTGCTTTGCCAGACCCAGCGATTGGAGAATTTACCATTTATAGTGACGCCTCGAGACAAGGATTAGGATGCGTTCTCATGCAAGAAGGAAAGGTTATTGCCTACGCTTCAAGGCAATTGAAGAAGAACGAAGAAAATTATCCTACACATGATTTAGAGTTGGCTGCAATCGTCTTTGCATTGAAGATCTGGAGGCACTATCTGTATGGTGCAACTTGTCGGGTTTTCACTGATCACAAGAGCTTAAAGTATATCACCACGCAAAAGGAGCTCAACCTCAGGCAAAGGCAATGGATGGAGTTGATTAGTGACTATGACTTAGTCATTGATTATCATCCTGGCAAGGCGAACGTTGTTGCAGATGCTCTGAGTAGAAAGTCTTCTACCTCACTTGCTTTGATTCAATATTTTTATCTTCCTATGTTGGAGCAATTTAAATCTTTACACATTTCACTCGATTGTGAAAAGTCTAATGATTCTGCCTTAATCGCCAAATTCGAGGTTAGACCTACCTTGTTCGAGAAAATTCGAGAAAGACAATCACACGATGTTTATTTACAACAGAAGATGGCGAAGCTAAATCAAGGAAAAGAAACAGAATATCAAATTCGGGATGATGGACTTCTTACTTTTAAAAATCGTGTTTGTGTTCCATCAGAACTTGATGTTCGTAGAGCTATTCTTGAGGAAGCCCATTCTTCAGCCTATGCTATGCATCCTGGTAGTACCAAAATGTATAGAACACTTCGGGAGCATTATTGGTGGACAGGTATGAAACGGGACACTACTGAATTTGTATCAAAGTGCTTATCTTGCCAACAGATTAAAGCGGAACACCAAAAACCAGCCGGCATGCTTCAACCACTACCTATTCCTGAGTGGAAATGGGAAAACGTCACAATGGATTTTGTTTCTGGTTTACCTCGAACCCAAAAGGGTCATGACTCAATTTGGGTCATTGTCGATCGTCTGACGAAATCGGCACATTTCCTTCCAGTGCATACCAACGAATCTTTAGAGAAACTTGCCAAGTTATATGTCGATGAGATCGTGAGATTGCACGGAGTACCAGTGTCAATCATATCTGACCGTGATCCAAGATTCACTTCCCGTTTTTGGCCTAGTCTGTAGAAAGCGCTAGGTACAAAATTACTATTCAGTACCTCGTTTCATCCACAGACTGATGGACAGTCAGAGAGAACTATACAGACACTAGAAGACATGTTACGTGCAGTGGTGTTGAATTTGGGAGGTAGCTGGGATAAGTACGTAACTTTGGTGGAGTTCGCTTATAACAACAGTTATCATTCAAGCATTGGAATGCCCTCGTACGAAGCTCTGTATGGCCGAAAGTGTCGAACACCACTCTTTTGGGATGAGGTTGGCGAGAGACAAATCGAACAAGTAGAGCTTATCGAAGATGCGAAGGCAAAAATACAACTTATTCGAGACATACTTAAGGCAGCGCAAGATCGACAGAAAAGTTACGCAGATAATAGGAGGCGTGATTTGGAGTTTAATGAAGGAGACAAAGTTTTTCTGAAAGTTTCTCCATGGAAGGGCGTGTTGCGATTCCGCTGTCGAGGAAAGTTGAGTCCAAGGTATATTGGCCCGTTTACGATCGTGCAAAGGATTGGTCGTGTCGCGTATCGACTTGAGCTACCATCGGAATTGTCGAAGATTCACGATGTCTTCCATGTCTCTATGCTTAGAAAATATGAACCAGATCCTTCGCACGTGCTCAAAGATCCCCCAGTTGTATTAAAGGAAAATCTATCGTACGAAGTACAACCTGTTCAAATTGTAGATCGCCGAGAGAAAATGCTTCGTAACAAATCCATTCCTATGGTGAGAATTCTATGGAGAAGTGATCAAATTGAAGAAGAAACATGGGAACCAGAGTCAGTCATGCGTCAACACCATCCAAATCTCTTTTCATCTCTAGGTACGTTTATGTTTCGAGGACGAAACTTTTGGGAGGAGGGGATACTTTATAATATCTTAGTTCAACTAGATTTTTTTTAGAAAGCCCAAAACCTATTTATTTATTTTATGGCCCAAAAGGCCAGCCCTATCTTAGCCCAACTAGATTTTGTTAGAAAGCCCAAAACCTAATTATTTATTTTTATGGCCCAAAAGGCCAGCCCAATTAAGCCCAACTATATTTTTTTTAGAAAGCCCAAATTTATTTATTTATTTATTTTGTGGCCCAAAGTTTCAGCCCACTTAAATGGTCTGATATATAATTATTAAGGCTAAAGTTAAAAAAAAAAAGAGAGAAGAACGGGAGAAGAAAAGCAAAAGAGGGGAAAGAAGAGAGGAAGAGGAGAAACCCTTGTTGATCAAATTCTCCCTTACAACCCTCATCCTAGGTGGTTTTTAAGTTGTTTTGAGGTAAGTGGTGTGTGAATTAAGCTTCCTTCTTCCATGATTTTGTAATTTTGTGGGGTTTTTCTTTTTGGTATGTGGGTAATTTGCAGACTGTTCGAACTGATTTTGACATAGCTATTACCCTCGAAAGTTTGCAAACGTAATTTCTGTACGTAGCTGAACTCGTTAGCTTTCCGTAGCCACTTGAAACGCCTCAATCCGATTATTCTACAATTAGTTATGATTTTTCTCGTAAACTGCCGCTAGCTGGAAAATTTCAGAATTTTTATGTCGAATTCAAACTTATTTTTTTACCGTTTCGTTTAGTTAATGTATTGAAACGGTTATATGGGATTGGGAACTGATGTTAAAGAGTTACATGCCATTTTTATTTAATATCGACTCGTTCGAACTCGATTAGGATTTGTTTTTAGCAATGAAAGGGATGTTAACGCTAATAGTTAGTTATATTTAATTTGTCTTTAATTGCTCATCTCCTTTCTAGGTAAAGAACCATCGACGAAGGGCAAGAGACCGACTTCAGATTCCGGAGAGAGTTAATCACTTCCTTGTGAGTTGATAATTCGGGAACGCCTTCTCTTGTGGGAAGTGTGGACCCTCGATAAATGTGCATTTATTTTAGTTTTAGTTAATTGATAAGAAAATTATTTTGTATTATGTTATGTGGTAAAGAGCCTGATTGGCTCGATTGCTCTGGTTAGAGTCATGTTAGCCATTTTATGAGTATTATTGATTTCTGGTTATTCTTGTGTGCCAATTAAGACTCTAACTTGAGTCGTTATTCATCTTATGATGCACATGCATATGTATGCCTGGTACCAAGGTTAAGTAGCCCGAATTGGTCACGGTTCGGGTGAGTTGGAGCGACATTGATTAAGTAGCCCGAATTTGTCGCGGTTCGGGTGAGTTAGAGTGACAACCAAGTTGCCCGTGATTGGCAAACCTGTGTGAGTTAGATCTAACGGGGCACCTGTCCATTTGCCAAATTCTGATACTCTGGAGGGTGATCGTTAGATGGATCAGTCTATTATAGGCTCAGTCAACGTCACCGGTGTGGGACATGCATGTCATATATGTTTATATGTTTGATCATTTCAAGTATTCACGTCGATATTGAATTGTGAACTTTAGCACTTGACGTATTGAGAAAGAATATTAATGTGCATTTTATCTAGAGTAACGGTGACGGGCTTGGACTGTCTCTCGACGGAGAGCTCAGTTCGAGGAGGATATTGACTACCCACGCGTCTTTTATGTGATAACATGTTGTTTGAACTAATTGTGTTATTCATAAATGTGCACTAAGGTTTTTATTTTCATTAATATGTACACTGAGTGAGAATAATTATTGTGGGACGAATTGTGGGATTTTATGTTATGAACCGCGAGTGGGAGTACATGCTTCGTATAAGGGTCGGGGTGACCGGCTTATCACCTCACTGAGCTAGTGGTTTTGCTCACCCCCCATCATTCTTTCCTTTTCAGGCTGTTGATATCGTTTTGGTTGGAGGTTTGCCTATCGTTTGCTCATCATCCAATCCGTGTTTTGGGTACTTTCTCTTTTATGTAAATTGACGGATTCATTGGCGAGATTGTATAGTTTATATTTGGTGACCCCCTTGATGTTCTTTTTGTACCTTCGCGATGTTATATCGTTCATGTATATTTTCTTTAAACTAAGTTACACCGTTGTATTTTGTACCTTTGTAAATCCTTGTTGATACTTTTTGAGATGATGTCCTCGGGTTGTACCCGTTGTTATCAGTTGTTCAGTTCTACAGGTACTTGATAGCAAGCTTACGTTTTCTATAAACTTTGTGGAGTGGAGTGCACCCATTCTGTGAAATTTATGGTTAACGTGGCGGTTGTCGCGCTCTGTCTGGGGTCGGGCCGTGACATATCTCATTCATTTCGATACATATTTACTTCATTTTGATGCATATTTACATTATTACGATCAACATTTCTTTCGATTCGATGCATATTTCCTTCATTTTGATGTATATTTCCTTCGTTTCGATGTATATTTACTTCATTTTGATACATATTTACTTCATTACGATCAACATTTCCTTCGTTTTGATGCATATTTCTTTCATTTTGATGCATATTTACTTTATTTGATGCTCATTTTCTCGTTTCGATGCATATTTACTTCCTTTTGATTTAAATTTTGATGCATATTTACTTCGTTTCAATGCATATTTCCATCGTTTCGATTGATATTTACTTCATTTTGATGCATATTTACTAAATTACGATCAATATTTCCTTCGTTTCGATTCATATTTACTTTATTTTGATGCATATTTACCTCATTACGATCAACATTTCCTTCGTTTTGATGAATATTTCATTCATTTCAATGCATATTTACTTCATTTTGATTCAAATTTTGATGCATATTTCCTTCATTTTGAATGATATTTACTTCATTTCGATGCATATTTACTAAATTACGATCAATATTTCCTTCATTTCGATGCGGATTTACTTTATTTTGATGGATATTTACCCCATTACTACAAACATTTCATTCGTTTTGATGCATATTTATTTCATTTTGATGCATATTTACTTAATTACAATCAACATTTCATTCGATTCGATGCATATTTACTTCATTACGATCAATATTTCCTATGTTTCGATGCATATTACATTATTTTGATGCATATTTACTTCATTACGTTCAACATTTCCTTCGTTTTGATGCATATTTACTTCATTTTGATGGATATTTACTTCATCAGGATCAATATAATCTTCGTTTCGATGCATATTTACTTCATTTTGATGCATATTTAATTTATTACGATCAACATTTCCTTCGATTTGATGCATATTTCCTTCATTTCAATGCATATCTCATTCGTTTCGAGGTATATTTACTTCATTTTGATGCATATTTACTTTATTTCGATGCATATTTACTTCATTTTGATGCATATTTACTTCATTTCGATGCATAATTACTTCATTTTGATGTATATTTACTTCATTATGATCAACATTTTCTTCGTTTCGATGAATATTTCTTTCGTTTTAATATGTATTACTTTATTTGATGCTCATTTTCTCGTTTCGATGCAATTTACTTTATTTATATTCAAATTTTGATACATATGTACTTCGTTTTTATGCATATTTCAATCGTTTCGATTGATATTTACTTCAATTTGATGCATATTTACTAAATTGCGATCTACATTTCCTTCGTTTCGATGCATATTTACTTTATTTTTATGCATATTTACCTCATTACGATCAACATTTCTTTCATTTCGATGCAAAGTTCTTTCGTTTCGATGCATATTTATTTCATTTTGATCATATTTACTTCGTTACGACCAATATTTCCAACATTTCGATGCATATTTACTTCAATTTGATGCATATTGACTACATTAAGATCAACATTTTCTTCGTTTCGATGCATATTTACTTCATTTTAATGCATATTTACCTTATAACGATCAACATTTCCTTCATTTCGATGTATATTTCTTTCATTTCGATCCATATTTACTTCATTTTGATGCATATTTTACTTCATTTTGATTCAAAATTTGATGCATATTTCCTTCGTTTCGATTGAAATTTACTTCAATTTGATGCATATTTACTAAATTACGATCAAAATATTTTCTTCGTTTCGATGCGTATTTACTTCATTTTGATGGATATTTACTTCAGTACGACAAACATTTCCTTCGTTTCGATGCATATTTACTTCATTTTAATAAATATTTACTTCATTACGATCAACATTTCCTTCGATTAGATACATATTTTCTTCATTTTGATGCATATTCCCTTCGTTTCAATTTATATTTACTTCATTTTGATGGATATTTACTTTATTTCGATGCATATTTGCTTCATTTTGTTGTATATTTACTTCACTACGATAAATATTTTCTTCATTTCGATGCATATTTACTTTATTTTGATGCATATTTACCTCATTACGATCAACATTTCATTCGTTTCGATGCATATTTCTTTCGTTTCCATGCATATTTACTTCATTTTAATGCATTTCGTTACGATCAATATTTCCTTCATTTCGATGCATATTTACTTTATTTTGATGCATATTTACTTTATTACGATCAACATTTCCTTCGATTTATATTTCCTTCATTTTGATGTATATTTCCTTCGTTTCGATGTATATTTACTTCATTTTGATTCAAATTTACTTTATTTCGATGCATATTTACTTAAGTTTGATGGATATTTACTCCATCACTACAAACATTTCATTTATTTTGATGCATATTTATTTCATTTTGATGCATATTTACTTAATTACTATCAACATTTCATTCGATTCGATGCATATTTAATTCATTACGATCAATATTTCCTTCGTTTTGATGTATATTTACATTATTTTGATGCATATTTACTTTATTACGTTCAACATTTCCTTCGTTTTGATGCATATTTACTTCATTTTGATGGATATTTACTTCATCAAGATCAATATAACCTTCGTTTCGATGCATATTTACTTTATTTTGATGCATATTTACTTTATTACGATCAACATTTCCTTCGATTTGATGCATATTTCCTTCATTTCAATGCATATCTCATTCATTTCGATACATATTTACTACATTTTGATGCATATTTACTTTATTACGATCAACATTTCATTCGATTCGATGCATATTTCCTTAATTTTGATGTGTATTTCCTTCGTTTAGATGTATATTTACTTCATTTTGATTCATATTTACTTTATTTCGATGCATATTTACTTCATTTTGATGCATATTCACTCCATTTCGATGCATATATACTTCATTTTGATACATATTTACTTCATTACGATCAACATTTCCTTTGTTTCGATGCATATTTCTTTCGTTTTGATGCGTATTTACTTTATTTGATGCTCATTTTCTCGTTTCGATGCATATTTACTCCATTTTGATTTAAATTTTGATGCATATTTACTTCGTTTCAATGCATATTTCCATCGTTTCGATTGATATTTACTTCATTTTGATGCATATTTACTAAATTACGATCAATATTTCCTTCGTTTCGATTCATATTTACTTTATTTTGATGCATATTTACCTCATTACGATCAACATTTCCTTCGTTTCGATGAATATTTCATTCATTTCGATGCATATTTACTTCATTTTAATGCTCATTTCTCGTTTCGATGCATATTTACTTAATTTTGATTCAAATTTTGATGCATATTTCATTCATTTTGAATGATATTTACTTCATTTCTATGCATATTTACTAAATTACGATCTATATTTCCTTCGTTTCGATGCGTATTTACTTCATTTTGATGGATATTTACTCCATTACTACAAACATTTCATTCGTTTTGATGCATATTTATTTCATTTTGATGCATATTTACTTAATTACTATCAACATTTCATTCGATTCGATGCATATTTATTTCATTACGATCAATATTTCCTTAGTTTCGATGCATATTTACATTATTTTGATGCATATTTACTTCGTTACGTTCAACATTTCCTTCGTTTTGACGCATATTTACTTCATTTTGATGGATATTTACTTCATCAGGATCAATATAACCTTCGTTTCGGTACATATTTACTTCATTTTGATGCATATTTACTTTATTACGATCAACATTTCCTTCGATTTGATGCATATTTCCTTCATTTCAATGCATATCTCATTCATTTCGAGGTATATTTACTTCATTTTGATGAATATTTACTTTATTTCGATGCATATTTAGTTCATTTTGATGCATATTTACTTCATTTCGATGCATAATTACTTCATTTTGATGTATATTTACTTCATTATGATCAACATTTCCTTCGTTTCGATGAATATTTCTTTCGTTTTGATGCGTATTACTTTATTTGATGCTCATTTTCTCGTTTCGATGCATATTTACTTCATTTTGATTCAAATTTTAATACATATTTACTTAGTTTCTATGCATATTTCAATCGTTTCGATTAATATTTACTTCATTTTGATGCATATTTACTAAATTGCGATCTACATTTCCTTCGTTTCGATGAATATTACCTCATTACGATCAAAATTATCTTCGTTTCGATGCATATTTCTTTCATTTCGATGCATATTTACTTCATTTTGATGCATATTTACTTCGTTACGACCAATATTTCCTACATTTCGATGCGTATTTACTTCATTTTGATGCATATTTACCTTATAACGATCAACATTTCCTTCATTTCGATGTATATTTCTTTCATTTCGATTCATATTTACTTCATTTTGATGCATATTTTACTTTGTTTTGATTCAAATTTTGATGCATATTTCCTTCGTTTCGATTGATATTTACTTCATTTTGATGCATATTTACTAAATTACGATCAAAATATTTTCTTCGTTTCGATGCGTATTTACTTCATTTTGATGGATATTTACTTCAGTACGACAAACATTTCCTTCGTTTCGATGCATATTTACTTCATTTTAATGCATATTTACTTCATTACGATCAACATTTCCTTCGATCAGATGCATATTTTCTTCATTTTGCGGCATATTTCCTTCGTTTCGATTTATATTTACTTCATTTTGATGCATATTTACTTTATTTCGATACATATTTAATTCATTTTGTTGCATATTTACTTCACTACGATAAACATTTTCTTCGTTTTGATGCATAATTACTTTATTTTGATGCATATTTACCTCATTACGATCAACATTTCATTCGTTTCGATGCATATTTCTTTCGTTTCCATGCATATTTACTTCATTTTAATGCATTTCGTTACGATCAATATTTCCTTCATTTCGATGCATATTTACTTCATTTTGATGCATAATTACTTTATTACGATCAACATTTCCTTCGTTTCGATGTTTATTTACTTCATTTTGATGCATATTTACTTTATTTCGATGCATATTTACTTCAGTTTGATGGATATTTACTCAATTACTACAAACATTTCATTCATTTTGATGCATATTTACTTAATTACTATCAACATTTCATTCGATTTGATGCATATTTACTTCATTACGATCAATATTTCCTTCGTTTCGATATATATTTACTTTATTTTGATGCATATTTACTTCATTACGTTCAACATTTCCTCGTTTTGATGCATATTTACTTCATTTTGATGGATATTTACTTCATCAGGATCAATATAACCTTCGTTTAAATGCATATTTACTTTATTTTGATGCATATTTACTTTATTACGATCAACATTTCCTTCGATTTGATGCATATTTCCTTCATTTCAATGCATATCTCATTCATTTCTATACATATTTACTTCATTTTGATGCATATTAACTTTATTACGATCAACATTTCCTTCGATTCGATGCATATTTCCTTCATTTTGATGTGTATTTTCCTTCGTTTCGATGCATATTTACTTCATTTTGATTCATATTTACTTTATTTCGATGCATATTTACTTCATTTTGATGCATATTCACTCTATTTCGATGCATATATACTTCATTTTGATACATATTTACTTCATTACGATCAATATTTCCTTTGTTTCGATGCATATTTCTTTCGTTTTGATGCGTATTTACTTTATTTGATGCTCATTTTCTCGTTTCGATGCATATTTACTTCATTTTGATTTAAATTTTGATGCATATTTACTTCGTTTCAATGCAGATTTCCATAGTTTCGATTGATATTTACTTTATTTTGATGCATATTTACGAAATTACGATCAATATTTCCTTCGTTTCGATTCATATTTACTTTATTTTGATGCATATTTACCTCATTACGATCAACATTTCCTTCGTTTCGATGAATATTTCATTCATTTCGATGCATATTTACTTCATTTTGATGCTCATTTCTCGTTTCGATGCATATTTACTTAATTTTGATTCAAATTTTTATGCATATTTCCTTCATTTTGAATGATATTTACTTCATTTCGATGCATATTTACTAAATTACGATCTATATTTCCTTCGTTTCGATGCGTATTTACTTCATTTTGATGGATATTTACTCCATTACTACAAACATTTCATTCGTTTTGATGCATATTTATTTCATTTTGATGCATATTTACTTAATCACTATCAACATTTCATTTGATTCGATGCATATTTACTTCATTACGATCAATATTTCCTTAGTTTCGATGCATATTTACATTATTTTGATGCATATTTACTTCATTATGTTCAACATTTCATTCGTTTTGATGCATATTTACTTCATTTTGATGGATATTTACTTCATCATGATCAATATAACCTTCGTTTCGATGCATATTTACTTCATTTTGATGCATATTTACTTTATTACGATCAACATTTCCTTCGATTTGATGCATATTTCCTTCATTTCAATGCATATCTCATTCATTTCGAGGTATATTTACTTCATTTTGATGCATATTTACTTTATTTCGATGCATATTTAGTTCATTTTGATGCATATTTACTTCATTTCGATGCATAATTACTTCATTTTGATGTATATTTACTTCATTATGATCAACATTTCCTTCGTTTCGATGAATATTTCTTTCGTTTTGATGCGTATTACTTTATTTGATGCTCATTTTCTCGTTTTGATGCATATTTACTTTATTTTGATTCAAATTTTGAAACATATTTACTTCGTTTCTATGCATATTTCAATTGTTTCGATTGATATTTACTTCAATTTGATGCATATTTACTAAATTGCGATCTACATTTCCTTCGTTTCGATGCATATTTACTTTATTTTGATGCATATTTACCTCATTACGATCAATATTTTCTTCGTTTCGATGCATAGTTCTTTCGTTTCGATGCATGTTTATTTCATTTTGATGCATATTTACTTCGTTACGACCAATATTTCCTACATTTCGATGCATATTTACTTCATTTTGATGCATATTGACTACATTTCGATCAACATTTTCTTCGTTTCGATGCATATTTACTTCATTTGATGCATATTTACCTTATAACTATCAACATTTCCTTCATTTCGATGTATATTTCTTTCATTTCGATCCATATTTTACTTCATTTTTATTCAAATTTTGATGCATATTTCCTTCGTTTCGATTGATATTTACTTCAATTTGATACATATTTACTAAATTACGATCAAAATATTTTCTTCGTTTCGATGCGTATTTACTTAATTTTGATGGATATTTACTTCAGTACGACAAACATTTCCTTCATTTCGATGCATATTTAATTCATTTTAATGCATATTTACTTCATTACGATCAACATTTCATTCGATTAGATGCATATTTTCTTCATTTTGATGCATATTCCCTTCGTTTCGATTTATATTTACTTCATTTTGATGGATATTTACCTTATTTCGATGCATATTTACTTCATTTTGTTGCATATTTACTTCACTACGATAAACATTTTATTCATTTCGATGCATATTTACTTTATTTTGATGCATATTTACCTCATTACGATCAATATTTCCTTCGTTTCGATGCATATTTCTTTCGTTACCATGCATATTTACTTAATTTTAATGCATTTCGTTACGATAAATATTTTATTCATTTCGATGCATATTTACTTCATTTTGATGCATATTTACTTTATTACGATCAATATTTCCTTCGATTTATATTTCCTTCATTTTGATGTATATTTCCTTCGTTTCGATGTATATATACTTCATTTTGATACATATTTACTTCATTACGATCAATAATTCCTTCGTTTCGATGCATATTTCTTTCGTTTTGATGCGTATTTACTTCATTTGATGCTCATTTTCTCGTTTCGGTGCATATTACTTAATTTTAATTTAAATTTTGATGCATATTTACTTCGTTTCGATGCATATTTCCATCGTTTCGATTGATATTTACTTTATTTTGATGCATATTTACTAAATTACAATCAATATTTCCTTCGTTTCGATTCATATTTACTTTATATTGATGCATATTTACTTCATTACGATCAACATTTCCTTCGTTTCGATGAATATTTAATTTATTTCGATGCATATTTACTTCATTTTGATTCAAATTTTGATGCATATTTCCTTCATTTTGATTAATATTTACTAAATTACGATCAATATTTCCTTCGTTTCGATGCGTATTTACTTCATTTTGATAGATATTTACTTCATTACGACAAACATTTCATCCGTTTTGATGCATATTTATTTCATTTTGACGCATATTTACTTAATTTCGATAAAAATTTCCTTCGATTCGATGCATATTAACTTCATTACGATCAATATTTTCTTCATTTCGATGCATATTTATCTTATTTTGATGCATATTTACTTCATTACGTTCAACATTTCCTTCGTTTTGATGCATATTTACTTCATTTTGATGGATATTTACTTCATCAGGATCAATATATCCTTCGTTTCGATGCATATTTACTTCATATTGATGCATATTTATTTTATTACGATCAACATTTCCTTAGATTTGATGGATATTTCCTTCATTTCAATGCATATCTCTTTCGTTACGAGGTATATTTACTTCATTTTGATGCATATTTACTTTATTTCGAAGCATATATACTTCATTTTAATGCATATTTACTTCATTTCGATGCATAATTACTTCATTCTGATGTATATTTACTTCATTACGATCAATATTTCCTTCGTTTCGATGAATATTTCTTTCGTTTTGATGCGTATTTACTTCACTTTGATTCAAATTTTGATACATATTTACTTCGTTTCTATGCATATTTCAATCTTTTCGATTAATATTTACTTTATTTTGATGCATATTTAATAAATTGCGATCTACATTTCCTTCGTTTCGATGCACTCATTACGATCAAAATTTCCTTCGTTTCGATGCATATTTCTTTCATTTCGATGCATATTTACTTCATTATGAAGCATATTTACTTCTTTACGACCAATATTTCCTACATTTCGATGCGTATTTACTTCATTTTGATGCATATTGACTACATTACGATCAACATTTTCTTCGTTTCGATGCATATTTACTTCATTTTGATGCATATTTACCTTATAACGATCAACATTTCCTTCATTTCGATGTATATTTCTTTCATTTCGATCCATATTTACTTCATTTTGATGCATATTTTACTTCATTTTGATTCAAATTTTGATGCATATTTCCTTCGTTTCGATTGATATTTACTTCATTTTGATGCATATGTACTAAATTACGATCAAAATATTTTCTTTGTTTCGATGAGTATTTACTTCATTTTGATGGATATTTACTTCAGTACGATAAACATTTCCTTCGTTTCGATGCATATTTACTTCATTTTAATGCATATTTACTTCATTACGATCAACATTTCCTTCGATTAGATGCATATTTTCTTCATTTTGATGCATATTCCCTTCGTTTCAATTTATATTTACTTCATTTTGATGCATATTTACTTTATTTCGATACATATTTACTTCATTTTGTTGCATATTTACTTCACTACGATAAACATTTTCTTCGTTTTGATGCATATTTACTTTATTTTGATGCATATTTACCTCATTACGATCAACATTTCATTCGTTTCGATGCATATTTCTTTCGTTTCCATGCATATTTACTTCATTTTAATGCATTTTGTTACGATCAATATTTCCTTCATTTCGATGCATATTTACTTAATTTTGATGCATATTTACTTTATTACGATCAACATTTCCTTCGATTTATATTTCCTTCATTTTGATGTATATTTCCTTCGTTTCGATGTATATTTACTTCATTTTGATTCATATTTACTTTATTTCAATGCATATTTACTTCATTTTGATTTATATTTACTCCATTACTACAAACATTTCATTCATTTTGATGCATATTTATTTTATTTTGATGCATATTTACTTAATTACTATCAACATTTCATTCGATTCGATGCATATTTACTTCATTACGATCAATATTTCCTTCGTTTCGATGCATATTTACATTATGTTGATGCATATTTACTTCATTATGTTCAACATTTCCTTCGTTTTGATGCATATTTATTTCATTTTGAAGGATATTTACTTCATCAGGATCAATATAACCTCGTTTCGATGCATTTTTACTTCATTTTGATGCATATTTACTTTATTACGATCAACATTTCCTTCGATTTGATGCATATTTCATTCATTTCAATGCATATCTCATTCATTTCGATACATATTTACTTCATTTTGATGCATATTTACTTTATTACGATCAACATTTACTTCGATTCGATGCATATTTCCTTCATTTTGATGTATATTTCCTTCGTTTCGATGTATACTTACTTCATTTTGATTTATATTTACTTTATTTCGATGCATATTTACTTCATTTTGACGCATATTTACTCCATTTCGATGCATATATACTTCATTTTGATATATATTTACTTCATTACGATCAACGTTTCCTTCATTTTGATGCATATTTCTTTCGTTTTGATGCGTATTTACTTTATTTGATGCTCATTTTCTCATTTCGATGCATATTTACTACATTTTGATTTAAATTTTGATGCATATTTACTTCGTTTCAATGAATATTTCCATCGTTTCGATTGATATTTACTTTATTTTGATGCAAATTTACTAAATTACGATTAATATTTCCTTCGTTTCGATTCATAATTACTTTATTTTGGTGCATATTTACCTCATTACGATCAATATTTCCTTCGTTTCGATAAATATTTCATTCATTTCGATGCATATTTAGTTCATTTTGATGCTCATTTCTCGTTTCGATGCATATTTACTTAATTTTGATTCAAATTTTGATGCATATTTCCTTCATTTTGAATGATATTTACTTCATTTCGATGCATATTTACTAAATTACGATCTATATTTCCTTTGTTTCGATCCGTATTTACTTCATTTTGATGGATATTTACTCCATTACTACAAACATTTCATTCGTTTTGACGCATATTTATTTCATTTTGATGCATATTTACTTAATTACTATCAACATTTCATTCGATTCGATGCATATTTACTTCATTACGATCAATATTTCCTTAGTTTCGATGCATATTTACATTATTTTGATGCATATTTACTACATTACGTTCAACATTTCCTTCATTTTGATGCATATTTACTTCATTTTGATGGATATTTACTTCATCAGGATCAATATAACCTTCGTTTCGATGCATATTTACTTCATTTTGATGCATATTTACTTTATTACGATCAACATTTCCTTCGATTTGATGCATATTTCCTTCATTTCAATGCATATCTAATTCATTTCGAGGTATATTTACTTCATTTTGATGCATATTTACTTTATTTCGATGCATATTTAGTTCATTTTGATGCATATTTACTTCATTTCGATGCATAATTACTTCATTTTGATGTATATTTACTTCATTATGATCAACATTTCCTTCGTTTCGATGAATATTTCTTTCGTTTTGATGCATATTACTTTATTTGATGCTCATTTTCTCGTTTCGATGCATATTTACTTTATTTTGATTCAAATTTTTATACATATTTACTTCGTTTCTATGCATATTTCAATTGTTTCGATTGATATTTACTTCAATTTGATGCATATTTACTAAATTGCGATCAACATTTCCTTCGTTTCGATGCATATTTACTTTATTTTGATGCATATTTACCTCATTACGATCAATATTTCCTTCGTTTCGATGCATAGTTCTTTCGTTTCGATGCATATTTATTTCATTTTGATGCATATTTACTTCGTTACGACCAATATTTCCTACATTTCGATGCATATTTACTTCATTTTGATGCATATTGACTACATTACGATCAACATTTTCTTCGTTTCGATGCATATTTACTTCATTTTGATGCATATTTTCCTTATAACGATCAACATTTCCTTCGTTTCGATGCATATTTACTTTATTTTGATGGATATTTACCTCTTTACGATCAATATTTCCTTCGTTTCGATGCATAGGTCTTTCGTTTCGATGCATATTTATTTCATTTTGATGCATATTTACTTCGTTACGACCAATATTTCCTACATTTCGATGCATATTTACTTCATTTTGATGCATATTGACTACATTACGATCAACATTTTCTTCGTTTCGATGCATATTTACTTCATTTTGATGCATATTTTCCTTATAACGATCAACATTTCCTTCATTTCGATGTATATTTCTTTCATTTCGATCCATATTTACTTCATTTTGATGCATATTTTACTTCATTTTGATTCAAATTTTGATGCATATTTCCTTCGTTTCGATTGATATTTACTTCAATTTGATGCATATTTACTAAATTACGATCAAAATATTTTCTTCGTTTCGATGCGTATTTACTTAATTTTGATGGATATTTACTTCAGTACGACAAACATTTCCTTCATTTCTATGCATATTTACTTCATTTTAATGCATATTTACTTCATTACGATCAACATTTCATTCGATTAGATGCATATTTTCTTCATTTTGATGCATATTCCATTCGTTTCGATTTATATTTACTTCATTTTGATGGATATTTACTTTATTTCGATGCATATTTACTTCATTTTGTTGCATATTTACTTCACTACGATAAACATTTTCTTCATTTCGATGCATATTTACTTTATTTTGATGCATATTTACCTCATTACGATCAACATTTCCTTCGTTTCGATGCGTATTTCTCTCGTTTCCATGCATATTTACTTCATTTTAACGCATTTCGTTACGATCAATATTTTCTTCATTTCGATGAATATTTACTTCATTTTGATGCATATTTACTTTATTACGATCAACATTTCCTTCGATTTATATTTCCATCATTTTGATGTATATTTCCTTCGTTTCGATGTATATATACTTTATTTTGATACATATTTACTTCATTACGACCAATAATTCCTTCGTTTCGATGCATATTTCTTTCGTTTTGATGCGTATTTACTTCATTTGATGCTCATTTTCTCGTTTCGGTGCATATTACTTCATTTTAATTTAAATTTTGATGCATATTTACTTCGTTTCGATGCATATTTCCATCGTTTCGATTGATATTTACTTCATTTTGATGCATATTTACTAAATTACAATCAATATTTCCTTCGTTTCGATTCATATTTACTTTATATTGATGCATATTTACCTCATTACAATCAACATTTCCTTCGTTTCGATGAATATTTCATTTATTTCGATGCATATTTACTTCATTTTGATTCAAATTTTGATGCATATTTCCTTCATTTTGATTAATATTTACAAAATTACGATCAATATTTCCTTCGTTTCGATGCGTATTTACTTCATTTTGATGGATATTTACTTCATTACGACAAACATTTCATCTGTTTTGATGCATATTTATTTCATTTTGATGCATATTTACTTAATTACGATCAAAATTTCCTTCGATTCGATGCATATTAACTTCATTACGATCAATATTTTCTTCATTTTGATGCATATTTATCTTATTTTGATGCATATTTACTTCATTACGTTCAACATTTCTTTCGTTTTGATGCATATTTACTTCATTTTGATGGATATTTACTTCATCAGGATCAATATATCCTTCGTTTCGATGCATATTTACTTCATATTGATGCGTATTTATTTTATTACGATCAACATTTCCTTAGATTTGATGGATATTTCCTTCATTTCAATGTATATCTCTTTCGTTACGAGGTATATTTACTTCATTTTGATGCATATTTTCTTTATTTCGAAGCATATATACTTCATTTTGATGCATATTTACTTCATTTCGATGCATAATTACTTCATTTTGATGTATATTTACTTCATTACGATTAATATTTCCTTCGTTTCGATGAATATTTCTTTCGTTTTGATGCGTATTACTTTATTTGATGCTCATTTTCTCGTTTCGATGCATATTTACTTCATTTTGAATCAAATTTTGATACATATTTACTTCGTTTCTATGCATATTTCAATCGTTTCGATTAATATTTACTTTATTTTGATGCATATTTAATAAATTGCGATATACATTTCCTTCGTTTCGATGCATATTTACCTCTTTACGATCAAAATTTCCTTCGTTTCGATGCATATTTCTTTCATTTTGATGCATATTTACTTCATTTTGATGCATATTTACTTCGTTACGACCAATATTTCCTGCATTTCGATGCGTATTTACTTCATTTTGATGCATATTGACTACATTACGATCAACATTTTCTTCGTTTCGATGCATATTTACTTCATTTTGATGCATATTTACCTTATAACGATCAACATTTCCTTCATTTCGATGTATATTTCTTTCATTTTGATCCATATTTACTTCATTTTGATGCATATTTTACTTCATTTTGATTCAAATTTTGATGCATATTTCCTTCGTTTCGATTGATATTTACTTCATTTTGATGCATATGTACTAAATTACGATCAAAATATTTTCTTCGTTTCGATGCGTATTTACTTCATTTTGATGGATATTTACTTCAGTACGATAAACATTTCCTTCGTTTCGATGCATATGTACTTCATTTTAATGCATATTTACTTCATTACGATCAACATTTTCTTCGATTAGATGCATATTTTCTTTATTTTGCTGCATATTTCCTTCGTTTCGATTTATATTTACTTAATTTTGATGCATATTTACCTTATTTCGATACATATTTACTTCACTACGATAAACATTTTCTTCGTTTTGATGCATATTTACTTTATTTTGATGCATATTTACCTCATTACGATCAACATTTCATTCGTCTCGATGCATATTTCTTTCGTTTCCATGCATATTTACTTCATTTTAATGCATTTCGTTACGATCAATATTTCCTTCATTTCGATGCATATTTACTTCATTTTGATGCATATTTACTTTATTACGATCAACATTTCCTTCGATTTATATTTCCTTCATTTTGATGTATATTTCCTTCGTTTCGATGTATATTTACTTCATTTTGATTCATATTTACTTTATTTCAATGCATATTTACTTCATTTTGATTTATATTTACTCCATTACTACAAACATTTCATTCATTTTGATGCATATTTATTTTATTTTGATGCATATTTACTTAATTACTATCAACATTTCATTCGATTCGATGCATATTTACTTCATTACGATCAATATTTCCTTCGTTTCGATGCATATTTACATTATTTTGATGCATATTTACTTCATTATGTTCAACATTTCCTTCGTTTTGATGCATATTTACTTCATTTTGATGGATATTTACTTCATCAGGATCAATATAACCTCGTTTCGATGCATATTTACTTCATTTTGATGCATATTTACTTTATTACGATCAACATTTCCTTCGATTTGATGCATATTTCCTTCATTTCAATGCATATCTCATTCATTTCGATACATATTTACTTCATTTTGATGCATATTTACTTTATTACGATCAACATTTCCTTCGATTCGATGCATATTTCCTTCATTTTGATGTATATTTCCTTCGTTTCGATGTATACTTACTTCATTTTGATTTATATTTACTTTATTTCGATGCATATTTACTTCATTTTGATGCATATTTACTCCATTTCGATGCATATATACTTCATTTTGATATATATTTACTTCATTACGATCAACGTTTCCTTCATTTTGATGCATATTTCTTTCGTTTTGATGCGTATTTACTTTATTTGATGCTCATTTTCTCGTTTCGATGCATATTTACTTCAGTTTGATTTAAATTTTGATGCATATTTACTTCGTTTCAATGCATATTTCCATCGTTTCGATTGATATTTACTTTATTTTGATGCATATTTACTAAATTACGATCAATATTTCCTTCGTTTCGATTCATAATTACTTTATTTTGATGCATATTTACCTCATTACGATCAACATTTCCTTCGTTTCGATAAATATTTCATTCATTTCGATGCATATTTAGTTCATTTTGACGCTCATTTCTCGTTTCGATGCATATTTACTTAATTTTGATTCAAATTTTGATGCATATTTCCTTCATTTTGAATGATATTTACTTCATTTCGATGCATATTTACTAAATTACGATCTATATTTCCTTTGTTTCGATGCGTATTTACTTCATTTTGATGGATATTTACTCCATTACTACAAACATTTCATTCGTTTTGATGCATATTTATTTCATTTTGATGCATATTTACTTAATTACTATCAACATTTCATTCGATTCGATGCATATTTACTTCATTACGATCAATATTTCCTTAGTTTCGATGCATATTTACATTATTTTGATGCATATTTACTTCATTACGTTCAACATTTCCTTCATTTTGATGCATATTTACTTCATTTTGATGGATATTTACTTCATCAGGATCAATATAACCTTCGTTTCGATGCATATTTACTTCATTTTGATGCATATTTACTTTATTACGATCAACATTTCCTTCGATTTGATGCATATTTCCTTCATTTCAATGCATATCTCATTCATTTCGAGGTATATTTACTTCATTTTGATGCATATTTACTTTATTTCGATGCATATTTAGTTCATTTTGATGCATATTTACTTCATTTCGATGCATAATTACTTCATTTTGATGTATATTTACTTCATTACGATTAATATTTCCTTCGTTTCGATGAATATTTCTTTCGTTTTGATGCGTATTACTTTATTTGATGCTCATTTTCTCGTTTCGATGCATATTTACTTCATTTTGAATCAAATTTTGATACATATTTACTTCGTTTCTATGCATATTTCAATCGTTTCGATTAATATTCACTTTATTTTGATGCATATTTAATAAATTGCGATATACATTTCCTTCGTTTCGATGCATATTTACCTCTTTACGATCAAAATTTCCTTCGTTTCGATGCATATTTCTTTCATTTCGATGCATATTTACTTCATTTTGATGCATATTTACTTCGTTACGACCAATATTTCCTGCATTTCGATGCGTATTTACCTCATTTTGATGCATATTGACTACATTACGATCAACATTTTCTTCGTTTTGATGCATATTTACTTCATTTTGATGCATATTTACCTTATAACGATCAACATTTCCTTCATTTCGATGTATATTTCTTTCATTTCGATCCATATTTACTTCATTTTGATGCATATTTTGCTTCATTTTGATTCAAAATTTGATGCATATTTCCTTCGTTTCGATTGATATTTACTTCATTTTGATGCATATGTACTAAATTACGATCAAAATATTTTCTTCGTTTCGATGCGTATTTACTTCATTTTGATGGATATTTACTTCAGTACGATAAACATTTCCTTCGTTTCGATGCATATGTACCTTCATTTTAATGCATATTTACTTCATTACGATCAACATTTTCTTCGATTAGATGCATATTTTCTTCATTTTGCTGCATATTTCCTTCGTTTCGATTTATATTTACTTAATTTTGATGCATATTTACTTTATTTCGATACATATTAACTTCATTTTGTTGCATATTTACTTTTCTACGATAAACATTTTCTTCGTTTTGATGCATATTTACTTTATTTTGATGCATATTTACCTCATTACGATCAACATTTCATTCGTCTCGATGCATATTTCTTTCGTTTCCATGCATATTTACTTCATTTTAATGCATTTCGTTACGATCAATATTTCCTTCATTTCGATGCATATTTACTTTATTTTGATGCATATTTACTTTATTACGATCAACATTTCCTTCGATTTATATTTCCTTCATTTTGATGTATATTTCCTTCGTTTCGATGTATATTTACTTCATTTTGATTCATATTTACTTTATTTCAATGCATATTTACATCATTTTGATTTATATTTACTCCATTACTACAAACATTTCATTCATTTTGATGCATATTTATTTTATTTTGATGCATATTTACTTAATTACTATCAACATTTCATTCGATTCGATGCATATTTACTTCATTACGATCAATATTTCCTTCGTTTCGATGCATATTTACATTATTTTGATGCATATTTACTTCATTATGTTCAACATTTCCTTTATTTTGATGCATATTTACTTCATTTTGATGAATATTTACTTCATCAGGATCAATATAACCTCGTTTCGATGCATATTTACTTCATTTTGATGCATATTTACTTTATTGCGATCAATATTTCCTTCGATTTGATTCATATTTTCTTCATTTCAATGCATATCTCATTCATTTCGATACATATTTACTTCATTTTGATGCATATTTACTTTATTACGATCAACATTTCCTTCGATTCGATGCATATTTCCTTCATTTTGATGTATATTTCCTTCGTTTCAATGTATACTTACTTCATTTTGATTTATATTTACTTTATTTCGATGCATATTTACTTCATTTTGATGCATATTTACTCCATTTCGATGCATGTATACTTCATTTTGATATATATTTACTTCATTACGATCAACATTTCCTTCATTTTGATGCACATTTCTTTCGTTTTGATGCGTATTTACTTTATTTGATGCTCATTTTCTCGTTTCGATGCATATTTACTTCATTTTGATTTAAATTTTGATGCATATTTACTTCGTTTCGATTGATATTTACTTCATTTTGATGCATATTTACTAAATTACGATAAATATTTCCTTCGTTTCGATTCATATTTACTTTATTTTGATGCATATTTACCTTATTACGATCAACATTTCCTTCGTTTGGATGAATATTTCATTCATTTCGATGCACATTTAATTCATTTTGATGCTCATTTCTCGTTTCGATGCATATTTACTTCATTTTGATTCAAATTTTGATGCATATTTCCTTCATTTTGAATGATATTTACTTCATTTCGATGCATATTTACTAAATTACGATCAATATTTCCTTAATTCGATGCGTATTTACTTCATTTTGATGGATATTTACTCCATTACTACAAACATTTCATTCGTTTTGATGCATATTTATTTCATTTTGATGCATATTTACTTAATTACTATCAACATTTCATTCGATTCGATGCATATTTACTGCATTACGATCAATATTTCCTTTGTTTCGATGCATATTTACATTATTTTGATGCATATTTACTTCATTACGTTCAACATTTCCTTCGTTTTGATGCATATTTACTTCATTTTGATGGATATTTACTTCATCAGGATCAATATAACCTTCGTTTCGATGCATATTTACTTCATTTTGATGCATATTTACTTTATTACGATCAACATTTCCTTCGATTTGATGCATATTTCCTTCATTTCAATGCATATCTAATTCATTTCGAGGTATATTTAATTCATTTTGATGCATATTTACTTTATTTCGATGCATATTTAGTTCATTTTGATGCATATTTACTTCATTTCGATGCATAATTACTTCATTTTGATGTATATTTACTTCATTATGATCAACATTTCCTACGTTTCGATGAATATTTCTTTCGTTTTGATGCGTATTACTTTATTTGATGCTCATTTTCTCATTTCGATGCATATTTACTTTATTTTGATTCAAATTTTGATACATATTTACTTCGTTTCTATGCATATTTCAATTGTTTCGATTGATATTTACTTCAATTTGATGCATATTTACTAAATTGCGATCTACATTTCCTTCGTTTCTATGCATATTCACTTTATTTTGATGCATATTTACTTCATTACGATCAACATTTTCTTCGTTTCGATGCATAGTTCTTTCGTTTCGATGTATATTTATTTCATTTTGATGCATATTTACTTCGTTACGACCAATATTTCCTACATTTCGATGCATATTTACTTCATTTTGATGCATATTGATTACATTACGATCAACATTTTCTTCGTTTCGATGCATATATACTTCATTTTGATGCATATTTACCTTATAACGATCAACATTTCCTTCATTTCGATGTATATTTCTTTCATTTCGGTCCATATTTACTTCATTTTGATGCATATTTTACTTCATTTTGATTCAAATTTTGATGCATATTTCATTCGTTTCGATTGATATTTACTTCAATTTGATGCATATTTACTAAATTACGATCAAAATATTTTTTTCGTTTCGATGCGTATTTACTTCATTTTGATGGATATTTACTTCAGTACGACAAACATTTCCTTCGTTT
The DNA here is from genome assembly GCA_023678885.1 of Pogostemon cablin. Lineage (NCBI taxonomy): Eukaryota > Viridiplantae > Streptophyta > Magnoliopsida > Lamiales > Lamiaceae > Pogostemon > Pogostemon cablin. The sequence continues at coordinate 129,273 of JAHCLQ010000899.1, read as the reverse complement.
CGATGCATATTTACTTCATTTTAATGCATATTTACTTCATTACGATCAACATTTCCTTCGATTAGATGTATATTTTCTTCATTTCGATGCATATTCCCTTCGTTTCGATTTATATTTACTTCATTTTGATGGATATTTACTTTATTTCGATGCATATTCACTTCATTTTGTTGCATATTTACTTCACTACGATAAACATTTTCTTCATTTCGATGCATATTTACTTTATTTTGATGCATATTTACCTCATTACGATCAACGTTTCCTTCGTTTCGATGCATATTTCTCTCGTTTCCATGCATATTTACTTCATTTTAATGCATTTCATTACGATCAATATTTTCTTCATTTCGATGAATATTTACTTCATTTTGATGCATATTTACTTTATTACGATCAACATTTCCTTCGATTTATATTTCCTTCATTTTGATGTATATTTCCTTTATTTCGATGTATATATACTTCATTTTGATACATATTTACTTCATTACGATCAACAATTCCTTCGTTTCGATGCATATTTCTTTCGTTTTGATGCGTATTTACTTCATTTGATGCTCATTTTCTCGTTTCGGTGCATATTACTTCATTTTAATTTAAATTTTGATGCATATTTACTTCGTTTCGATGCATATTTCCATCGTTTCGATTGATATTTACTTCATTTTGATACATATTTACTAAATTACAATCAATATTTCCTTCGTTTCGATTCATATTTACTTTATTTTGATGCATATTTACCTCATTAAGATCAACATTTCCTTCGTTTCGATGAATATTTCATTTATTTCGATGAATATTTACTTCATTTTGATTCAAATTTTGATGCATATTTCCTTCATTTTGATTAATATTTACTAAATTACGATCAACATTTCCTTCGTTTCGATGCGTATTTACTTCATTTTGATGGATATTTACTTCATTACGACAAACATTTCATCCGTTTTGATGCATATTTATTTCATTTTGATGCATATTTACTTAATTACGATCAAAATTTCCTTCGATTCGATGCATATTAACTTCATTACGATCAATATTTACTTCATTTTGATGGATATTTATCTTATTTTGATGCATATTTACTTCATTACGTTCAACATTTCCTTCGTTTTGATGCATATTTACTTCATTTTGATGGATGTTTACTTCATCAGGATCAATATATCCTTCGTTTCAATGCATATTTACTTCATATTGATGCATATTTATTTTATTACGATCAACATTTCCTTCGATTTGATGGATATTTCCTTCATTTCAAAGCATATCTCATTCGTTACGAGGTATATTTACTTCATTTTGATGCATATTTACTTTATTTTGAAGCATATATACTTCATTTTGATGCATATTTACTTCATTTCGATGCATAATTACTTAATTTTTATGTATATTTACTTCATTACGATCAATATTTCCTTCGTTTCGATGAATATTTCTTTCGTTTTGATGCGTATTACTTTATTTGATGTTCATTTTCTCGTTTCGATGCATATTTACTTCATTTTAATTCAAATTTTGATACATATTTACTTCGTTTCTATGCATATTTCAATCGTTTCGATTAATATTTACTTTATTTTGATGCATATTAAATAAATTGCGATATACATTTCCTTTGTTTCGATGCATATTTACCTCTTTACGATCAAAATTTCCTTCGTTTCGATGCATATTTCTTTAATTTCGATGCATATTTACTTCATTTTGATGCATATTTACTTCGTTACGACCAATATTTCCTACATTTCGATGCGTATTTACTTCATTTTGATGCATATTGACTACATTACGATCAACATTTTCTTCGTTTCGATGCATATTTACTTCATTTTGATGCATATTTACCTTATAACGATCAACATTTCCTTCATTTCGATGTATATTTCTTTCATTTCGATCCATATTTACTTCATTTTGATGCATATTTTACTTCATTTTGATTCAAATTTTGATGCATATTTCCTTCGTTTCGATTGATATTTACTTCATTTTGAATCATATGTACTAAATTACGATCAAAATATTTTCTTCGTTTCGATGCGTATTTACTTCATTTTGATGGATATTTACTTAAGTACGATAAACATTTCCTTCGTTTCGATGCATATGTACTTCATTTTAATGCATATTTACTTCATTACGATCAACATTTTCTTCGATTAGATGCATATTTTCTTCATTTGCTGCATATTTCCTTCGTTTCGATTTATATTTAGTTAATTTTGATGCATATTTACTTTATTTCGATACATATTTACTTTATTTCGATACATATTTACTTCATTTTGTTGCATATTTACTTCACTAAGATAAACATTTTCTTCGTTTTGATGCATATTTACTTTATTTTGATGCATATTTACCTCATTACGATCAACATTTCATTCGTCTCGATGCATATTTCTTTCGTTTCCATGCATATTTACTTCATTTTAATGCATTTCGTTACGATCAATATTTCCTTCATTTCGATGCATATTTACTTCATTTTGATGCATATTTACTTTATTACGATCAACATTTCCTTCGATTTATATTTCCTTCATTTTGATGTATATTTCCTTCGTTTCGATGTATATTTACTTCATTTTGATTCATATTTACTTTATTTCAATGCATATTTACTTCATTTTGATTTATATTTACTCCATTACTACAAACATTTCATTCATTTTGATGCATATTTATTTTATTTTGATGCATATTTACTTAATTACTATCAACATTTCATTCGATTCGATGCATATTTACTTCATTACGATCAATATTTCCTTCGTTTCGAGGCATATTTACATTATTTTGATGCATATTTACTTCATTATGTTCAACATTTCCTTCGTTTTGATGCATATTTACTTCATTTTGATGGATATTTACTTCATCAGGATCAATATAACCTCGTTTCGATGCATATTTACTTCATTTTGATGCATATTTAATTTATTGCGATCAACATTTCCTTCGATTTGATGCATATTTCCTTCATTTCAATGCATATCTCATTCATTTCGATACATATTTACTTCATTTTGATGCATATTTACTTTATTACGATCAACATTTCCTTCGATTCGATGCATATTTCCTTCATTTTGATGTATATTTCCTTCGTTTCGATGTATACTTACTTCATTTTGATTTATATTTACTTTATTTCGATGCATATTTACTTCATTTTGATGCATATTTACTCCATTTCGATGCATATATACTTCATTTTGATATATATTTACTTCATTACGATCAACATTTCCTTCATTTTGATGCACATTACTTTCGTTTTGATGCGTATTTACTTTATTTGATGCTCATTTTCTCGTTTCGATGCATATTTACTTCATTTTGATTTAAATTTTAATGCATATTTACTTCGTTTCAATGCATATTTCCATCGTTTCGATTGATATTTACTTCATTTTGATGCATATTTACTAAATTACGATCAATATTTCCTTCGTTTCGATTCATATTTACTTTATTTTGATGCATATTTACCTTATTACGATCAACATTTCCTTCGTTTGGATGAATATTTCATTCATTTCGATGCACATTTAATTCATTTTGATGCTCATTTCTCGTTTCGATGCATATTTACTTCATTTTGATTCAAATTTTGATGCATATTTCCTTCATTTTGAATGATATTTACTTCATTTCGATGCATATTTACTAAATTACGATCAATATTTCCTTAATTCGATGCGTATTTACTTCATTTTGATGAATATTTACTCCATTACTACAAACATTTCATTCGTTTTGATGCATATTTATTTCATTTTGATGCATATTTACTTAATTACTATCAACATTTCATTCGATTCGATGCATATTTACTTCATTACGATCAATATTTCCTTTGTTTCGATGCATATTTACATTATTTTGATGCATATTTACTTCATTACGTTCAACATTTCCTTCGTTTTGATGCATATTTACTTCATTTCGATGGATATTTACTTCATCAGGATCAATATAACCTTCGTTTTGATGCATATTTACTTCATTTTGATGCATATTTACTTTATTACGATCAACATTTCCTCCGATTTGATGCATATTTCCTTCATTTCAATGCATATCTAATTCATTTCGAGGTATATTTAATTCATTTTGATGCATATTTACTTTATTTCGATGCATATTTAGTTCATTTTGATGCATATTTACTTCATTTCGATGCATAATTACTTCATTTTGATGTATATTTACTTCATTATGATCAACATTTCCTACGTTTCGATGAATATTTCTTTCGTTTTGATGCGTATTACTTTATTTGATGCTCATTTTCTCATTTCGATGCATATTTACTTTATTTTGATTCAAATTTTGATACATATTTACTTCGTTTCTATGCATATTTCAATTGTTTCGATTGATATTTACTTCAATTTGATGCATATTTACTAAATTGCGATCTACATTTCCTTCGTTTCTATGCATATTCACTTTATTTTGATGCATATTTACTTCATTACGATCAACATTTTCTTAGTTTCGATGCATAGTTCTTTCGTTTCGATTTATATTTATTTAATTTTGATGCATATTTACTTCGTTACGACCAATATTTCCTACATTTCGATGCATATTTACTTCATTTTGATGCATATTGACTACATTACGATCAACATTTTCTTCGTTTCGATGCATATTTACTTCATTTTGATGCATATTTACCTTGTAACGATCAACATTTCCTTCATTTCGATGTATATTTCTTTCATTTCGGTCCATATTTACTTCATTTTGATGCATATTTTACTTCATTTTGATTCAAATTTTGATGCATATTTCATTCGTTTCGATTGATATTTACTTCAATTTGATGCATATTTACTAAATTACGATCAAAATATTTTTTTCGTTTCGATGCGTATTTACTTCATTTTGATGGATATTTACTTCAGTACGACAAACATTTCCTTCGTTTCGATGCATATTTACTTCATTTTAATGCATATTTACTACATTACGATCAACATTTCCTTCGATTAGATGTATACTTTCTTCATTTTGATGCATATTCCCTTCGTTTCGATTTATATTTACTTCATTTTGATGGATATTTACTTTATTTCGATGCATATTTACTTCATTTTGTTGCATATTTACTTCACTACGATAAACATTTTCTTCATTTCGATGCATATTTACTTTATTTTGATGCATATTTACCTCATTACGATCAACATTTCCTTCGTTTCGATGCATATTTCTCTCGTTTCCATGCATATTTACTTCATTTTAATGCATTTCATTACGATCAATATTTTCTTCATTTCGATGAATATTTACTTCATTTTGATGCATATTTACTTTATTACGATCAACATTTCCTTCGATTTATATTTCCTTCATTTTGATGTATATTTCCTTTATTTCGATGTATATATACTTCATTTTGATACATATTTACTTCATTACGATCAACAATTCCTTCGTTTCGATGCATATTTCTTTCGTTTTGATGCGTATTTACTTCATTCGATGCTCATTTTCTCGTTTCGGTGCATATTACTTCATTTTAATTTAAATTTTGATGCATATTTACTTCGTTTCGATGCATATTTCCATCGTTTCGATTGATATTTACTTCATTTTGATACATATTTACTAAATTACAATCAATATTTCCTTCGTTTCGATTCATATTTACTTTATTTTGATGCATATTTACCTCATTAAGATCAACATTTCCTTCGTTTCGATGAATATTTCATTTATTTCAATGAATATTTACTTCATTTTGATTCAAATTTTGATGCATATTTCCTTCATTTTGATTAATATTTACTAAATTACGATCAACATTTCCTTCGTTTCGATGCGTATTTACTTCATTTTGATGGATATTTACTTCATTACGACAAACATTTAATCCGTTTTGATGCATATTTATTTCATTTTGATGCATATTTACTTAATTACGATCAAAATTTCCTTCGATTCGATGAATATTAACTTCATTACGATCAATATTTACTTCATTTCGATGGATATTTATCTTATTTTGATGCATATTTACTTCATTACGTTCAACATTTCCTTCGTTTTGATGCATATTTACTTCATTTTGATGGATGTTTACTTCATCAGGATCAATATATCCTTCGTTTCGATGCATATTTACTTCATATTGATGCATATTTATTTTATTACGATCAACATTTCCTTCGATTTGATGGATATTTCCTTCATTTCAAAGCATATCTCATTCGTTACGAGGTATATTTACTTCATTTTGATGCATATTTACTTTATTTCGAAGCATATATACTTCATTTTGATGCATATTTACTTCATTTCGATGCATAATTACTTAATTTTTATGTATATTTACTTCATTACGATCAATATTTCCTTCGTTTCGATGAATATTTCTTTCGTTTTGATGCGTATTACTTTATTTGATGTTCATTTTCTCGTTTCGATGCATATTTACTTCATTTTGATTCAAATTTTGATACATATTTACTTCGTTTCTATGCATATTTCAATCGTTTCGATTAATATTTACTTTATTTTGATGCATATTAAATAAATTGCGATATACATTTCCTTCGTTTCGATGCATATTTACCTCTTTACGATCAAAATTTCCTTCGTTTCGATGCATATTTCTTTCATTTCGATGCATATTTACTTCATTTTGATGCATATTTACTTCGTTACGACCAATATTTCCTACATTTCGATGCGTATTTACTTCATTTTGATGCATATTGACTACATTACGATCAACATTTTATTCGTTTCGATGCATATTTACTTCCTTTTGATGCATATTTACCTTATAACGATCAACATTTCCTTCATTTCGATGTATATTTCTTTCATTTCGATCCATATTTACTTCATTTTGATGCATATTTTACTTCATTTTGATTCAAATTTTGATGCATATTTCCTTCGTTTCGATTGATATTTACTTCATTTTGATGCATATGTACTAAATTACGATCAAAATTTTTTCTTCGTTTCGATGCGTATTTACTTCATTTTGATGGATATTTACTTAAGTACGATAAACATTTCCTTCGTTTCGATGCATATGTACTTCATTTTAATGCATATTTACTTCATTACGATCAACATTTTCTTCGATTAGATGCATATTTTCTTCATTTTGCTGCATATTTCCTTCGTTTTGATTTATATTTACTTAATTTTGATGCATATTTACTTTATTTCGATACATATTTACTTTATTTCGATACATATTTACTTCATTTTGTTGCATATTTACTTCACTACGATAAACATTTTCTTCGTTTTGATGCATATTTACTTTATTTTGATGCATATTTACCTCATTACGATCGACATTTCATTCGTCTCGATGCATATTTCTTTCGTTTCCATGCATATTTACTTCATTTTAATGCATTTCGTTACGATCAATATTTCCTTCATTTCGATGCATATTTACTTCATTTTGATGCATATTTACTTTATTACGATCAACATTTCCTTCGATTTATATTTCCTTCATTTTGATGTATATTTACTTCGTTTCGATGTATATTTACTTCATTTTGATTCATATTTACTTTATTTCAATGCATATTTACTTCATTTTGATTTATATTTACTCCATTACTACAAACATTTCATTCATTTTGATGCATATTTATTTTATTTTGATGCCTATTTACTTAATTACTATCAACATTTCATTCGATTCGATGCATATTTACTTCATTACGATCAATATTTCCTTCGTTTCGATGCATATTTACATTATTTTGATGCATATTTACTTAATTATGTTCAACATTTCCTTCGTTTTGATGCATATTTACTTCATTTTGATGGATATTTACTTCATCAGGATCAATATAACCTCGTTTCGATGCATATTTACTTCATTTTGATGCATATTTACTTTATTTTGATGCATATTTACCTCATTACGATCAACATTTCATTCGTCTCGATGCATATTTCTTTCGTTTCCATGAATATTTACTTCATTTTAATGCATTTCGTTACGATCAATATTTCCTTCATTTCGATGCATATTTACTTCATTTTGATGCATATTTACTTTATTACGATCAACATTTCCTTCGATTCGATGCATATTTCCTTCATTTTGATGTATATTTCCTTCGTTTCAATGTATACTTACTTCATTTTGATTTATATTTACTTTATTTTGATGCATATTTACTTCATTTTGATGCATATTTACTCCATTTCGATGCATGTATACTTCATTTTGATATATATTTACTTCATTACGATCAACGTTTCCTTCATTTTGATGCACATTTCTTTCGTTTTGATGCGTATTTACTTTATTTGATGCTCATTTTCTCGTTTCGATGCATATTTACTTCATTTTGATTTAAATTTTGATGCATATTTACTTCGTTTCAATGCATATTTCCATCGTTTCGATTGATATTTACTTCATTTTGATGCATATTTACTAAATTACGATAAATATTTCCTTCGTTTCGATTCATATTTACTTTATTTTGATGCATATTTACCTTATTACGATCAACATTTCCTTCATTTGGATGAATATTTCATTCATTTCGATGCACATTTAATTCATTTTGATGCTCATTTCTCGTTTCGATGCATATTTACTTCATTTTGATTCAAATTTTGATGCATATTTCCTTCATTTTGAATGATATTTACTTCATTTCGATGCATATTTACTAAATTACGATCAATATTTCCTTAATTCGATGCGTATTTACTTCATTTTGATGGATATTTACTCCATTACTACAAACATTTCATTCGTTTTGATGCATATTTATTTCATTTTGATGCATATTTACTTAATTACTATCAACATTTCATTCGATTCGATGCATATTTACTGCATTACGATCAATATTTCCTTTGTTTCGATGCATATTTACATTATTTTGATGCATATTTACTTCATTACGTTCAACATTTCCTTCGTTTTGATGCATATTTACTTCATTTTGATGGATATTTACTTCATCAGGATCAATATAACCTTCGTTTCGATGCATATTTACTTCATTTTGATGCATATTTACTTTATTACGATCAACATTTCCTTCGATTTGATGCATATTTCCTTCATTTCAATGCATATCTAATTCATTTCGAGGTATATTTAATTCATTTTGATGCATATTTACTTTATTTCGATGCATATTTAGTTCATTTTGATGCATATTTACTTCATTTCGATGCATAATTACTTCATTTTGATGTATATTTACTTCATTATGATCAACATTTCCTACGTTTCGATGAATATTTCTTTCGTTTTGATGCGTATTACTTTATTTGATGCTCATTTTCTCATTTCGATGCATATTTACTTTATTTTGATTCAAATTTTGATACATATTTACTTCGTTTCTATGCATATTTCAATTGTTTCGATTGATATTTACTTCAATTTGATGCATATTTACTAAATTGCGATCTACATTTCCTTCGTTTCTATGCATATTCACTTTATTTTGATGCATATTTACTTCATTACGATCAACATTTTCTTCGTTTCGATGCATAGTTCTTTCGTTTCGATGTATATTTATTTCATTTTGATGCATATTTACTTCGTTACGACCAATATTTCCTACATTTCGATGCATATTTACTTCATTTTGATGCATATTGATTACATTACGATCAACATTTTCTTCGTTTCGATGCATATATACTTCATTTTGATGCATATTTACCTTATAACGATCAACATTTCCTTCATTTCGATGTATATTTCTTTCATTTCGGTCCATATTTACTTCATTTTGATGCATATTTTACTTCATTTTGATTCAAATTTTGATGCATATTTCATTCGTTTCGATTGATATTTACTTCAATTTGATGCATATTTACTAAATTACGATCAAAATATTTTTTTCGTTTCGATGCGTATTTACTTCATTTTGATGGATATTTACTTCAGTACGACAAACATTTCCTTCGTTTCGATGCATATTTACTTCATTTTAATGCATATTTACTTCATTACGATCAACATTTCCTTCGATTAGATGTATATTTTCTTCATTTTGATGCATATTCCCTTCGTTTCGATTTATATTTACTTCATTTTGATGGATATTTACTTTATTTCGATGCATATTCACTTCATTTTGTTGCATATTTACTTCACTACGATAAACATTTTCTTCATTTCGATGCATATTTACTTTATTTTGATGCATATTTACCTCATTACGATCAACGTTTCCTTCGTTTCGATGCATATTTCTCTCGTTTCCATGCATATTTACTTCATTTTAATGCATTTCATTACGATCAATATTTTCTTCATTTCGATGAATATTTACTTCATTTTGATGCATATTTACTTTATTACGATCAACATTTCCTTCGATTTATATTTCCTTCATTTTGATGTATATTTCCTTTATTTCGATGTATATATACTTCATTTTGATACATATTTACTTCATTACGATCAACAATTCCTTCGTTTCGATGCATATTTCTTTCGTTTTGATGCGTATTTACTTCATTTGATGCTCATTTTCTCATTTCGGTGCATATTACATCATTTTAATTTAAATTTTGATGCATATTTACTTCGTTTCGATGCATATTTCCATCGTTTCGATTGATATTTACTTCATTTTGATACATATTTACTAAATTACAATCAATATTTCCTTCGTTTCGATTCATATTTACTTTATTTTGATGCATATTTACCTCATTAAGATCAACATTTCCTTCGTTTCGATGAATATTTCATTTATTTCGATGAATATTTACTTCATTTTGATTCAAATTTTGATGCATATTTCCTTCATTTTGATTAATATTTACTAAATTACGATCAACATTTCCTTCGTTTCGATGCGTATTTACTTCATTTTGATGGATATTTACTTCATTACGACAAACATTTAATCCGTTTTGATGCATATTTATTTCATTTTGATGCATATTTACTTAATTACGATCAAAATTTCCTTCGATTCGATGAATATTAACTTCATTACGATCAATATTTACTTCATTTCGATGGATATTTATCTTATTTTGATGCATATTTACTTCATTACGTTCAACATTTCCTTCGTTTTGATGCATATTTACTTCATTTTGATGGATGTTTACTTCATCAGGATCAATATATCCTTCGTTTCGATGCATATTTACTTCATATTGATGCATATTTATTTTATTACGATCAACATTTCCTTCGATTTGATGGATATTTCCTTCATTTCAAAGCATATCTCATTCGTTACGAGGTATATTTACTTCATTTTGATGCATATTTACTTTATTTCGAAGCATATATACTTCATTTTGATGCATATTTACTTCATTTCGATGCATAATTACTTAATTTTTATGTATATTTACTTCATTACGATCAATATTTCCTTCGTTTCGATGAATATTTCTTTCGTTTTGATGCGTATTACTTTATTTGATGTTCATTTTCTCGTTTCGATGCATATTTACTTCATTTTGATTCAAATTTTGATACATATTTACTTCGTTTCTATGCATATTTCAATCGTTTCGATTAATATTTACTTTATTTTGATGCATATTAAATAAATTGCGATATACATTTCCTTTGTTTCGATGCATATTTACCTCTTTACGATCAAAATTTCCTTCGTTTCGATGCATATTTCTTTAATTTCGATGCATATTTACTTCATTTTGATGCATATTTACTTCGTTACGACCAATATTTCCTACATTTCGATGCGTATTTACTTCATTTTGATGCATATTGACTACATTACGATCAACATTTTCTTCGTTTCGATGCATATTTACTTCATTTTGATGCATATTTACCTTATAACGATCAACATTTCCTTCATTTCGATGTATATTTCTTTCATTTCGATCCATATTTACTTCATTTTGATGCATATTTTACTTCATTTTGATTCAAATTTTGATGCATATTTCCTTCGTTTCGATTGATATTTACTTCATTTTGATGCATATGTACTAAATTACGATCAAAATATTTTCTTCGTTTCGATGCGTATTTACTTCATTTTGATGGATATTTACTTAAGTACGATAAACATTTCCTTCGTTTCGATGCATATGTACTTCATTTTAATGCATATTTACTTCATTACGATCAACATTTTCTTCGATTAGATGCATATTTTCTTCATTTTGCTGCATATTTCCTTCGTTTCGATTTATATTTAGTTAATTTTGATGCATATTTACTTTATTTCGATACATATTTACTTTATTTCGATACATATTTACTTCATTTTGTTGCATATTTACTTCACTAAGATAAACATTTTCTTCGTTTTGATGCATATTTACTTTATTTTGATGCATATTTACCTCATTACGATCAACATTTCATTCGTCTCGATGCATATTTCTTTCGTTTCCATGCATATTTACTTCATTTTAATGCATTTCGTTACGATCAATATTTCCTTCATTTCGATGCATATTTACTTCATTTTGATGCATATTTACTTTATTACGATCAACATTTCCTTCGATTTATATTTCCTTCATTTTGATGTATATTTCCTTCGTTTCGATGTATATTTACTTCATTTTGATTCATATTTACTTTATTTCAATGCATATTTACTTCATTTTGATTTATATTTACTCCATTACTACAAACATTTCATTCATTTTGATGCATATTTATTTTATTTTGATGCATATTTACTTAATTACTATCAACATTTCATTCGATTCGATGCATATTTACTTCATTACGATCAATATTTCCTTCGTTTCGAGGCATATTTACATTATTTTGATGCATATTTACTTCATTATGTTCAACATTTCCTTCGTTTTGATGCATATTTACTTCATTTTGATGGATATTTACTTCATCAGGATCAATATAACCTCGTTTCGATGCATATTTACTTCATTTTGATGCATATTTAATTTATTGCGATCAACATTTCCTTCGATTTGATGCATATTTCCTTCATTTCAATGCATATCTCATTCATTTCGATACATATTTACTTCATTTTGATGCGTATTTACTTTATTACGATCAACATTTCCTTCGATTCGATGCATATTTCCTTTATTTTGATGTATATTTCCTTCGTTTCGATGTATACTTACTTCATTTTGATTTATATTTACTTTATTTCGATGCATATTTACTTCATTTTGATGCATATTTACTCCATTTCGATGCATATATACTTCATTTTGATATATATTTACTTCATTACGATCAACATTTCCTTCATTTTGATGCACATTACTTTCGTTTTGATGCGCATTTACTTTATTTGATGCTCATTTTCTCGTTTCGATGCATATTTACTTCATTTTGATTTAAATTTTAATGCATATTTACTTCGTTTCAATGCATATTTTCATCGTTTCGATTGATATTTACTTCATTTTGATGCATATTTACTAAATTACGATCAATATTTCCTTCGTTTCGATTCATATTTACTTTATTTTGATGCATATTTACCTTATTACGATCAACATTTCCTTCGTTTGAATGAATATTTCATTCATTTCGATGCACATTTAATTCATTTTGATGCTCATTTCTTGTTTCGATGCATATTTACTTCATTTTGATTCAAATTTTGATGCATATTTCCTTCATTTTGAATGATATTTACTTCATTTCGATGCATATTTACTAAATTACGATCAATATTTCCTTAATTCGATGCGTATTTACTTCATTTTGATGAATATTTACTCCATTACTACAAACATTTCATTCGTTTTGATGCATATTTATTTCATTTTGATGCATATTTACTTAATTACTATCAACATTTCATTCGATTCGATGCATATTTACTTCATTACGATCAATATTTCCTTTGTTTCGATGCATATTTACATTATTTTGATGCATATTTACTTCATTACGTTCAACATTTCCTTCGTTTTGATGCATATTTACTTCATTTTGATGGATATTTACTTCATCAGGATCAATATAACCTTCGTTTTGATGCATATTTACTTCATTTTGATGCATATTTACTTTATTACGATCAACATTTCCTTCGATTTGATGCATATTTCCTTCATTTCAATGCATATCTAATTCATTTCGAGGTATATTTAATTCATTTTGATGCATATTTACTTTATTTCGATGCATATTTAGTTCATTTTGATGCATATTTACTTCATTTCGATGCATAATTACTTCATTTTGATGTATATTTACTTCATTATGATCAACATTTCCTACGTTTCGATGAATATTTCTTTCGTTTTGATGCGTATTACTTTATTTGATGCTCATTTTCTCATTTCGATGCATATTTACTTTATTTCGATTCAAATTTTGATACATATTTACTTCGTTTCTATGCATATTTCAATTGTTTCGATTGATATTTACTTCAATTTGATGCATATTTACTAAATTGCGATCTACATTTCCTTCGTTTCTATGCATATTCACTTTATTTTGATGCATATTTACTTCATTACGATCAACATTTTCTTAGTTTCGATGCATAGTTCTTTCGTTTCGATTTATATTTATTTAATTTTGATGCATATTTACTTCGTTACGACCAATATTTCCTACATTTCGATGCATATTTACTTCATTTTGATGCATATTGACTACATTACGATCAACATTTTCTTCGTTTCGATGCATATTTACTTCATTTTGATGCATATTTACCTTATAACGATCAACATTTCCTTCATTTCGATGTATATTTCTTTCATTTCGGTCCATATTTACTTCATTTTGATGCATATTTTACTTCATTTTGATTCAAATTTTGATGCATATTTCATTCGTTTCGATTGATATTTACTTCAATTTGATGCATATTTACTAAATTACGATCAAAATATTTTTTTCGTTTCGATGCGTATTTACTTCATTTTGATGGATATTTACTTCAGTACGACAAACATTTCCTTCGTTTCGATGCATATTTACTTCATTTTAATGCATATTTACTACATTACGATCAACATTTCCTTCGATTAGATGTATATTTTCTTCATTTTGATGCATATTCCCTTCGTTTCGATTTATATTTACTTCATTTTGATGGATATTTACTTTATTTCGATGCATATTTACTTCATTTTGTTGCATATTTACTTCACTACGATAAACATTTTCTTCATTTCGATGCATATTTACTTTATTTTGATGCATATTTACCTCATTACGATCAACATTTCCTTCGTTTCGATGCATATTTCTCTCGTTTCCATGCATATTTACTTCATTTTAATGCATTTCATTACGATCAATATTTTCTTCATTACGATGAATATTTACTTTATTTTGATGCATATTTACTTTATTACGATCAACATTTCCTTCGATTTATATTTCCTTCATTTTGATGTATATTTCCTTTATTTCGATGTATATATACTTCATTTTGATACATATTTACTTCATTACGATCAACAATTCCTTCGTTTCGATGCATATTTCTTTCGTTTTGATGCGTATTTACTTCATTCGATGCTCATTTTCTCGTTTCGGTGCATATTACATCATTTTAATTTAAATTTTGATGCATATTTACTTCGTTTCGATGCATATTTCCATCGTTTCGATTGATATTTACTTCATTTTGATACATATTTACTAAATTACAATCAATATTTCCTTCGTTTCGATTCATATTTACTTTATTTTGATGCATATTTACCTCATTAAGATCAACATTTCCTTCGTTTCGATGAATATTTCATTTATTTCGATGAATATTTACTTCATTTTGATTCAAATTTTGATGCATATTTCCTTCATTTTGATTAATATTTACTAAATTACGATCAACATTTCCTTCGTTTCGATGCGTATTTACTTCATTTTGATGGATATTTACTTCATTACGACAAACATTTAATCCGTTTTGATGCATATTTATTTCATTTTGATGCATATTTACTTAATTACGATCAAAATTTCCTTCGATTCGATGAATATTAACTTCATTACGATCAATATTTACTTCATTTCGATGGATATTTATCTTATTTTGATGCATATTTACTTCATTACGTTCAACATTTCCTTCGTTTTGATGCATATTTACTTCATTTTGATGGATGTTTACTTCATCAGGATCAATATATCCTTCGTTTCGATGCATATTTACTTCATATTGATGCATATTTATTTTATTACGATCAACATTTCCTTCGATTTGATGGATATTTCCTTCATTTCAAAGCATATCTCATTCGTTACGAGGTATATTTACTTCATTTTGATGCATATTTACTTTATTTCGAAGCATATATACTTCATTTTGATGCATATTTACTTCATTTCGATGCATAATTACTTAATTTTTATGTATATTTACTTCATTACGATCAATATTTCCTTCGTTTCGATGAATATTTCTTTCGTTTTGATGCGTATTACTTTATTTGATGTTCATTTTCTCGTTTTGATGCATATTTACTTCATTTTGATTCAAATTTTGATACATATTTACTTCGTTTCTATGCATATTTCAATCGTTTCGATTAATATTTACTTTATTTTGATGCATATTAAATAAATTGCGATATACATTTCCTTCGTTTCGATGCATATTTACCTCTTTACGATCAAAATTTCCTTCGTTTCGATGCATATTTCTTTCATTTCGATGCATATTTACTTCATTTTGATGCATATTTAGTTCGTTACGACCAATATTTCCTACATTTCGATGCGTATTTACTTCATTTTGATGCATATTGACTACATTACGATCAACATTTTATTCGTTTCGATGCATATTTACTTCATTTTGATGCATATTTACCTTATAACGATCAACATTTCCTTCATTTCGATGTATATTTCTTTCATTTCGATCCATATTTACTTCATTTTGATGCATATTTTACTTCATTTTGATTCAAATTTTGATGCATATTTCCTTCGTTTCGATTGATATTTACTTCATTTTGATGCATATGTACTAAATTACGATCAAAATATTTTATTCGTTTCGATGCGTATTTACTTCATTTTGATGGATATTTACTTAAGTACGATAAACATTTCCTTCGTTTCGATGCATATGTACTTCATTTTAATGCATATTTACTTCATTACGATCAACATTTTCTTCGATTAGATGCATATTTTCTTCATTTTGCTGCATATTTCCTTCGTTTTGATTTATATTTACTTAATTTTGATGCATATTTACTTTATTTCGATACATATTTACTTTATTTCGATACATATTTACTTCATTTTGTTGCATATTTACTTCACTACGATAAACATTTTCTTCGTTTTGATGCATATTTACTTTATATTGATGCATATTTACCTCATTACGATCGACATTTCATTCGTCTCGATGCATATTTCTTTCGTTTCCATGCATATTTACTTCATTTTAATGCATTTCGTTACGATCAATATTTCCTTCATTTCGATGCATATTTACTTCATTTTGATGCATATTTACTTTATTACGATCAACATTTCCTTCGATTTATATTTCCTTCATTTTGATGTATATTTCCTTCGTTTCGATGTATATTTACTTCATTTTGATTCATATTTACTTTATTTCAATGCATATTTACTTCATTTTGATTTATATTTACTCCATTACTACAAACATTTCATTCATTTTGATGCATATTTATTTTATTTTGATGCCTATTTACTTAATTACTATCAACATTTCATTCGATTCGATGCATATTTACTTCATTACGATCAATATTTCCTTCGTTTCGATGCATATTTACATTATTTAGATACATATTTACTTCATTATGTTCAACATTTCCTTCGTTTTGATGCATATTTACTTCATTTTGATGGATATTTACTTCATCAGGATCAATATAACCTCGTTTCGATGCATATTTACTTCATTTTGATGCATATTTACTTTATTTTGATGCATATTTACCTCATTACGATCAACATTTCATTCGTCTCGATGCATATTTCTTTCGTTTCCATGCATATTTACTTCATTTTAATGCATTTCGTTACGATCAATATTTCCTTCATTTCGATGCATATTTACTTCATTTTGATGCATATTTACTTTATTATGATCAACATTTCCTTCGATTCGATGCATATTTCCTTCATTTTGATGTATATTTCCTTCATTTCAATGTATACTTACTTCATTTTGATTTATATTTACTTTATTTTGATGCATATTTACTTCATTTTGATGCATATTTACTCCATTTCGATGCATGTATACTTCATTTTGATATATATTTACTTCATTACGATCAACGTTTCCTTCATTTTGATGCACATTTCTTTCGTTTTGATGCGTATTTACTTTATTTGATGCTCATTTTCTCGTTTCGATGCATATTTACTTCATTTTGATTTAAATTTTGATGCATATTTACTTCGTTTCAATGCATATTTCCATCGTTTCAATTGATATTTACTTCATTTTGATGCATATTTACTAAATTACGATAAATATTTCCTTCGTTTCGATTCATATTTACTTTATTTTGATGCATATTTACCTTATTACGATCAACATTTCCTTCGTTTGGATGAATATTTCATTCATTTCGATGCACATTTAATTCATTTTGATGCTCATTTCTCGTTTCGATGCATATTTACTTCATTTTGATTCAAATTTTGATGCATATTTCCTTCATTTTGAATGATATTTACTTCATTTCGATGCATATTTACTAAATTACGATCAATATTTCCTTAATTCGATGCGTATTTACTTCATTTTGATGGATATTTACTCCATTACTACAAACATTTCATTCGTTTTGATGCATATTTATTTCATTTTGATGCATATTTACTTAATTACTATCAACATTTCATTCGATTCGATGCATATTTACTGCATTACGATCAATATTTCCTTTGTTTCGATGCATATTTACATTATTTTGATGCATATTTACTTCATTACGTTCAACATTTCCTTCGTTTTGATGCATATTTACTTCATTTTGATGGATATTTACTTCATCAGGATTAATATAACCTTCGTTTCGATGCATATTTACTTCATTTTGATGCATATTTACTTTATTACGATCAACATTTCCTTCGATTTGATGCATATTTCCTTCATTTCAATGCATATCTAATTCATTTCGAGGTATATTTAATTCATTTTGATGCATATTTACTTTATTTAGATGCATATTTAGTTCATTTTGATGCATATTTACTTCATTTCGATGCATAATTACTTCATTTTGATGTATATTTACTTCATTATGATCAACATTTCCTACGTTTCGATGAATATTTCTTTCGTTTTGATGCGTATTACTTTATTTGATGCTCATTTTCTCATTTCGATGCATATTTACTTTATTTTGATTCAAATTTTGATACATATTTACTTCGTTTCTATGCATATTTCAATTGTTTCGATTGATATTTACTTCAATTTGATGCATATTTACTAAATTGCGATCTACATTTCCTTCGCTTCTATGCATATTCACTTTATTTTGATGCATATTTACTTCATTACGATCAACATTTTCTTCGTTTCGATGCATAGTTCTTTCGTTTCGATGTATATTTATTTCATTTTGATGCATATTTACTTCGTTACGACCAATATTTCCTACATTTCGATGCATATTTACTTCATTTTGATGCATATTGATTACATTACGATCAACATTTTCTTCGTTTCGATGCATATATACTTCATTTTGATGCATATTTACCATATAACGATCAACATTTCCTTCATTTCGATGTATATTTCTTTCATTTCGGTCCATATTTACTTCATTTTGATGCATATTTTACTTCATTTTGATTCAAATTTTGATGCATATTTCATTCGTTTCGATTGATATTTACTTCAATTTGATGCATATTTACTAAATTACGATCAAAATATTTTTTTCGTTTCGATGCGTATTTACTTCATTTTGATGGATATTTACTTCAGTACGACAAACATTTCCTTCGTTTCGATGCATATTTACTTCATTTTAATGCATATTTACTTCATTACGATCAACATTTCCTTCGATTAGATGTATATTTTCTTCATTTTTATGCATATTCCCTTCGTTTCGATTTATATTTACTTCATTTTGATGGATATTTACTTTACTTCGATGCATATTTACTTCATTTTGTTGCATATTTACTTCACTACGATAAACATTTTCTTCATTTCGATGCATATTTACTTTATTTTGATGCATATTTACCTCATTACGATCAACATTTCCTTCGTTTCGATGCATATTTCTCTCGTTTCCATGCATATTTACTTCATTTTAATGCATTTCATTACGATCAATATTTTCTTCATTTCGATGAATATTTACTTCATTTTGATGCATATTTACTTTATTACGATCAACATTTCCTTCGATTTATATTTCCTTCATTTTGATGTATATTTCCTTTATTTCGATGTATATATACTTCATTTTGATACATATTTACTTCATTACGATCAACAATTCCTTCGTTTCGATGCATATTTCTTTCGTTTTGATGCGTATTTACTTCATTTGATGCTCATTTTCTCGTTTCGGTGCATATTACTTCATTTTAATTTAAATTTTGATGCATATTTACTTCGTTTCGATGCATATTTCCATCGTTTCGATTGATATTTACTTCATTTTGATACATATTTACTAAATTACAATCAATATTTCCTTCGTTTCGATTCATATTTACTTTATTTTGATGCATATTTACCTCATTAAGATCAACATTTCCTTCGTTTCGATGAATATTTCATTTATTTCGATGAATATTTACTTCATTTTGATTCAAATTTTGATGCATATTTCCTTCATTTTGATTAATATTTACTAAATTACGATCAACATTTCCTTCGTTTCGATGCGTATTTACTTCATTTTGATGGATATTTACTTCATTACGACAAACATTTCATCCGTTTTGATGCATATTTATTTCATTTTGATGCATATTTACTTAATTACGATCAAAATTTCCTTCGATTCGATGCATATTGACTTCATTACGATCAATATTTACTTCATTTCGATGGATATTTATCTTATTTTGATGCATATTTATTTCATTACGTTCAACATTTCCTTCGTTTTGATGCATATTTACTTCATTTTGATGGATGTTTACTTCATCAGGATCAATATATCCTTCGTTTCAATGCATATTTACTTCATATTGATGCATATTTATTTTATTACGATCAACATTTCCTTCGATTTGATGGATATTTCCTTCATTTCAAAGCATATCTCATTCGTTACGAGGTATATTTACTTCATTTTGATGCATATTTACTTTATTTCGAAGCATATATACTTCATTTTGATGCATATTTACTTCATTTCGATGCATAATTACTTAATTTTTATGTATATTTACTTCATTACGATCAATATTTCCTTCGTTTCGATGAATATTTCTTTCGTTTTGATGCGTATTACTTTATTTGATGTTCATTTTCTCGTTTCGATGCATATTTACTTCATTTTGATTCAAATTTTGATACATATTTACTTCGTTTCTATGCATATTTCATCGTTTCGATTAATATTTACTTTATTTTGATGCATATTAAATAAATTGTGATATACATTTCCTTCGTTTCGATGCATATTTACCTCTTTACGATCAAAATTTCCTTCGTTTCGATGCATATTTCTTTCATTTCGATGCATATTTACTTCATTTTGATGCATATTTACTTCGTTACGACCAATATTTCCTACATTTCGATGCGTATTTACTTCATTTTGATGCATATTGACTACATTACGATCAACATTTTCTTCGTTTCGATGCATATTTACTTCATTTTGATGCATATTTACCTTATAACGATCAACATTTCCTTCATTTCGATGTATATTTCTTTCATTTCGATCCATATTTACATCATTTTGATGCATATTTTACTTCATTTTGATTCAAATTTTGATGCATATTTCCTTCGTTTCGATTGATATTTACTTCATTTTGATGCATATGTACTAAATTACGATCAAAATATTTTCTTCGTTTCGATGCGTATTTACTTCATTTTGATGGATATTTACTTAAGTACGATAAACATTTCCTTCGTTTCGATGCATATGTACTTCATTTTAATGCATATTTACTTCATTACGATCAACATTTTCTTCGATTAGATGCATATTTTCTTCATTTTGCTGCATATTTCCTTCGTTTCGATTTATATTTACTTAATTTTGATGCATATTTACTTTATTTCGATACATATTTACTTTATTTCGATACATATTTACTTCATTTTGTTGCATATTTACTTCACTAAGATAAGCATTTTCTTCGTTTTGATGCATATTTACTTTATTTTGATGCATATTTACCTCATTACGATCGACATTTCATTCGTCTCGATGCATATTTCTTTCGTTTCCATGCATATTTACTTCATTTTAATGCATTTCGTTACGATCAATATTTCCTTCATTTCGATGCATATTTACTTCATTTTGATGCATATTTACTTTATTACGATCAACATTTCCTTCGATTTATATTTCCTTCATTTTTATGTATATTTCCTTCGTTTCGATGTATATTTACTTCATTTTGATTCATATTTACTTTATTTCAATGCATATTTACTTCATTTTGATTTATATTTACTCCATTACTACAAACATTTCATTCATTTTGATGCATATTTATTTTATTTTGATGCCTATTTACTTAATTACTATCAACATTTCATTCGATTCGATGCATATTTACTTCATTACGATCAATATTTCCTTCGTTTCGATGCATATTTACATTATTTTGATGCATATTTACTTCATTATGTTCAACATTTCCTTCGTTTTGATGCATATTTACTTCATTTTGATGGATATTTACTTCATCAAGATCAATATAACCTCGTTTCGATGCATATTTACTTCATTTTGATGCATATTTACTTTATTGCGATCAACATTTCCTTCGATTTGATGCATATTTCCTTCATTTCAATGCATATCTCATTCATTTCGATACATATTTACTTCATTTGATGCATATTTACTTTATTACGATCAACATTTCCTTCGATTCGATGCATATTTCCTACATTTTGATGTATATTTCCTTCGTTTCGATGTATACTTACTTCATTTTGATTTATATTTACTTTATTTCGATGCATATTTACTTCATTTTGATGCATATTTACTCCATTTCGATGCATATATACTTCATTTTGATATATATTTACTTCATTACGATCAACATTTCCTTCATTTTGATGCACATTACTTTCGTTTTGATGCGTATTTACTTTATTTGATGCTCATTTTCTCGTTTCGATGCATATTTACTTCATTTTGATTTAAATTTTGATGCATATTTACTTCGTTTCAATGCATATTTCCATCGTTTCGATTGATATTTACTTCATTTTGATGCATATTTACTAAATTACAATCAATATTTCCTTCGTTTCGATTCATATTTACTTTATTTTGATGCATATTTACCTTATTACGATCAACATTTCCTTCGTTTGGATGAATATTTCATTCATTTCGATGTACATTTAATTCATTTTGATGCTCATTTCTCGTTTCGAAGCATATTTACTTCATTTTGATTCAAATTTTGATGCATATTTCCTTCATTTTGAATGATATTTACTTCATTTCGATGCATATTTACTAAATTACGATCAATATTTCCTTAATTCGATGCGTATTTACTTCATTTTGATGGATATTTACTCCATTACTACAAACATTTCATTCGTTTTGATGCATACTTATTTCATTTTGATGCATATTTACTTAATTACTATCAACATTTCATTCGATTCGATGCATATTTACTTCATTACGATCAATATTTCCTTTGTTTCGATGCATATTTACATTATTTTGATGCATATTTACTTCATTACGTTCAACATTTCCTTCGTTTTGATGCATATTTACTTCATTTTGATGGATATTTACTTCATCAGGATCAATATAACCTTCGTTTCGATGCATATTTACTTCATTTTGATGCATATTTACTTTATTACGATCAACATTTCCTTCGATTTGATGCATATTTCCTTCATTTCAATGCATATCTAATTCATTTCGAGGTATATTTAATTCATTTTGATGCATATTTACTTTATTTCGATGCATATTTAGTTCATTTTGATACATATTTACTTCATTTCGATGCATAATTACTTCATTTTGATGTATATTTACTTCATTATGATCAACATTTCCTACGTTTCGATGAATATTTCTTTCGTTTTGATGCGTATTACTTTATTTGATGCTCATTTTCTCATTTCGATGCATATTTACTTTATTTTGATTCAAATTTTGATACATATTTACTTCGTTTCTATGCATATTTCAATTGTTTCGATTGATATTTACTTCAATTTGATGCATATTTACTAAATTGCGATCTACATTTCCTTCGTTTCGATGCATATTCACTTTATTTTGATGCATATTTACTTCATTACGATCAACATTTCCTTCGTTTCGATGCATAGTTCTTTCGTTTCGATGCATATTTATTTCATTTTGATGCATATTTACTTCGTTACGACCAATATTTCCTACATTTCGATGCATATTTACTTCATTTTGATGCATATTGACTACATTACGATCAACATTTTCTTCGTTTCGATGCATATTTACTTCCTTTTGATGCATATTTACCTTATAACGATCAACATTTCCTTCATTTCGATGTATATTTCTTTCATTTCGGTCCATATTTACTTCATTTTGATGCATATTTTACTTCATTTTGATTCAAATTTTGATGCATATTTCATTCGTTTCGATTGATATTTACTTCAATTTGATGCATATTTACTAAATTACGATCAAAATATTTTTTTCGTTTCGATGCGTATTTACTTCATTTTGATGGATATTTACTTCTGTACGACAAACATTTCCTTCGTTTCGATGCATATTTACTTCATTTTAATGCATATTTACTTCATTACGATCAACATTTCCTTCGATTAGATGTATATTTTCTTCATTTTGATGTATATTCCCTTCGTTTCGATTTATATTTACTTCATTTTGATGGATATTTACTTTATTTCGATGCATATTTACTTCATTTTGTTGCATATTTACTTCACTACGATAAACATTTTCTTCATTTCAATGCATATTTACTTTATTTTGATGCATATTTACCTCATTACGATCAACATTTCCTTCGTTTCGATGCATATTTCTCTCGTTTCCATGCATATTTACTTCATTTTAATGCATTTCGTTACGATCAATATTTTCTTCATTTCGATGAATATTTACTTCATTTTGATGCATATTTACTTTATTACGATCAACATTCCCTTCGATTTATATTTCCTTCATTTTGATGTATATTTCCTTTATTTCGATGTATATATACTTCATTTTGATACATATTTACTTCATTACGATCAACAATTCCTTCGTTCTGATGCATATTTCTTTCGTTTTGATGCGTATTTACTTCATTTGATGCTCATTTTCTCGTTTCGGTGCATATTACTTCATTTTAATTTAAATTTTGATGCATATTTACTTCGTTTCGAAGCATATTTCCATCGTTTCGATTGATATTTACTTCATTTTGATACATATTTACTAAATTACAATCAATATTTCCTTCGTTTCGATTCATATTTACTTTATTTTGATGCATATTTACCTCATTAAGATCAACATTTCCTTCGTTTCGATAAATATTTCATTTATTTCGATGAATATTTACTTCATTTTGATTCAAATTTTGATGCATATTTCCTTCATTTTGATTAATATTTACTAAATTACGATCAACATTTCCTTCGTTTCGATGCGTATTTACTTCATTTTGATGGATATTTACTTCATTACGACAAACATTTCATCCGTTTTGATGCATATTTATTTCATTTTGATGCATATTTACTTAATTACGATCAAAATTTCCTTCGATTCGATGCATACTAACTTCATTACGATCAATATTTACTTCATTTCGATGGATATTTATCTTATTTTGATGCATATTTACTTCATTACGTTCAACATTTCCTTCGTTTTGATGTATATTTACTTCATTTTGATGGATGTTTACTTCATCAGGATCAATATATCCTTCGTTTCGATGCATATTTACTTCATATTGATGCATATTTATTTTATTATGATCAACATTTCCTTCGATTTGATGGATATTTCCTTCATTTCAATGCATATCTCATTCGTTACGAGGTATATTTACTTCATTTTGATGCATATTTACTTTATTTCGAAGCATATATACTTCATTTTGATGCATATTTACTTCATTTCGATGCATAATTACTTAATTTTTATGTATATTTACTTCATTACGATCAATATTTTCTTCGTTTCGATGAATATTTCTTTCGTTTTGATGCGTATTACTTTATTTGATGTTCATTTTCTCGTTTCGATGCTTATTTACTTCATTTTGATTCAAATTTTGATACATATTTACTTCGTTTCTATGCATATTTCAATCGTTTTGATTAATATTTACTTCATTTTGATGCATATTTACTAAATTGCGATCTACATTTCCTTCGTTTCGATGCATATTTACCTCATTAAGATCAAAATTTCCTTCGTTTCGATGCATATTTCTTTCATTTCGATGCATATTTACATCATTTTGATGCATATTTACTTCGTTACGACCAATATTTCCTACATTTCGATGCGTATTTACTTCATTTTGATGCATATTGACTACATTACGATCAACATTTTCTTCGTTTCAATGCATATTTACCTTATAACGATCAACATTTCCTTCATTTCGATGTATATTTCTTTCATTTCGATCCATATTTACTTCATTTTGATGCATATTTTACTTCATTTTGATTCAAATTTTGATGCATATTTCCTTCGTTTCAATTGATATTTACTTCATTTTGATGCATATTTACTATATTACGATCAAAATATTTTCTTCGTTTCGATGCGTATTTACTTCATTTTGATGGATATTTACTACAGTACGACAAACATTTCTTTCGTTTCGATGCTTATTTACTTCATTTTAATGCATATTTACTTCATTACGATCAACATTTCCTTCGATTAGATGCATATTATCTTCATTTTGCTGCATATTTCCTTCGTTTCGATTTATATTTACTTCATTTTGATGCTTATTTACTTTATTTCGACACATATTTACTTTATTTTGTTGCATATTTACTTCACTACGATAAACATTTCCTTCGTTTCGATGCGTATTTTCTTTATTTTGATGCACCTCATTACGATCAATATTTCATTCGTTTCGATGCATATTTCTTTCGTTTCCATGCATATATACTTCATTTTAATGCATTTTGTTACGATCTATATTTCCTTCATTTCGATGCATATTTACTTCATTTTGATGCATATTTACTTTATTACGATCAACATTTCCTTCGATTTATATTTCCTTCATTTTGATGTATATTTCCTTCGTTTCGATGTATATTTACTTCATTTTGATTCATATTTACTTTATTTCGATGCATATTTACTTCATTTCGATGCATATATACTTCATTTTGATACATATTTACTTCATTACGATCAACAATTCCTTCGTTTCGATGCATATTTCTTTCGTTTTGATGCGTATTTACTTCATTTGATGCTCATTTTCTCATTTCGGTGCATATTTACTTTATTTTGATTTAAATTTTGATGCATATTTACTTCGTTTCGATGCATATTTCCATCGTTTCGATTGATATTTACTTCATTTTGATGCATATTTACTAAATTACGATCAATAATTCCTTCGTTTCGATTCATATTTACTTTATTTTGATGCATATTTACCTCATTACGATCAACATTTCCTTCATTTCGATGAATATTTCATTCATTTCAATGCATATTTACTTCATTTTGATTCAAATTTTGATGCATATTTCATTCATTTTGATTAATATTTACTAAATTACGATCAACATTTCCTTCATTTTGATGCGTATTTACTTCATTTTGATGGATATTTACTTCATTACGACAAACATTTCATCCATTTTGATGCATATTTATTTCATTTTGATGCATATTAACTTCATTACGATCAATATTTTCTTCATTTCGATGGATATTTATCTTATTTTGATGCATATTTACTTCATTACGTTCAACATTTCCTTCATTTTGATGCATATTTACTTCATTTTGATGGATATTTACTTCATCAGGATCAATATATCCTTCGTTTCGATGCATATTCACTTCATATTGATGCATATTTATTTTATTTCGATCTACATTTCCTTCGATTTGATGGATATTTCCTTCATTTCAATGCATATCTCTTTCGTTACGAGGTATATTTACTTCATTTTGATGCATATTTACTTTATTTCAAAGCATATATACTTCATTTTGATGCATATTTACTTAATTTCGATGCATAATTACTTCATTTTGATGTATATTTACTTCATTACGATCAATATTTCCTTCGTTTCGATGAATATTTCTTTCGTTTTGATGCGTATTACTTTATTTGATGCTCATTTTCTCGTTTCGATGCATATTTACTTCATTTAGATTCAAATTTTGATACATATTTACTTCGTTTCTATGCATATTTCAATCGTTTCGATTAATATTTACTTTATTTTGATGCATATTTAATAAATTGCGATCTACATTTCCTTTGTTTCGATGCATATTTACCTCATTACGATCAAAATTTCCTTCGTTTCGATGCATATTTCTTTCATTTCGATGCATATTTACTTCATTTTGATGCATATTTACTTCGTTACGACCAATATTTCCTACATTTCGATGCGTATTTACTTCATTTTGATGCATATTGACTACATTACGATCAACATTTTCTTCGTTTCGATGCATATTTACTTCAATTTGATGCATATTTACCTTATAACGATCAACATTTCCTTCATTTCAATGTGTAATTCTTTCATTTCGATCCATATTTACTTCATTTTGATGCATATTTTACTTCTTTTTGATTCAAATTTTGATGCATATTTCCTTCGTTTCGATTGATATTTACTTCATTTTGATGCATATGTACTAAATTACGATCAAAATATTTTCTTCGTTTCGAGGCGTATTTACTTCATTTTGATGGATGTTTACTTCAGTACGATAAACATTTCCTTCGTTTCAATGCATATTTACTTCATTTTAATGCATATTTACTTCATTACGATCAACATTTCCTTCGATTAGATGCATATTTTATTCATTTTGCTGCATATTTCCTTCGTTTCGATTTATATTTACTTCATTTTGATGCATATTTACTTTATTTCGATACATATTTACTTCATTTTGTTGCATATTTACTTCACTACGATAAACATTTTCTTCGTTTTGATTCATATTTACTTTATTTTGATGCATATTTACCTCATTACGATCAATATTTCATTCGTTTTGATGCATATTTCTTTCGTTTCCATGCATATTTACTTCATTTTAATGCATTTCGTTACGATCAATATTTCCTTCATTTCGATGCATATTTACTTCATTTTGATTCATATTTACTTTATTACGATCAACATTTCCTTCGATTTATATTTCCTTCATTTTGATGTATATTTCCTTCGTTTCGATGTATATTTACTTCATTTTGATTCATATTTACTTTATTTCGATGCATATTTACTTCATTTCGATGCATATATACTTCATTTTGATACATATTTACTTCATTACGATCAACAATTCCTTCGTTTCGATGCATATTTCTTTCGTTTTGATGCGTATTTACTTCATTTGATGCTCATTTTCTCATTTCGGTGCATATTTACTTCATTTTAATTTAAATTTTGATGCATATTTACTTCGTTTCGATGCATATTTCCATCGTTTCGATTGATATTTACTTCATTTTGATGCATATTTACTAAATTACGATCAATAATTCCTTCGTTTCGATTCATATTTACTTTATTTTGATGCATATTTACCTCATTACGATCAACATTTCCTTCGTTTCGATGAATATTTCATTCATTTCGATGCATATTTACTTCATTTTGATTCAAATTTTGATGCTTATTTCCTTCATTTTGATTGATATTTACTAAATTACGATCAATATTTCCTTCATTTCGATGCGTATTTACTTCATTTTGATGGATATTTACTTCATTACGACAAACATTTCATCCATTTTGATGCATATTTATTTCATTTTGATGCATATTAACTTCATTACGATCAATATTTTCTTCATTTCGATGGATATTTATCTTATTTTGATGCATATTTACTTCATTACGTTCAACATTTCCTTCATTTTGATGCATATTTACTTCATTTTGATGGATATTTACTTCATCAGGATCAATATATCCTTCGTTTCGATGCATATTCACTTCATATTGATGCATATTTATTTTATTTCGATCAACATTTCCTTCGATTTGATGGATATTTCCTTCATTTCAATGCATATCTCATTCGTTACGAGGTATATTTACTTCATTTTGATGCATATTTATTTTATTTCGAAGCATATATACTTCATTTTGAGGCATATTTACTTCATTTCGATTCATAATTACTTCATTTTGATGTATATTTACTTCATTACGATCAATATTTTCTTAGTTTCGATGCATATTTATATTATTTTTATGCATATTTACTTCATTACGTTCAACATTTCCTTCGTTTTGATGTATATTTACTTCATTTTGATGGATATTTACTTCATCAGGATCAATATAGCCTTCGTTTCGATGCATATTTACTTTATTACGATCAACATTTCCTTCGATTTGATGCATATTTCCTTTATTTCAATGCATATCTCATTCATTTCGAGGTATATTTAATTCATTTTGATGCATATTTACTTTATTTTGATGCATATTTAGTTCATTTTGATGCATATTTACTTCATTTCGATGCATAATTACTTCATTTTGATGTATATTTACTTCAATATGATCAACATTTCCGACGTTTCGATGAATATTTATTTCATTTTGATGCGTATTACTTTATTTGATGCTCATTTTCTCATTTCGATGCATATTTACTTTATTTTGATTCAAATTTTGATACATATTTACTTCGTTTCTATGCATATTTCAATTGTTTCGATTGATATTTACTTCAATTTGATGCATATTTACTAAATTGCGATCTACATTTCCTTCGTTTCGATGTATATTTACTTTATTTTGATGCATATTTACTTCATTATGATCAACATTTCCTTCGTTTCGATGCATAGTTCTTTCGTTTCGATGCATATTTAGTTCATTTTGATGCATATTTACTTCATTTCGATGCATAATTACTTCATTTTGATGTATATTTACTTCAATATGATCAACATTTCCGACGTTTCGATGAATATTTATTTCATTTTGATGCGTATTACTTTATTTGATGCTCATTTTCTCATTTCGATGCATATTTACTTTATTTTGATTCAAATTTTGATACATATTTACTTCGTTTCTATGCATATTTCAATTGTTTCGATTGATATTTACTTCAATTTGATGCATATTTACTAAATTGCGATCTACATTTCCTTCGTTTCGATGCATATTTACTTCATTTTGATGCATATTGACTACATTACGATCCACATTTTCTTCGTTTCGATGTATATTTACTTCATTTTGATGCATATTTACATTATAACGATCAACATTTCCTTCATTTCGATGAATATTTCTTTCATTTCGGTCCATATTTACTTCTTTTTGATGCATATTTTACTTCATTTTGATTCAAATTTTGATGCATATTTCCTTCGTTTCGATTGATATTTACTTCAATTTGATGCATATTTACTAAATTATGATCAAAATATTTTCTTCGTTTCGATGCGTATTTACTTCATTTTGATGGATATTTACTTCAGTACGACAAACATTTCCTTCGTTTCGATGCATATTTACTTCATTTTAATGCATATTTACTTCATTACGATCAACATTTCCTTCGATTAGATGTATATTTTCTTCATTTTGATGTGTATTCCCTTCGTTTCGATTTATATTTACTTCATTTTGATGGATATTTACTTTATTTCGATGCATATTTACTTCATTTTGTTGCATATTTACTTCACTACGATAAACATTTTCTTCATTTCGATGCATATTTACTTTATTTTGATGCATATTTACCTCATTACGATCAACATTTCCTTCGTTTCGATGCATATTTCTCTCGTTTCCATGCATATTTACTTCATTTTAATGCATTTCGTTACGATCAATATTTTCTTCATTTCGATGAATATTTACTTCATTTTGATGCATATTTACTTTATTACGATCAACATTCCCTTCGATTTATATTTCCTTCATTTTGATGTATATTTCCTTTATTTCGATGTATATATACTTCATTTTGATACATATTTACTTCATTACGATCAACAATTCCTTCGTTTCGATGCATATTTCTTTCGTTTTGATGCGTATTTACTTCATTTGATGCTCATTTTCTCGTTTCGGTGCATATTACTTCATTTTAATTTAAATTTTGATGCATATTTACTTCATTTCGAAGCATATTTCCATCGTTTCGATTGATATTTACTTCATTTTGATTCATATTTACTAAATTACAATCAATATTTCCTTCGTTTCGATTCATATTTACTTTATTTTGATGCATATTTACCTCATTAAGATCAACATTTCCTTCGTTTCGATAAATATTTCATTTATTTCGATGAATATTTACTTCATTTTGATTCAAATTTTGATGCATATTTCCTTCATTTTGATTAATATTTACTAAATTACGATCAACATTTCCTTCGTTTCGATGCGTATTTACTTTATTTTGAGCATATTTACCTCATTACGATAAACATTTCCTTCGTTTCGATGCATATTTCTTTCGTTTCCATGCATATTTACTTCATTTTAATGCATTTCGTTACGATCAATATTTTCTTCATTTCGATGAATATTTACTTCATTTTGATGCATATTTACTTTATTACGATCAACATTTCCTTCGATTTATATTTCCTTCATTTTGATGTATATTTCCTTCATTTCGATGTATATATACTTCATTTTGATACATATTTACTTCATTACGATCAACAATTCCTTCGTTTCGATGCATATTTCTTTCGTTTTGATGCGTATTTACTTCATTTGATGCTCATTTTCTCGTTTCGGTGCATATTACTTCATTTTAATTTAAATTTTGATGCATATTTACTTCGTTTCGATGCATATTTCATCGTTTCGATTGATATTTACTTCATTTTTATACATATTTACTAAATTACAATCAATATTTCCTTCGTTTCGATTCATATTTACTTTATTTTGATGCATATTTACCTAATTACGATCAACATTTCCTTCGTTTCGATGAATATTTCATTTATTTCGATGCATATTTACTTCATTTTGATTCAAATTTTGATGCATATTTCCTTCATTTTGATTAATATTTACTAAATTACGATCAACATTTCCTTCGTTTCGATGCGTATTTACTTCATTTTGATGGATATTTACTTCATTGCGACAAACATTTCATCCGTTTTGATGCATATTTATTTCATTTTGATGCATATTTACTTAACTACGATCAAAATTTCCTTTGATTCGATGCATATTAACTTCATTACGATCAATATTTACTTCATTTCGATGGATATTTATCTTATTTTGATGCATATTTACTTCATTACGTTCAACATTTCCTTCGTTTTGATGTATATTTACTTCATTTTGATGGATATTTACTTCATCAGGATCAATATATCCTTCGTTTCGATGCATATTTACTTCATATTGATGCATATTTATTTTATTACGATCAACATTTCCTTCGATTTGATGGATATTTCCTTCATTTCAATGCATATCTCATTCGTTACGAGGTATATTTACTTCATTTTGATGCATATTTACTTTATTTCGAAGCATATATACTTCATTTTGATGCATATTTACTTCATTTCGATGCATAATTACATAATTTTGATGTATATTTACTTCATTACGATCAATATTTCCTTCGTTTCATGAATATTTCTTTCGTTTTGATGCGTATTACTTTATTTGATGTTCATTTTCTCGTTTCGATGCATATTTACTTCATTTTGATTCAAATTTTGATACATATTTACTTCGTTTCTATGCAATCGTTTCGATTAATATTTACTTCATTTTGATGCATATTTACTAAATTGCGATCTACATTTCCTTCGTTTCGATGCATATTTACATCATTTTTATGCATATTTACTTCGTTACGACCAATATTTCCTACATTTCGATGCGTATTTACTTCATTTTAATGCATATTGACTACATTATGATCAACATTTTCTTCGTTTCGATGCATATTTACTTCATTTTGATGCATATTTACCTTATAACGATCAACATTTCCTTCATTTCGATGTATATTTCTTTCATTTCGATCCATATTTACTTCATTTAGATGCATATTTTACTTCATTTTGATTCAAATTTTGATGCATATTTCCTTCGTTTCGATTGATATTTACTTCTTTTTGATGCATATTTACTAAATTACGATCAAAATATTTTCTTCGTTTCGATGCGTATTTACTTCATTTTGATGGATATTTACTACAGTACGACAAACATTTCCTTCATTTCGATGCATATTTACTTCATTTTAATGCATATTTACTTCATTACGATCAACATTTCCTTCGATTAGATGCATATTTTCTTCATTTTGCTGCATATTTCCTTCGTTTCGATTTATATTTACTTCATTTTGATGCTTATTTACTTTATTTCGATACATATTAACTTCATTTTGTTGCATATTTACTTCACTACGATAAACATTTTCTTCGTTTTGAATCATATTTACTTTATTTTGATGCATATTTACCTCATTACAATCAATATTTCATTCGTTTTGATGCATATTTCTTTCGTTTCTATGCATATTTACTTCATTTTAATGCATTTCGTTACGATCAATATTTCCTTCATTTCGATGCATATTTACTTCATTTTGATTCATATTTACTTTATTACGATCAACATTTCCTTCGATTTATATTTCCTTCATTTTGATGTATATTTCCTTCGTTTCGATGTATATTTACTTCATTTTGATTCATATTTACTTTATTTCGATGCATATTTACTTCATTTCGATGCATATATACTTTATTTTGATACATATTTACTTCATTACGATCAACAATTCTTTCGTTTCGAGGCATATTTCTTTCGTTTTGATGCGTATTTACTTCATTTGATGCTCATTTTCTCATTTCGGTGCATATTTACTTCATTTTAATTTAAATTTTGATGCATATTTACTTTGTTTCGATGCATATTTCCATCGTTTCGATTGATATTTACTTCATTTTGATGCATATTTACTAAATTACGATCAATAATTCCTTCGTTTCGATTCATATTTACTTTATTTTGATGCATATTTACCTCATTACGATCAACATTTCCTTCGTTTCGATGAATATTTCATTCATTTCGATGCATATTTACTTCATTTTGATTCAAATTTTGATGCATATTTCCTTCATTTTGATTGATATTTACTAAATTACGATCAACATTTCCTTCATTTCGATGCGTATTTACTTCATTTTGATGGATATTTACTTCATTACGACAAACATTTCATCCATTTTGATGCATAATTATTTCATTTTGATGCATATTAACTTCATTACGATCAATATTTTCTTCATTTCAATGGATATTTATCTTATTTTGATGCATATTTACTTCATTACGTTCAACATTTCCTTCATTTTGATGCATATTTACTTCATTTTGATGAATATTTACTTCATCAGGATCAATGTATCCTTCGTTTCGATGCATATTCACTTCATATTGATGCATATTTATTTTATTTCGATCAACATTTCCTTCGATTTGATGGATATTTCCTTCATTTCAATGCATATCTCATTCGTTACGAGGTATATTTACTTCATTTTGACGCATATTTACTTTATTTCGAAGCATATATACTTCATTTTGATGCATATTTAGTTCATTTCGATGCATAATTACATTATTTTGATGCATATTTACTTAATTACGATCAATATTTCCTTAGTTTCGATGCATATTTACATTATTTTGATGCATATTTACTTCATTACGTTCAACATTTCCTACGTTTTGATGCATATTTACTTCATTTTGATGGATATTTACTTCATCAGGATCAATATAACCATCGTTTCGATGCATATTTACTTCATTTTGATGCATATTTACTTTATTACGATCAACATTTCCTTCGATTTGATGCATATTTCCTTAATTTCAATGCATATCTCATTCATTTCGAGGTATATTTAATTCATTTTGATGCATATTTACTTTATTTCGATGCATATTTAGTTCATTTTGATGCATATTTAATTCATTTCGATGCATAATTACTTCATTTTGATGTATATTTATTTCATTATGATCAACATTTCCTACGTTTCGATGAATATTTCTTTCGTTTTGATGCGTATTACTTTATTTGATGCTCATTTTCTCATTTCGATGCATATTTACTTTATTTTGATTCAAATTTTGATACATATTTACTTCGTTTCTATGCATATTTCAATTGTTTCGATTGATATGTACTTCAATTTGATGCATATTTACTAAATTGCGATCTACATTTCCTTCGTTTCGATGCATATTTACTTTATTTTGATGCATATTTACTTCATTACGATCAACATTTCCTTCCTTTCGATGCATAGTTCTTTTGTTTCGATGCATATTTATTTCATTTTGATGCATATTTACTTCGTTACGACCAATATTTCCTACATTTCGATGCATATTTACTTAATTTTGATGCATATTGACTACATTACGATCAACTTTTTGTTCGTTTCGATGCATATTTACTTCATTTTGATGCATATTTACGTTATAACGATCAACATTTCTTTCATTTCGATGTATATTTCTTTCATTTCGGTCCATATTTACTTCATTTTGATGCATATTTTACTTCATTTTGATTCAAATTTTGATGCATATTTCCTTCGTTTCGATTGATATTTACTTCAATTTGATGCATATTTACTAAATTACGATCAAAATACTTTCTTCG
Source organism: Pogostemon cablin (assembly GCA_023678885.1). NCBI lineage: Eukaryota > Viridiplantae > Streptophyta > Magnoliopsida > Lamiales > Lamiaceae > Pogostemon > Pogostemon cablin. Next base: position 92,208 of record JAHCLQ010000899.1, on the reverse strand, counting down.
TTTCGATGTGTATTTACTTCATTTTTATGGATATTTACTTCAGTACGACAAACATTTCCTTCGTTTCGATGCATATTTACTTCATTTTAATGCATATTTACTTCATTACGATCAACATTTCCTTCGATTAGATGCATATTCTCTTCATTTTGATGCATATTCCTTTCGTTTCGATTTATATTTACTTCATTTTGATGGATATTTACTTTATTTCGATGCATATTTACTTCATTTTGTTGCATATTTACTTCACTACGATAAACATTTTCTTCATTTCGATGCATATTTACTTTATTTTGATGCATATTTACCTCATTACGATAAACATTTCCTTCGTTTCGATGCATATTTCTTTCGTTTCCATGCATATTTACTTCATTTTAATGCATTTCGTTACGATCAATATTTTCTTCATTTCGATGAATATTTACTTCATTTTGATGCATATTTACTTTATTACGATCAACATTTTCTTCGATTTATATTTCCTTCATTTTGATGTATATTTCCTTCATTTCGATGTATATATACTTCATTTTGATACATATTTACTTCATTACGATCAACAATTCCTTCATTTCGATGCATATTTCTTTCGTTTTGATGCGTATTTACTTCATTTGATGCTCATTTTCTCGTTTCGGTGCATATTACTTCATTTTAATTTAAATTTTGATGCATATTTACTTCGTTTCGATGCATATTTCCATCGTTTCGATTGATATTTACTTCATTTTGATACATATTTACTAAATTACAATCAATATTTCCTTCGTTTCGATTCATATTTACTTTATTTTGATGCATATTTACCTCATTACGATCAACATTTCCTTCGTTTCGATGAATATTTCATTTATTTCGATGCATATTTACTTCATTTTGATTCAAATTTTGATGCATATTTCCTTCATTTTGATTAATATTTACTAAATTACGATCAACATTTCCTTCGTTTCGATGCGTATTTACTTCATTTTGATGGATATTTACTTCATTACGACAAACATTTCATCCGTTTTGATGCATATTTATTTCATTTTGATGCATATTTACTTAATTACGATCAAAATTTCCTTCGATTCGATGCATATTAACTTCATTACGATCAATATTTACTTCATTTCGATGGATATTTATCTTATTTTGATGCATATTTACTTCATTACGTTCAATATTTCCTTCGTTTTTATGCATATTTACTTCATTTTGAAGGATATTTACTTCATCAGGATTAATATATCCTTCGTTTCGATGCATATTTACTTCATATTGATGCATATTTATTTTATTACGATCAACATTTCCTTCGATTTGATGGATATTTCCTTCATTTCAATGCATATCTCATTCGTTACGAGGTATATTTACTTCATTTTGATGCATATTTACTTTATTTCGAAGCATATATACTTCATTTTGATGCATATTTACTTCATTTCGATGCATAATTACATAATTTTCAAGTATATTTACTTCATTACGATCAATATTTCCTTCGTTTCGATGAATATTTCTTTCGTTTTGATGCGTATTACTTTATTTGATGTTCATTTTCTCGTTTCGATGCATATTTACTTCATTTTGATTCAAATTTTGATACATATTTACTTCGTTTCTATGCATATTTCAATCATTTCGATTAATATTTATTTCATTTTGATGCATATTTACTAAATTGCGATCTACATTTCCTTCGTTTTGATGCATATTTACATCATTTTTATGCATATTTACTTCGTTACGACCAATATTTCCTACATTTCGATGCGTATTTACTTCATTTTGATGCATATTGACTACATTACGATCAACATTTTCTTCGTTTCGATGCATATTTACTTCATTTTGATGCATATTTACCTTATAACGATCAACATTTCCTTCATTTCGATGTATAATTCTTTCATTTCGATCCATATTTACTTCATTTTGATGCATATTTTACTTCTTTTTGATTCAAATTTTGATGCATATTTCCTTCGTTTCGATTGATATTTACTTCATTTTGATGCATATGTACTAAATTACGATCAAAATATTTTCTTCGTTTCGATGCGTATTTACTTCATTTTGATGGATGTTTACTTCAGTACGATAAACATTTCCTTCGTTTCGATGCATATTTACTTCATTTTAATGCATATTTACTTCATTACGATCAACATTTCCTTGGATTAAATGCATATTTTCTTCATTTCGCTGCATATTTCCTTCGTTTCAATTTATATTTACTTCATTTAGATGCTTATTTACTTTATTTCGATACATATTTACTTCATTTTGTTGCATATTTACTTCACTACGATAAACATTTTCTTCGTTTTGATGCATATTTACTTTATTTTGATGCATATTTACCTCATTACGATCAATATTTCATTCGTTTCGATGCATATTTCTTTCGTTTCCATGCATATTTACTTCATTTTAATGCATTTCGTTACGATCAATATTTCCTTCATTTCGATGCATATTTACTTCATTTTGATGCATATTAACTTTATTACGATCAACATTTCCTTCGATTTATATTTCCTTCATTTTGATGTATATTTCCTTCGTTTCGATGTATAATTACTTCATTTTGATTCATATTTACTTTATTTCGATGCAAATTTACTTCATTTCAATGCATATATACTTTATTTTGATACATATTTACTTCATTACGATAAACAATTCCTTCGTTTCGATGCATATTTCTTTCGTTTTGATGCGTATTTACTTCATTTGATGCTCATTTTCTCATTTCGGTGCATATTTACTGCATTTTAATTTAAATTTTGATGCATATTTACTTCGTTTCGATGCATATTTCCATCGTTTCGATTGATATTTACTTCATTTTGATGCATATTTACTAAATTACGATCAATAATTCCTTCGTTTCGATTCATATTTACTTTATTTTGATGCATATTTACCTCATTACGATCAACATTTCCTTCGTTTCGATGAATATTTCATTCATTTCGATGCATATTTACTTCATTTAGATTCAAATTTTGACGCATATTTCCTTCATTTTGATTGATATTTACTAAATTACGTTCAATATTTCCTTCATTTCGATGCGTATTTACTTCATTTTGATGGATATTTACTTCATTAGGACAAACATTTCATCCATTTTGTGCATATTTATTTCATTTTGATGCATATTAACTTCATTACGATCAATATTTTCGTCATTTCGATGGATATTTATCTTATTTTGATGCATATATACTTCATTACGTTCAACATTTCCTTCATTTTGATGCATATTTACCTCATTTTGATGGATATTTACTTCATCAGGATCAATATATCCTTCGTTTCGATGCATATGCACTTCATATTGATGCATATTTATTTTATTTCGATCAACATTTCCTTCGATTTAATGGATATTTCCTTCATTTCAATGCATATCTCATTCGTTACGAGGTATATTTACTTCATTTTGACGCATATTTACTTTATTTCGAAGCATATATACTTCATTTTGATGCATATTTACTTCATTTCGATGCATAATTACTTCATTTTGATGTATATTTACTTCATTACGATCAATATTTCCTTAGTTTCGATGCATATTTACATTATTTTGATGCATATTTACTTCATTACGTTCAACATTTCCTACGTTTTGATGCATATTTACTTCATTTTGATGGATATTTACTTCATCAGGATCAATATAACCTTCGTTTCGATGCATATTTACTTCATTTTGATGCATATTTACTTTATTACGATCAACATTTCCTTCGATTTGATGCATATTTCCTTCATTTCAATGCATATCTCATTCATTTCGAGGTATATTTAATTCATTTTGATACATATTTACTTTATTTCGATGCATATTTAGTTCATTTCGATGCATAATTACTTCATTTCGATGCATAATTACTTTATTTTGATGCATATTTACCTCATTACGATCAACATTTCCTTCGTTTCGATGCATATTTCTCTCGTTTCCATGCATATTTACTTCATTTTAATGCATTTCGTTACGATCAATATTTTCTTCATTTCGATGAATATTTACTTCATTTTGATGCATATTTACTTTATTACGATCAACATTCCCTTCGATTTATATTTCCTTCATTTTGATGTATATTTCCTTTATTTCGATGTATATATACTTCATTTTGATACATATTTACTTCATTACGATCAACAATTCCTTCGTTTCGATGCATATTTCTTTCGTTTTGATGCGTATTTACTTCATTTGATGCTCATTTTCTCGTTTCGGTGCATATTACTTCATTTTAATTTAAATTTTGATGCATATTTACTTCATTTCGAAGCATATTTCCATCGTTTCGATTGATATTTACTTCATTTTGATTCATATTTACTAAATTACAATCAATATTTCCTTCGTTTCGATTCATATTTACTTTATTTTGATGCATATTTACCTCATTAAGATCAACATTTCCTTCGTTTCGATAAATATTTCATTTATTTCGATGAATATTTACTTCATTTTGATTCAAATTTTGATGCATATTTCCTTCATTTTGATTAATATTTACTAAATTACGATCAACATTTCCTTCGTTTCGATGCGTATTTACTTTATTTTGAGCATATTTACCTCATTACGATAAACATTTCCTTCGTTTCGATGCATATTTCTTTCGTTTCCATGCATATTTACTTCATTTTAATGCATTTCGTTACGATCAATATTTTCTTCATTTCGATGAATATTTACTTCATTTTGATGCATATTTACTTTATTACGATCAACATTTCCTTCGATTTATATTTCCTTCATTTTGATGTATATTTCCTTCATTTCGATGTATATATACTTCATTTTGATACATATTTACTTCATTACGATCAACAATTCCTTCGTTTCGATGCATATTTCTTTCGTTTTGATGCGTATTTACTTCATTTGATGCTCATTTTCTCGTTTCGGTGCATATTACTTCATTTTAATTTAAATTTTGATGCATATTTACTTCGTTTCGATGCATATTTCATCGTTTCGATTGATATTTACTTCATTTTTATACATATTTACTAAATTACAATCAATATTTCCTTCGTTTCGATTCATATTTACTTTATTTTGATGCATATTTACCTAATTACGATCAACATTTCCTTCGTTTCGATGAATATTTCATTTATTTCGATGCATATTTACTTCATTTTGATTCAAATTTTGATGCATATTTCCTTCATTTTGATTAATATTTACTAAATTACGATCAACATTTCCTTCGTTTCGATGCGTATTTACTTCATTTTGATGGATATTTACTTCATTGCGACAAACATTTCATCCGTTTTGATGCATATTTATTTCATTTTGATGCATATTTACTTAACTACGATCAAAATTTCCTTTGATTCGATGCATATTAACTTCATTACGATCAATATTTACTTCATTTCGATGGATATTTATCTTATTTTGATGCATATTTACTTCATTACGTTCAACATTTCCTTCGTTTTGATGTATATTTACTTCATTTTGATGGATATTTACTTCATCAGGATCAATATATCCTTCGTTTCGATGCATATTTACTTCATATTGATGCATATTTATTTTATTACGATCAACATTTCCTTCGATTTGATGGATATTTCCTTCATTTCAATGCATATCTCATTCGTTACGAGGTATATTTACTTCATTTTGATGCATATTTACTTTATTTCGAAGCATATATACTTCATTTTGATGCATATTTACTTCATTTCGATGCATAATTACATAATTTTGATGTATATTTACTTCATTACGATCAATATTTCCTTCGTTTCATGAATATTTCTTTCGTTTTGATGCGTATTACTTTATTTGATGTTCATTTTCTCGTTTCGATGCATATTTACTTCATTTTGATTCAAATTTTGATACATATTTACTTCGTTTCTATGCAATCGTTTCGATTAATATTTACTTCATTTTGATGCATATTTACTAAATTGCGATCTACATTTCCTTCGTTTCGATGCATATTTACATCATTTTTATGCATATTTACTTCGTTACGACCAATATTTCCTACATTTCGATGCGTATTTACTTCATTTTAATGCATATTGACTACATTATGATCAACATTTTCTTCGTTTCGATGCATATTTACTTCATTTTGATGCATATTTACCTTATAACGATCAACATTTCCTTCATTTCGATGTATATTTCTTTCATTTCGATCCATATTTACTTCATTTAGATGCATATTTTACTTCATTTTGATTCAAATTTTGATGCATATTTCCTTCGTTTCGATTGATATTTACTTCTTTTTGATGCATATTTACTAAATTACGATCAAAATATTTTCTTCGTTTCGATGCGTATTTACTTCATTTTGATGGATATTTACTACAGTACGACAAACATTTCCTTCATTTCGATGCATATTTACTTCATTTTAATGCATATTTACTTCATTACGATCAACATTTCCTTCGATTAGATGCATATTTTCTTCATTTTGCTGCATATTTCCTTCGTTTCGATTTATATTTACTTCATTTTGATGCTTATTTACTTTATTTCGATACATATTAACTTCATTTTGTTGCATATTTACTTCACTACGATAAACATTTTCTTCGTTTTGAATCATATTTACTTTATTTTGATGCATATTTACCTCATTACAATCAATATTTCATTCGTTTTGATGCATATTTCTTTCGTTTCTATGCATATTTACTTCATTTTAATGCATTTCGTTACGATCAATATTTCCTTCATTTCGATGCATATTTACTTCATTTTGATTCATATTTACTTTATTACGATCAACATTTCCTTCGATTTATATTTCCTTCATTTTGATGTATATTTCCTTCGTTTCGATGTATATTTACTTCATTTTGATTCATATTTACTTTATTTCGATGCATATTTACTTCATTTCGATGCATATATACTTTATTTTGATACATATTTACTTCATTACGATCAACAATTCTTTCGTTTCGAGGCATATTTCTTTCGTTTTGATGCGTATTTACTTCATTTGATGCTCATTTTCTCATTTCGGTGCATATTTACTTCATTTTAATTTAAATTTTGATGCATATTTACTTTGTTTCGATGCATATTTCCATCGTTTCGATTGATATTTACTTCATTTTGATGCATATTTACTAAATTACGATCAATAATTCCTTCGTTTCGATTCATATTTACTTTATTTTGATGCATATTTACCTCATTACGATCAACATTTCCTTCGTTTCGATGAATATTTCATTCATTTCGATGCATATTTACTTCATTTTGATTCAAATTTTGATGCATATTTCCTTCATTTTGATTGATATTTACTAAATTACGATCAACATTTCCTTCATTTCGATGCGTATTTACTTCATTTTGATGGATATTTACTTCATTACGACAAACATTTCATCCATTTTGATGCATAATTATTTCATTTTGATGCATATTAACTTCATTACGATCAATATTTTCTTCATTTCAATGGATATTTATCTTATTTTGATGCATATTTACTTCATTACGTTCAACATTTCCTTCATTTTGATGCATATTTACTTCATTTTGATGAATATTTACTTCATCAGGATCAATGTATCCTTCGTTTCGATGCATATTCACTTCATATTGATGCATATTTATTTTATTTCGATCAACATTTCCTTCGATTTGATGGATATTTCCTTCATTTCAATGCATATCTCATTCGTTACGAGGTATATTTACTTCATTTTGACGCATATTTACTTTATTTCGAAGCATATATACTTCATTTTGATGCATATTTAGTTCATTTCGATGCATAATTACATTATTTTGATGCATATTTACTTAATTACGATCAATATTTCCTTAGTTTCGATGCATATTTACATTATTTTGATGCATATTTACTTCATTACGTTCAACATTTCCTACGTTTTGATGCATATTTACTTCATTTTGATGGATATTTACTTCATCAGGATCAATATAACCATCGTTTCGATGCATATTTACTTCATTTTGATGCATATTTACTTTATTACGATCAACATTTCCTTCGATTTGATGCATATTTCCTTAATTTCAATGCATATCTCATTCATTTCGAGGTATATTTAATTCATTTTGATGCATATTTACTTTATTTCGATGCATATTTAGTTCATTTTGATGCATATTTAATTCATTTCGATGCATAATTACTTCATTTTGATGTATATTTATTTCATTATGATCAACATTTCCTACGTTTCGATGAATATTTCTTTCGTTTTGATGCGTATTACTTTATTTGATGCTCATTTTCTCATTTCGATGCATATTTACTTTATTTTGATTCAAATTTTGATACATATTTACTTCGTTTCTATGCATATTTCAATTGTTTCGATTGATATGTACTTCAATTTGATGCATATTTACTAAATTGCGATCTACATTTCCTTCGTTTCGATGCATATTTACTTTATTTTGATGCATATTTACTTCATTACGATCAACATTTCCTTCCTTTCGATGCATAGTTCTTTTGTTTCGATGCATATTTATTTCATTTTGATGCATATTTACTTCGTTACGACCAATATTTCCTACATTTCGATGCATATTTACTTAATTTTGATGCATATTGACTACATTACGATCAACTTTTTGTTCGTTTCGATGCATATTTACTTCATTTTGATGCATATTTACGTTATAACGATCAACATTTCTTTCATTTCGATGTATATTTCTTTCATTTCGGTCCATATTTACTTCATTTTGATGCATATTTTACTTCATTTTGATTCAAATTTTGATGCATATTTCCTTCGTTTCGATTGATATTTACTTCAATTTGATGCATATTTACTAAATTACGATCAAAATACTTTCTTCGTTTCGATGTGTATTTACTTCATTTTTATGGATATTTACTTCAGTACGACAAACATTTCCTTCGTTTCGATGCATATTTACTTCATTTTAATGCATATTTACTTCATTACGATCAACATTTCCTTCGATTAGATGCATATTCTCTTCATTTTGATGCATATTCCTTTCGTTTCGATTTATATTTACTTCATTTTGATGGATATTTACTTTATTTCGATGCATATTTACTTCATTTTGTTGCATATTTACTTCACTACGATAAACATTTTCTTCATTTCGATGCATATTTACTTTATTTTGATGCATATTTACCTCATTACGATAAACATTTCCTTCGTTTCGATGCATATTTCTTTCGTTTCCATGCATATTTACTTCATTTTAATGCATTTCGTTACGATCAATATTTTCTTCATTTCGATGAATATTTACTTCATTTTGATGCATATTTACTTTATTACGATCAACATTTTCTTCGATTTATATTTCCTTCATTTTGATGTATATTTCCTTCATTTCGATGTATATATACTTCATTTTGATACATATTTACTTCATTACGATCAACAATTCCTTCGTTTCGATGCATATTTCTTTCGTTTTGATGCGTATTTACTTCATTTGATGCTCATTTTCTCGTTTCGGTGCATATTACTTCATTTTAATTTAAATTTTAATGCATATTTACTTCGTTTCGATGCATATTTCCATCGTTTCGATTGATATTTACTTCATTTTGATACATATTTACTAAATTACAATCAATATTTCCTTCGTTTCGATTCATATTTACTTTATTTTGATGCATATTTACCTCATTACGATCAACATTTCCTTCGTTTCGATGAATATTTCATTTATTTCGATGCATATTTACTTCATTTTGATTCAAATTTTGATGCATATTTCCTTCATTTTGATTAATATTTACTAAATTACGATCAACATTTCCTTCGTTTCGATGCGTATTTACTTCATTTTGATGGATATTTACTTCATTACGACAAACATTTCATCCGTTTTGATGCATATTTATTTCATTTTGATGCATATTTACTTAATTACGATCAAAATTTCCTTCGATTCGATGCATATTAACTTCATTACGATCAATATTTACTTCATTTCTATGGATATTTATCTTATTTTGATGCATATTTACTTCATTACGTTCAATATTTCCTTCGTTTTTATGCATATTTACTTCATTTTGAAGGATATTTACTTCATCAGGATTAATATATCCTTCGTTTCGATGCATATTTACTTCATATTGATGCATATTTATTTTATTACGATCAACATTTCCTTCGATTTGATGGATATTTCCTTCATTTCAATGCATATCTCATTCGTTACGAGGTATATTTACTTCATTTTGATGCATATTTACTTTATTTCGAAGCATATATACTTCATTTTGATGCATATTTACTTCATTTCGATGCATAATTACATAATTTTGATGTATATTTACTTCATTACGATCAATATTTCCTTCGTTTCGATTAATATTTCTTTCGTTTTGATGCGTATTACTTTATTTGATGTTCATTTTCTCGTTTCGATGCATATTTACTTCATTTTGATTCAAATTTTGATACATATTTACTTCGTTTCTATGCATATTTCAATCAATTCGATTAATATTTACTTCATTTTGATGCATATTTACTAAATTGCGATCTACATTTCCTTCGTTTCGATGCATATTTACATCATTTTTATGCATATTTACTTCGTTACGACCAATATTTCCTACATTTCGATGCGTATTTACTTCATTTTGATGCATATTGACTACATTACGATCAACATTTTCTTCGTTTCGATGCATATTTACTTCATTTTGATGCATATTTACCTTATAACGATCAACATTTCCTTCATTTCGATGTATAATTCTTTCATTTCGATCCATATTTACTTCATTTTGATGCATATTTTACTTCTTTTTGATTCAAATTTTGATGCATATTTCCTTCGTTTCGATTGATATTTACTTCATTTTGATGCATATGTACTAAATTACGATCAAAATATTTTCTTCGTTTCGATGCGTATTTACTTCATTTTGATGGATGTTTACTTCAGTACGATAAACATTTCCTTCGTTTCGATGCATATTTACTTCATTTTAATGCATATTTACTTCATTACGATCAACATTTCCTTGGATTAAATGCATATTTTCTTCATTTCGCTGCATATTTCCTTCGTTTCAATTTATATTTACTTCATTTTGATGCTTATTTACTTTATTTCGATACATATTTACTTCATTTTGTTGCATATTTACTTCACTACGATAAACATTTTCTTCGTTTTGATGCATATTTACTTTATTTTGATGCATATTTACCTCATTACGATCAATATTTCATTCGTTTCGATGCATATTTCTTTCGTTTCCATGCATATTTACTTCATTTTAATGCATTTCGTTACGATCAATATTTCCTTCATTTCGATGCATATTTACTTCATTTTGATGCATATTAACTTTATTACGATCAACATTTCCTTCGATTTATATTTCCTTCATTTTGATGTATATTTCCTTCGTTTCGATGTATAATTACTTCATTTTGATTCATATTTACTTTATTTCGATGCATATTTACTTCATTTCGATGCATATATACTTTATTTTGATACATATTTACTTCATTACGATAAACAATTCCTTCGTTTCGATGCATATTTCTTTCGCTTTGATGCGTATTTACTTCATTTGATGCTCATTTTCTCATTTCGGTGCATATTTACTGCATTTTAATTTAAATTTTGATGCATATTTACTTCGTTTCGATGCATATTTCCATCGTTTCGATTGATATTTACTTCATTTTGATGCATATTTACTAAATTACGATCAATAATTCCTTCGTTTCGATTCATATTTACTTTATTTTGATGCATATTTACCTCATTACGATCAACATTTCCTTCGTTTCGATGAATATTTCATTCATTTCGATGCATATTTACTTCATTTAGATTCAAATTTTGACGCATATTTCCTTCATTTTGATTGATATTTACTAAATTACGTTCAATATTTCCTTCATTTCGATGCGTATTTACTTCATTTTGATGGATATTTACTTCATTAGGACAAACATTTCATCCATTTTGTGCATATTTATTTCATTTTGATGCATATTAACTTCATTACGATCAATATTTTCGTCATTTCGATGGATATTTATCTTATTTTGATGCATATATACTTCATTACGTTCAACATTTCCTTCATTTTGATGCATATTTACCTCATTTTGATGGATATTTACTTCATCAGGATCAATATATCCTTCGTTTCGATGCATATTCACTTCATATTGATGCATATTTATTTTATTTCGATCAACATTTCCTTCGATTTAATGGATATTTCCTTCATTTCAATGCATATCTCATTCGTTACGAGGTATATTTACTTCATTTTGACGCATATTTACTTTATTTCGAAGCATATATACTTCATTTTGATGCATATTTACTTCATTTCGATGCATAATTACTTCATTTTGATGTATATTTACTTCATTACGATCAATATTTCCTTAGTTTCGATGCATATTTACATTATTTTGATGCATATTTACTTCATTACGTTCAACATTTCCTACGTTTTGATGCATATTTACTTCATTTTGATGGATATTTACTTCATCAGGATCAATATAACCTTCGTTTCGATGCATATTTACTTCATTTTGATGCATATTTACTTTATTACGATCAACATTTCCTTCGATTTGATGCATATTTCCTTCATTTCAATGCATATCTCATTCATTTCGAGGTATATTTAATTCATTTTGATACATATTTACTTTATTTCGATGCATATTTAGTTCATTTCGATGCATAATTACTTCATTTCGATGCATAATTACTTCATTTTGATGCATATTTACTTCATTACGATCAACATTTCCTTCGATTAGATGCATATTCTCTTCATTTTGATGCATATTCCTTTCGTTTCGATTTATATTTACTTCATTTTGATGGATATTTACTTTATTTCGATGCATATTTACTTCATTTTGTTGCATATTTACTTCACTACGATAAACATTTTCTTCATTTCGATGCATATTTACTTTATTTTGATGCATATTTACCTCATTACGATAAACATTTCCTTCGTTTCGATGCATATTTCTTTCGTTTCCATGCATATTTACTTCATTTTAATGCATTTCGTTACGATCAATATTTTCTTCATTTCGATGAATATTTACTTCATTTTGATGCATATTTACTTTATTACGATCAACATTTTCTTCGATTTATATTTCCTTCATTTTGATGTATATTTCCTTCATTTCGATGTATATATACTTCATTTTGATACATATTTACTTCATTACGATCAACAATTCCTTCGTTTCGATGCATATTTCTTTCGTTTTGATGCGTATTTACTTCATTTGATTCTCATTTTCTCGTTTCGGTGCATATTACTTCATTTTAATTTAAATTTTAATGCATATTTACTTCGTTTCGATGCATATTTCCATCGTTTCGATTGATATTTACTTCATTTTGATACATATTTACTAAATTACAATCAATATTTCCTTCGTTTCGATTCATATTTACTTTATTTTGATGCATATTTACCTCATTACGATCAACATTTCCTTCGTTTCGATGAATATTTCATTTATTTCGATGCATATTTACTTCATTTTGATTCAAATTTTGATGCATATTTCCTTCATTTTGATTAATATTTACTAAATTACGATCAACATTTCCTTCGTTTCGATGCGTATTTACTTCATTTTGATGGATATTTACTTCATTACGACAAACATTTCATCCGTTTTGATGCATATTTATTTCATTTTGATGCATATTTACTTAATTACGATCAAAATTTCCTTCGATTCGATGCATATTAACTTCATTACGATCAATATTTACTTCATTTCTATGGATATTTATCTTATTTTGATGCATATTTACTTCATTACGTTCAATATTTCCTTCGTTTTTATGCATATTTACTTCATTTTGAAGGATATTTACTTCATCAGGATTAATATATCCTTCGTTTCGATGCATATTTACTTCATATTGATGCATATTTATTTTATTACGATCAACATTTCCTTCGATTTGATGGATATTTCCTTCATTTCAATGCATATCTCATTCGTTACGAGGTATATTTACTTCATTTTGATGCATATTTACTTTATTTCGAAGCATATATACTTCATTTTGATGCATATTTACTTCATTTCGATGCATAATTACATAATTTTGATGTATATTTACTTCATTACGATCAATATTTCCTTCGTTTCGATTAATATTTCTTTCGTTTTGATGCGTATTACTTTATTTGATGTTCATTTTCTCGTTTCGATGCATATTTACTTCATTTTGATTCAAATTTTGATACATATTTACTTCGTTTCTATGCATATTTCAATCAATTCGATTAATATTTACTTCATTTTGATGCATATTTACTAAATTGCGATCTACATTTCCTTCGTTTCGATGCATATTTACATCATTTTTATGCATATTTACTTCGTTACGACCAATATTTCCTACATTTCGATGCGTATTTACTTCATTTTGATGCATATTGACTACATTACGATCAACATTTTCTTCGTTTCGATGCATATTTACTTCATTTTGATGCATATTTACCTTATAACGATCAACATTTCCTTCATTTCGATGTATAATTCTTTCATTTCGATCCATATTTACTTCATTTTGATGCATATTTTACTTCTTTTTGATTCAAATTTTGATGCATATTTCCTTCGTTTCGATTGATATTTACTTCATTTTGATGCATATGTACTAAATTACGATCAAAATATTTTCTTCGTTTCGATGCGTATTTACTTCATTTTGATGGATGTTTACTTCAGTACGATAAACATTTCCTTCGTTTCGATGCATATTTACTTCATTTTAATGCATATTTACTTCATTACGATCAACATTTCCTTGGATTAAATGCATATTTTCTTCATTTCGCTGCATATTTCCTTCGTTTCAATTTATATTTACTTCATTTTGATGCTTATTTACTTTATTTCGATACATATTTACTTCATTTTGTTGCATATTTACTTCACTACGATAAACATTTTCTTCGTTTTGATGCATATTTACTTTATTTTGATGCATATTTACCTCATTACGATCAATATTTCATTCGTTTCGATGCATATTTCTTTCGTTTCCATGCATATTTACTTCATTTTAATGCATTTCGTTACGATCAATATTTCCTTCATTTCGATGCATATTTACTTCATTTTGATGCATATTAACTTTATTACGATCAACATTTCCTTCGATTTATATTTCCTTCATTTTGATGTATATTTCCTTCGTTTCGATGTATAATTACTTCATTTTGATTCATATTTACTTTATTTCGATGCATATTTACTTCATTTCGATGCATATATACTTTATTTTGATACATATTTACTTCATTACGATAAACAATTCCTTCGTTTCGATGCATATTTCTTTCGCTTTGATGCGTATTTACTTCATTTGATGCTCATTTTCTCATTTCGGTGCATATTTACTGCATTTTAATTTAAATTTTGATGCATATTTACTTCGTTTCGATGCATATTTCCATCGTTTCGATTGATATTTACTTCATTTTGATGCATATTTACTAAATTACGATCAATAATTCCTTCGTTTCGATTCATATTTACTTTATTTTGATG
The DNA here is from genome assembly GCA_023678885.1 of Pogostemon cablin. Taxonomy (NCBI): domain Eukaryota; kingdom Viridiplantae; phylum Streptophyta; class Magnoliopsida; order Lamiales; family Lamiaceae; genus Pogostemon; species Pogostemon cablin. The sequence continues at coordinate 76,596 of JAHCLQ010000899.1, read as the reverse complement.
CATATTTACCTCATTACGATCAACATTTCCTTCGTTTCGATGAATATTTCATTCATTTCGATGCATATTTACTTCATTTAGATTCAAATTTTGACGCATATTTCCTTCATTTTGATTGATATTTACTAAATTACGTTCAATATTTCCTTCATTTCGATGCGTATTTACTTCATTTTGATGGATATTTACTTCATTAAGACAAACATTTCATCCATTTTGTGCATATTTATTTCATTTTGATGCATATTAACTTCATTACGATCAATATTTTCGTCATTTCGATGGATATTTATCTTATTTTGATGCATATATACTTCATTACGTTCAACATTTCCTTCATTTTGATGCATATTTACCTCATTTTGATGGATATTTACTTCATCAGGATCAATATATCCTTCGTTTCGATGCATATTCACTTCATATTGATGCATATTTATTTTATTTCGATCAACATTTCCTTCGATTTAATGGATATTTCCTTCATTTCAATGCATATCTCATTCGTTACGAGGTATATTTACTTCATTTTGACGCATATTTACTTTATTTCGAAGCATATATACTTCATTTTGATGCATATTTACTTCATTTCGATGCATAATTACTTCATTTTGATGTATATTTACTTCATTACGATCAATATTTCCTTAGTTTCGATGCATATTTACATTATTTTGATGCATATTTACTTCATTACGTTCAACATTTCCTACGTTTTGATGCATATTTACTTCATTTTGATGGATATTTACTTCATCAGGATCAATATAACCTTCGTTTCGATGCATATTTACTTCATTTTGATGCATATTTACTTTATTACGATCAACATTTCCTTCGATTTGATGTATATTTCCTTCATTTCAATGCATATCTCATTCATTTCGAGGTATATTTAATTCATTTTGATACATATTTACTTTATTTCGATGCATATTTAGTTCATTTCGATGCATAATTACTTCATTTCGATGCATAATTACTTCATTTTGATGTATATTTATTTCATTATGATCAACATTTCCTACGTTTCGATGAATATTTCTTTCGTTTTGATGCGTATTACTTTATTTGATGCTCATTTTCTCATTTCGATGCATATTTACTTTATTTTGATTCAAATTTTGATACATATTTACTTCGTTTCTATGCATATTTCAATTGTTTCGATTGATATTTACTTTAATTTGATGCATATTTACTAAATTGCGATCTACATTTCCTTCGTTTCGATGCATATTTACTTTATTTTGATGCATATTTACTTCATTACGATCAACATTTCCTTCCTTTCGATGCATAGTTCTTTCGTTTCGATGCATATTTATTTCATTTTGATGCATATTTACTTCGTTACGACCAATATTTCCTACATTTCGATGCATATTTACTTCATTTTGATGCATATTGACTACATTACGATCACATTTTCTTCGTTTCGATGCATATTTACTTCATTTTGATGCATATTTACGTTATAACGATCAACATTTCTTTCATTTCGATGTATATTTCTTTCATTTCGGTCCATATTTACTTCATTTTGATGCATATTTTACTTCATTTTGATTCAAATTTTGATGCATATTTCCTTCGTTTCGATTGATATTTACTTCAATTTGATGCATATTTACTAAATTACGATCAAAATACTTTCTTCGTTTCGATGCGTATTTACTTCATTTTTATGGATGTTTACTTCAGTACGACAAACATTTCCTTCGTTTCGATGCATATTTACTTCATTTTACTGCATATTTACTTCATTACGATCAACATTTCCTTCGATTAGATGCATATTCTCTTCATTTTGATGCATATTCCTTTCGTTTCGATTTATATTTACTTCATTTTGATGGATATTTACTTTATTTTGATGCATATTTACTTCATTTTGTTGCATATTTACTTCACTACGATAAACATTTTCTTCATTTCGATGCATATTTACATTATTTTGATGCATATTTACCTCATTACGATAAACATTTCCTTCGTTTCGATGCATATTTCTTTCGTTTCCATGCATATTTACTTCATTTTAATGCATTTCGTTACGATCAATATTTTCTTCATTTCGATGAATATTTACTTCATTTTGATGCATATTTACTTTATTACGATCAACATTTCCTTCGATTTATATTTCCTTCATTTTGATGTATATTTCCTTCATTTCGATGTATATATACTTCATTTTGATACATATTTACTTCATTACGATCAACAATTCCTTCGTTTCGATGCATATTTCTTTCGTTTTGATGCGTATTTACTTCATTTGATGCTCATTTTCTCGTTTCGGTGCATATTACTTCATTTTAATTTAAATTTTGATGCATATTTACTTCGTTTCGATGCATATTTCCATCGTTTCGATTGATATTTACTTCATTTTGATACATATTTGCTAAATTACAATCAATATTTCCTTCGTTTCGATTCATATTTACTTTATTTTGATGCATATTTACCTCATTACGATCAACATTTCCTTCGTTTCGATGAATATTTCATTTATTTCGATGCATATTTACTTCATTTTGATTCAAATTTTGATGCATATTTCCTTCATTTTGATTAATATTTACTAAATTACGATCAACATTTCCTTCGTTTCGATGCGTATTTACTTCATTTTGATGGATATTTACTTCATTACGACAAACATTTCATCCGTTTTGATGCATATTTATTTCATTTTGATGCATATTTACTTAATTACGATCAAAATTTCCTTCGATTCGATGCATATTAACTTCATTACGATCAATATTTACTTCATTTCGATGGATATTTATCTTATTTTGATGCATATTTACTTCATTACGTTCAATATTTCCTTCGTTTTTATGCATATTTACTTCATTTTGAAGGATATTTACTTCATCAGGATCAATATATCCTTCGTTTCGATGCATATTTACTTCATATTGATGCATATTTATTTTATTACGATCAACATTTCCTTCGATTTGATGGATATTTCCTTCATTTCAATGCATATCTCATTCGTTACGAGTTATATTTACTTCATTTTGATGCATATTTACTTTATTTCGAAGCATATATACTTCATTTTGATGCATATTTACTTCATTTCGATGCATAATTACATAATTTTGATGTATATTTACTTTATTACGATCAATATTTCCTTCGTTTCGATGAATATTTCTTTCGTTTTGATGCGTATTACTTTATTTGATGTTCATTTTCTCGTTTCGATGCATATTTACTTCATTTTGATTCAAATTTTGATACATATTTACTTCGTTTCTATGCATATTTATATCATTTCGATTAATATTTACTTCATTTTGATGCATATTTACTAAATTGCGATCTACATTTCCTTCGTTTCGATGCATATTTACATCATTTTTATGCATATTTACTTCGTTACGACCAATATTTCCTACATTTCGATGCGTATTTACTTCATTTTGATGCATATTGACTACATTACGATCAACATTTTCTTCGTTTCGATGCATATTTACTTCATTTTGATGCATATTTACCTTATAACGATCAACATTTCCTTCATTTCGATGTATAATTCTTTCATTTCGATCCATATTTACTTCATTTTGATGCATATTTTACTTCTTTTTGATTCAAATTTTGATGCATATTTCCTTCGTTTCGATTGATATTTACTTCATTTTGATGCATATGTACTAAATTACGATCAATATATTTTCTTCGTTTCGATGCGTATTTACTTCATTTTGATGGATGTTTACTTCAGTACGATAAACATTTCCTTCGTTTCGATGCATATTTACTTCATTTTAATGCATATTTACTTCATTACGATCAACATTTCCTTGGATTAAATGCATATTTTCTTCATTTCGCTGCATATTTCCTTCGTTTCAATTTATATTTACTTCATTTTGATGCTTATTTACTTTATTTCGATACATATTTACTTCATTTTGTTGCATATTTACTTCACTACGATAAACATTTTTTTCGTTTTGATGCATATTTACTTTATTTTGATGCATATTTACCTCATTACGATCAATATTTCATTCGTTTCGATGCATATTTCTTTCGTTTCCATGCATATTTACTTCATTTTAATGCATTTCGTTACGATCAATATTTCCTTCATTTCGATGCATATTTACTTCATTTTGATGCATATTAACTTTATTACGATCAACATTTCCTTCGATTTATATTTCCTTCATTTTGATGTATATTTCCTTCGTTTCGATGTATAATTACTTCATTTTGATTCATATTTACTTTATTTCGATGCATATTTACTTCATTTCGATGCATATATACTTTATTTTGATACATATTTACTTCATTACGATAAACAATTCCTTCGTTTCGATGCATATTTCTTTCGTTTTGATGCGTATTTACTTCATTTGATGCTCATTTTCTCATTTCGGTGCATATTTACTGCATTTTAATTTAAATTTTGATGCATATTTACTTCGTTTCGATGCATATTTCCATCGTTTCGATTGATATTTACTTCATTTTGATGCATATTTACTAAATTACGATCAATAATTCCTTTGTTTCGATTCATATTTACTTTATTTTGATGCATATTTACCTCATTACGATCAACATTTCCTTCGTTTCGATGAATATTTCATTCATTTCGATGCATATTTACTTCATTTATATTCAAATTTTGATGCATATTTCCTTCATTTTGATTGATATTTACTAAATTACGTTCAATATTTCCTTCATTTCGATGCGTATTTACTTCATTTTGATGGATATTTACTTCATTAGGACAAACATTTCATCCATTTTGTGCATATTTATTTCATTTTGATGCATATTAACTTCATTACGATCAATATTTTCGTCATTTCGATGGATATTTATCTTATTTTGATGCATATATACTTCATTACGTTCAACATTTCCTTCATTTTGATGCATATTTACCTCATTTTGATGGATATTTACTTCATCAGGATCAATATATCCTTCGTTTCGATGCATATTCACTTCATATTGATGCATATTTATTTTATTTCGATCAACATTTCCTTCGATTTAATGGATATTTCCTTCATTTCAATGCATATCTCATTCGTTACGAGGTATATTTACTTCATTTTGACGCATATTTACTTTATTTCGAAGCATATATACTTCATTTTGATGCATATTTACTTCATTTCGATGCATAATTACTTCATTTTGATGTATATTTACTTCATTACGATCAATATTTCCTTAGTTTCGATGCATATTTACATTATTTTGATGCATATTTACTTCATTACGTTCAACATTTCCTACGTTTTGATGCATATTTACTTCATTTTGATGGATATTTACTTCATCAGGATCAATATAACCTTCGTTTCGATGCATATTTACTTCATTTTGATGCATATTTACTTTATTACGATCAACATTTCCTTCGATTTGATGCATATTTCCTTCATTTCAATGCATATCTCATTCATTTCGAGGTATATTTAATTCATTTTGATACATATTTACTTTATTTCGATGCATATTTAGTTCATTTTGATGCATATTTACTTCATTTCGATGCATAATTACTTCATTTTGATGTATATTTATTTCATTATGATCAACATTTCCTACGTTTCGATGAATATTTCTTTCGTTTTGATGCGTATTACTTTATTTGATGCTCATTTTCTCATTTCGATGCATATTTACTTTATTTTGATTCAAATTTTGATACATATTTACTTCGTTTCTATGCATATTTCAATTGTTTCGATTGATATTTACTTTAATTTGATGCATATTTACTAAATTGCGATCTACATTTCCTTCGTTTCGATGCATATTTACTTTATTTTGATGCATATTTACTTCATTACGATCAACATTTCCTTCCTTTCGATGCATAGTTCTTTCGTTTCGATGCATATTTATTTCATTTTGATGCATATTTACTTCGTTACGACCAATATTTCCTACATTTCGATGCATATTTACTTCATTTTGATGCATATTGACTACATTACGATCACATTTTCTTCGTTTCGATGCATATTTACTTCATTTTGATGCATATTTACGTTATAACGATCAACATTTCTTTCATTTCGATGTATATTTCTTTCATTTCGGTCCATATTTACTTCATTTTGATGCATATTTTACTTCATTTTTATTCAAATTTTGATGCATATTTCCTTCGTTTCGATTGATATTTACTTCAATTTGATGCATATTTACTAAATTACGATCAAAATACTTTCTTCGTTTCGATGCGTATTTACTTCATTTTTATGGATGTTTACTTCAGTACGACAAACATTTCCTTCGTTTCGATGCATATTTACTTCATTTTACTGCATATTTACTTCATTACGATCAACATTTCCTTCGATTAGATGCATATTCTCTTCATTTTGATGCATATTCCTTTCGTTTCGATTTATATTTACTTCATTTTGATGGATATTTACTTTATTTCGATGCATATTTACTTCATTTTGTTGCATATTTACTTCACTACGATAAACATTTTCTTCATTTCGATGCATATTTACATTATTTTGATGCATATTTACCTCATTACGATAAACATTTCCTTCGTTTCGATGCATATTTCTTTTGTTTCCATGCATATTTACTTCACTTTAATGCATTTCGTTACGATCAATATTTTCTTCATTTCGATGAATATTTACTTCATTTTGATGCATATTTACTTTATTACGATCAACATTTCCTTCGATTTATATTTCCTTCATTTTGATGTATATTTCCTTCATTTCGATGTATATATACTTCATTTTGAAACATATTTACTTCATTACGATCAACAATTCCTTCGTTTCGATGCATATTTCTTTCGTTTTGATGCTTATTTACTTCATTTGATGCTCATTTTCTCGTTTCGGTGCATATTACTTCATTTTAATTTAAATTTTGATGCATATTTACTTCGTTTCGATGCATATTTCCATCGTTTCGATTGATATTTACTTCATTTTGATACATATTTACTAAATTACAATCAATATTTCCTTCGTTTCGATTCATATTTACTTTATTTTGATGCATATTTACCTCATTACGATCAACATTTCCTTCGTTTCGATAAATATTTCATTTATTTCGATGCATATTTACTTCATTTTGATTCAAATTTTGATGCATATTTCCTTCATTTTGATTAATATTTACTAAATTACGATCAACATTTCCTTCGTTTCGATGCGTATTTACTTCATTTTGATGGATATTTACTTCATTACAACAAACATTTCATCCGTTTTTATGCATATTTATTTCATTTTGATGCATATTTACTTAATTACGATCAAAATTTCCTTCGATTCGATGCATATTAACTTCATTACGATAAATATTTACTTCATTTCGATGGATATTTATCTTATTTTGATGCATATTTACTTCATTACGTTCAATATTTCCTTCGTTTTTATGCATATTTACTTCATTTTGAAGGATATTTACTTCATCAGGATCAATATATCCTTCGTTTCGATGCATATTTACTTCATATTGATGCATATTATTTTATTACGATCAACATTTCCTTAGATTTGATGGATATTTCCTTCATTTCAATGCATATCTCATTCGTTACGAAGTATATTTACTTCATTTTATGCATATTTACTTTATTTCGAAGCATATATACTTCATTTTGATGCATATTTACTTCATTTCGATGCATAATTACATAATTTTGATGTATATTTACTTCATTACGATCAATATTTCCTTCGTTTCGATGAATATTTCTTTCGTTTTGATGCGTATTACTTTATTTGATGTTCATTTTCTCGTTTCGATGCATATTTACTTCATTTTGATTCAAATTTTGATACATATTTACTTCGTTTCTATGCATATTTCAATCATTTCGATTAATATTTACTTCATTTTGATGCATATTTACTAAATTGCGATCTACATTTCCTTCGTTTCGATGCATATTTACATCATTTTTATGCATATTTACTTCGTTACGACCAATATTTCCAACATTTCGATGCGTATTTACTTCATTTTGATGTATATTGACTACATTATGATCAACATTTTCTTCGTTTCGATGCATATTTACATCATTTTGATGCATATTTACCTTATAACGATCAACATTTCCTTCATTTCGATGTATATTTCTTTCATTTCGATCCATATTTACTTCATTTTGATGCATATTTTACTTCATTTTGATTCAAATTTTGATGCATATTTCCTTCGTTTCGATTGATATTTACTTCATTTTGATGCATATTTACTAAATTACGATCAAAATATTTTCTTCGTTTCGATGCGTATTTACTTCTTTTTGATGGATATTTACTACAGTACGACAAACATTTCCTTCGTTTCGATGCATATTTACTTCATTTTAATGCATATTTACTTCATTACGATCAACATTTCCTTCGATTAGATGCATATTTTCTTCATTTCGCTGCATATTTCCTTCCTTTCGATTTATATTTACTTCATTTTGATGCTTATTTACTTTATTTCGATAAATATTTACTTCATTTTGTTGCATATTTACTTCACTACGATAAACATTTTCTTCTTTTTGATGCATATTTACTTTATTTTGATGCATATTTACCTCATTACGATCAATATTTCATTCGTTTCGATGCATATTTCTTTCGTTTCCATGCATATTTACTTCATTTTAATGCATTTCGTTACGATCAATATTTCCTTCATTTCAATGCATATTTACTTTATTTTGATGCATATTTACTTTATTACGATCAACATTTCCTTCGATTTATATTTCCTTCATTTTGATGTATATTTCCTTCGTTTCGATGTATATTTACTTCATTTTGATTCATATTTACTTTATTTCGATGCATATTTACTTCATTTCGATGCATATATACTTTATTTTGATACATATTTACTTCATTACGATCAACAATTCCTTCGTTTCGATGCATATTTCTTTCGTTTTGATGCGTATTTTCTTCATTTGATGCTCATTTTCTCATTTCGGTGCATATTTACTGCATTTTAATTTAAATTTTGATGCATATTTACTTCGTTTCAATGTATATTTCCATCGTTTCGATTGATATTTACTTCATTTTGATGCATATTTACTAAATTATGATCAATAATTCCTTCGTTTCGATTCATATTTACTTTATTTTGATGCATATTTACCTCATTACGATCAACATTTCCTTCGTTTCGATGAATATTTCAAATTTAGATGCATATTTCCTTCATTTTGATAGATATTTACTAAATTACGTTCAATATTTCCTTCATTTCGATGCATATTTACTTCATTTTGATGGATATTTACTTCATTAGGACAAACATTTCATCCATTTTGATGCATTTTATTTCATTTTGATGCATATTAACTTCATTACGATCAATATTTTCTTCATTTCGATGGATATTTATCTTATTTTGATGCATATTTACTTCATTACGTTCAACATTTCCTTCATTTTGATGCATATTTACTTCATTTTGATGGATATTTACTTCATCAGGATCAATATATCCTTCGTTTAGATGCATATTCACTTCATATTGATGCATATTTATTTTATTTCGATCAACATTTCCTTCGATTTAATGGATATTTCCTTCATTTCAATGCATATCTCATTCGTTACGAGGTATATTTACTTCATTTTGACGCATATTTACTTTATTTCGAAGCATATACACTTCATTTTGATGCATATTTACTTCATTTCGATGAATAATTACTTCATTTTGATGTATATTTACTTCATTACGATCAATATTTCCTTAGTTTCGATGCATATTTACATTATTTTGATGCATATTTACTTCATTACGTTCAACATTTCCTACGTTTTGTTGCATATTTACTTCATTTTGATGGATATTTACTTCATCAGGATCAATATAACCTTCGTTTCGATGTATATTTACTTCATTTTTATGCATATTTACTTTATTACGATCAACATTTCCTTCGATTTGATGCATATTTCCTTCATTTCAATGCATATCTCATTCATTTCGAGGTATATTTAATTCATTTTGATACATATTTACTTTATTTCGATGCATATTTAGTTCATTTTGATGCATATTTACTTCATTTCGATGTATAATTACTTCATTTTGATGTATATTTACTTCACTATGATCAACATTTCCTACGTTTCGATGAACATTTCTTTCGTTTTGATGCGTATTACTTTATTTGATGTTCATTTTCTCATTTCGATGCATATTTACTTTATTTTGATTCAAATTTTGATACATATTTACTTCGTTTCTATGCATATTTCAATTGTTTCGATTGATATTTACTTCATTTTGATGCATATTGACTACATTACGATCAACATTTTCTTCGTTTCGATGTATATTTACTTCATTTTGATGCATATTTACCTTATAACGATCAACATTTCCTTCATTTCGATGTATATTTCTTTCATTTCGGTCAATATTTACTTCATTTTGATGCATATTTTACTTCATTTTGATTCAAATTTTGATGCATATTTCCTTCGTTTCGATTGATATTTACTTCAATTTGATGCATATTTACTAAATTACGATCAAAATATTTTCTTCATTTCGATGCGTATTTACTTCATTTTGATGGATATTTACTTCATTACGACAAACATTTCCTTCGTTTCGATGCATATTTACTTCATTTTAATGCATATTTACTTCATTACGATCAACATTTCCTTCGATTAGATGCATATTTTCTTCATTTTGATGCATATTCCCTTCGTTTCGGTTTATATTTACTTCATTTTGATGGATATTTACTTTATTTCGATGCATATTTACTTCATTTTGTTGCATATTTACTTCACTACGATAAACATTTTATTCATTTCGATGCATATTTACTTTATTTTGATGCATATTTACCTCATTACGATCAACATTTCCTTCGTTTCGATGCATATTTCTTTCGTTTCCATGCATATTTACTTCATTTTAATGCATTTCGTTACGATCAATATTTTCTTCATTTCGATGAATATTTACTTCATTTTGATGCAAATTTACTTTATTACGATCAACATTTCCTTCGATTTATATTTCCTTCATTTTGATGTATATTTCCTTCATTTCGATGTATATATACTTCATTTTGATACATATTTACTTCATTACGATCAACAATTCCTTCGTTTCGTTGCATATTTCTTTCGTTTTGATGCGTATTTACTTCATTTGATGATCATTTTCTCGTTTCGGTGCATATTACTTCATTTTAATTTAAATTTTGATGTATATTTACTTCGTTTCGATGCATATTTACTTCGTTTCGATTGATATTTACTTCATTTTGATACATATTTATTAAATTACAATCAATATTTCCTTCGTTTCAATTCATATTTACTTTATTTTGATGCATATTTACCTCATTACGGTCAACATTTCCTTCGTTTCGATGAATATTTCATTCATTTCGATGCATATTTACTTCATTTTGATTTAAATTTTGATGCATATTTCCTTCATTTTGATTGATATTTACTAAATTACTATCAACATTTTCTTCATTTCGATGCGTATTTACTTCATTTTGATGGATATTTACTTCATTACGACAAACATTTCATCCATTTTGATGCATATTTATTTCATTTTGATGCATATTAACTTTATTACGATCAATATTTTCTTCATTTCGATGGATATTTATCTTATTTTGATGCATATTTACTTCATTACGTTCAACATTTCCTTCATTTTGATGCATATTTACTTCATTTTGATGGATATTTACTTCATTAGGATCAATATATCCTTTGTTTTGATGCATATTCACTTCATATTGATGCATATTTATTTTATTTCGATCAACATTTCCTTCGATTTGATGGATATTTCCTTCATTTCAATGCATATCTCATTCGTTACGAGGTATATTTACTTCATTTTGATGCATATTTACTTTATTTCGAAGCATATATACTTCATTTTGATGCATATTTACTTCATTTCGATGCATAATTACTTAATTTTGATGTATATTTACTTCATTACGATCAATATTTCTTCGTTTCGATGAATATTTCTTTTGTTTTGATGCGTATTACTTTATTTGATGCTTATTTTCTCGTTTCGATGCATATTTACTTCATTTTGATTCAAATTTTGATACATATTTACTTCGTTTCTATGCATATTTCAATCGTTTCGATTAATATTTACTTCATTTTGATGCATATTTACTAAATTGCGATCTACATTTCCTTCGTTTCGATGCATATTTACCTCATTACGATCAAAATTTCCTTCGTTTCGATGCATATTTCTTTCATTTCGATGCATATTTACTTCATTTTGATGCATATTTACTTCGTTACGACCAATATTTCCCACATTTCGATGCGTATTTATCTCATTTTGATGCATATTGACTACATTACGATCAACATTTTCTTCGTTTCGATGCATATTTACTTCATTTTGATGCATATTTACCTTATAACGATCAACATTTCCTTCATTTCGATGTATATTTCTTTCATTTCGATCCATATTTACTTCATTTTGATGCATATTTTACTTCATTTTGATTCAAATTTTGATGCATATTTCCTTCGTTTCGATTGATATTTACTTTATTTTGATGCATGTTTACTAAATTACGATCAAAATATTTTCTTCGTTTCGATGCATATTTACTTCATTTTGATGGATATTTACTTCAGTACGACAAACATTTCCTTCGTTTCGATGCATATTTACTTCCTTTTAATGCATATTTATTTCATTACGATCAACATTTCCTTCGATTAGATTCATATTTTCTTCATTTTGCTGCATATTTCCTTCGTTTCGATTTATATTTACTTCATTTTGATGCATATTTACTTTATTTCGATACATATTTACTTCATTTTGTTGCATATTTACTTCACTACGATAAACATTTTCTTCGTTTTGATGCATATTTACTTTATTTTGATGCATATTTACCTCATTACGATTAACATTTCATTCGTTTCGATGCATATTTCTTTCGTTTCCATGCATATTTACTTCATTTTAATGAATTTCGTTACGATCAATATTTCCTTCATTTCGATGCATATTTGCTTCATTTTGATGCATATTTACTTTATTACGATCAACATTTCCTTCGATTAATATTTCCTTTATTTTGATGTATATTTCCTTCGTTTCGATGTATATTTACTTCATTTTGATTCATATTTACTTTATTTCAATGCATATTTACTTCATTTCGATGCATATATACTTCATTTTGATACATATTTACTTCATTACAATCAACAATTCCTTCGTTTCGATGCATATTTCTTTCGTTTTGATGCGTATTTACTTCATTTGATGCTCATTTTCTCGTTTCGGTGCATATTTACTTCATTTTAATTTAAATTTTGATGCATATTTACTTCTTTTCGATGCATATTTCCATCGTTTCGATTGATATTTTCTTCAATTTGATGCATATTTACTAAATTACGACAAATAATTCCTTCGTTTCAATTCATATTTACTTTATTTTGATGCATATTTACCTCATTACGATCAACATTTCATTCGTTTCGGTGAATATTTCATTCATTTCGATGCATATTTACTTCATTTTGATTCAAATTTTGATGCATATTTTCTTCGTTTTGATTGATATTTACTAAATTACGATCAACATTTCCTTCATTTCGATGCGTATTTACTTTATTTTGATGGATATTTACTTCATTACGACAAACATTTCATCCATTTTGATGCATATTTATTTCATTTTGATGCATATTAACTTCATTACGATCAATATTTTCTTCATTTCGATGCATATTTATCTTATTTTGATGCATATTTACTTCATTACGTTCAACATTTCCTTCGTTTTGATGCATATTTACTTCATTTTGACGGATATTTACTTCATCAGGATCAATATATCCTTCGTTTTGATGCATATTTACTTCATATTGATGCATATTTATTTTATTACGATCAACATTTCCTTCGATTTGATGCATATTTCCTTCATTTCAATGCATATCTCATTTCTTACGAGGTATATTTACTTCATTTTGATGCATATTTACTTTATTTCGAAGCATATATACTTCATTTTGATGCATATTTACTTCATTTCGATGCATAATTACTTCATTTTGATGTATATTTACTTTATTACGATCAATATTTCCTACATTTCGATGAATATTTCTTTCGTTTTGATGCGTATTACTTTATTTAATGCTCATTTTCTCGTTTCGATGCATATTTACTTCGTTTTGATTCAAATTTTGATACATATTTACTTGGTTTCTATGCATATTTCAATCATTTAGATTAATATTTACTTCATTTTGATGCATATTTACTAAATTGCGATCTACATTTCCTTCGTTTCGATGTATTTTTACCTCATTACGATCAAAATTTCCTTCGTTTTGATGCATATTTCTTTCATTTCGATGCATATTTACTTCATTTTGCTACATATTTACTTCGTTATGATCAATATTTCCTTCATTTCGATGCATATTTACTTCATTTTGATGCATATTTACTACATTACGATCAACATTTTCTTCGTTTCGATGCATATTTACTTCATTTTGATGCATATTTACCTTATAACGATCAACATTTCCTTCATTTAGATGTATATTTATTTCATTTCGATCCATATTTACTTCATTTTGATGCATATTTTACTTAATTTTGATTCAAATTTTGATGCATATTTCCTTCGTTTCGATTGATATTTACTTCATTTTGATGCATATTTACTAAATTACGATCAACATTTTCTTCGTTTCGATGTATATTTACTTCATTTTGATGGATATTTACTTCATTACAACCAACATTTCCTTCGTTTCGATTCATATTTACTTTATTTTAATGCATATTTATCTCATTACGATCAACATTTCCTTCGATTAGATGCATATTTACTTCATTTTGATGCATATTCCCTTCGTTTCGATGTATATTTACTTCATTTTGATGCATATTTACTTTATTTCGATGCATATTTTCTACATTTTGGTGCATATTTACTTCATTACGATCAACATTTCCTTCGTTTTGATGCATATTTATTTTATTTTGATGCATATTTAATTCATTACGATCAATATTTCCTTTGTTTCGATACATATTTAGTTCATTTTTATGCATATTTACTTCATTAGGATCAACATTTCCTTTGTTTCGATGCATATTTACTTTATTTTGATGCATACTAACTCATTACGATCTACATTTCCTTCATTTGGATGCATATTTTTTTCGTTTCGATAAATATTTACTTTATTTGATTGATATTTACTTCGTTACGATCAACATTTCCATCGTTTCTATGCATATTTACTTCATTTTGATGAATAATTACTTTTTTACGATCAACATTTCCATCGTTTCGAAGCATATTTACTTCACTACGATCAACATGTCCTTCATTTCGATACATATTTCCTTCATTTTGATGCATATTTACTTCATTACAATCAACATTTCCTTCGATTCGATACATATTTCATTCATTTCGATGCATATTTCTTTCGTTTCGATGTATATTTACTTGATTTTGCTACATATTTACTTCATTTCGATGCATATTTTTTTCATTTTGATGCATATTTACTTCATTACGATCCACATTTCCTTCGTTTTGATGCAATTTTCCTTCATTTTGATGCATATTTATTTCATTACAATCAATATTTCCTTCGTTTTGATGCATATTTACTTCATTTTGATGGATATTTACTTCATTACGATAAACATTTCATCCGTTTTGATGCATATTTATTTCATTTTGATGCATATTTACTTAATTACGATCAACATTTCCTTCGATTCGATGCATATTTACTTCATTACGATCAATATTTTCTTCATTTCGATGCATATTTATATTATTTTGATGCATATTTACTTCATTACGTTCAACATTTCCTTCGTTTTGATGCATATTTACTTTATTTTGATGGATATTTACTTCACCAGGATCAATATATCCTTCGTTTCGATGCATATTTACTTCATATTGATACATATTTACTTTATTACGATCAACATTTCTTCAATTTGATGCATATTTCCTTCATTTCAATGCATATCTCATTCGTTACGAGGTGTATTTACTTCATTTTGATGCATATTTACTTTATTTCGAAGCATATATACTTCATTTTGATGCATATTTACTTCATTTCGATGCATAATTACTTCATTTTGATGTATATTTACATCATTACGATCAACATTTCTTTCGTTTCGATGAATATTTGTTTCATTTTGATACGTATTACTTTATTTGATGCTCATTTTCTCGTTTCGATGCATATTTACCTCATTTTGATTCAAATTTTGATACATATTTACTTCGTTTATATGCATATTTCAATCATTTCGATTAATATTTACTTCATTTTGATGCATATACACTAAATCGCGATCTACATTTCCTTCTTTTTAATGCATATTTACTTTATTTTGATGCATATTTACCTCATTATGATCAAAATTTCCTTCGTTTCGATGCATATTTCTTTCATTTCAATGCATATTTACTTCATTTTGATGCATATTTACTTCGTTAAGATCAATATTTCCTTCATTTCGATGCATATTTACTTCATTTTGATGCATATTTACTACATTACAATCAACATTTTCTTCGTTTCGATGCATATTTACTTTATTTTGATGCATATTTACGTTATAACGATAAACGTTTCCTTCATTTCGATGTATATTTATTTCATTTCGATCCATATTTACTTCATTTTGATGCATATTTTACTTCATTTTGATTCAAATTTTGATGCATATTTCCTTCGTTTCGATTGATATTTACTTCATTTTGATGCATATTTACTAAATTACGATCAACATTTTCTTCGTTTCGATGCGTATTTACTTCATTTTGATGGATATTTACTTCATTACGACCAACATTTCCTGCGTTTCGATGCATATTTACATCATTTTAATGCATATTTATTTCATTACGATCAACATTTCCTTCGATTAGATGCATATTTTCTTCATTTTGATTCATATTTCCTTCGTTTCGATGTATATTTACTTCATTTTGATGCATATTTTCTACATTTTGGTGCATATTTACTTCATTACGATCAACATTTTCTTCGTTTTGATGCATATTTCTTTTATTTTGATGCATATTTATTTCATTACGATCAATATTTCCTTCGTTTCGGTGCATATTTAGTTCATTTTTATGCATATTTACTTCATTAGGATCAACATTTCCTTTGTTTCGGTGCATATTTACTTTATTTTGATGCATACTAACTCATTACGATCTACATTTTTTTCGTTTAGATGCATTTTTTTTCGTTTTGATAAATATTTACTTCATTTTGATTGATATTTACTTCGTTACGATCAACATTTCTCTCATTTCTATGCAGATTTACTTCATATTGATGAATAATTACTTTTTTACTATCTACATTTCCATCGTTTCGAAGCATATTTACTTCACTACGATCAACATGTCCTTCTTTTCGATACATATTCCTTCATTTTGATGCATATTAACTTCATTACAATCAACATTTCCTTCGATTCGATACATATTTCATTCATTTGGATGCATATTTCTTTCGTTTTGATGTATATTTACTTGATTTTGCTACATATTTACATCATTTCTATGCATATTTTTTTAATTTTGATGCATATTTACTTCATTACGATCTACATTTCCTTCGTTTTGATGCAATTTTCCTTCATTTTGATGCATATTTATTTAATTAAAATCAACATTTTCTTCGTTTTGATGCGTATTTACTTTATTTTGATGGATACTTACTTCATTAAGATCAATATTTCCATCATTTCGATGCATATTTCCTTTAGTTTGATGCATATTTCCTTCGTTTCGGTGTATATTTACTTAATTTTGATCAATATTTACTTTATTTCGATGCATATTTACTTCGTTTTGATGTATATTTACTTCATTTGGATGCATATTTCCTTTATTTTGACGCTTATTAACATCATTACGATAAATATTTCCATCGTTTTGAAGCATATTTACTTCATTTTAATACATATTTACTACATTACGATCAACATTTACATCGTTTCGATGCATATTTACTTCATTTTGATGCATATTTACCTTATAACGATCAACATTTCCTTCATTTCAATGTATATTTCTTTCATTTCGATCCACATTTACTTCATTTTGATGCATATTTTAATTCATTTTGATTCAAATTTTGATGCATATTTACTTCATTTTGGTCGATATTTACTTCATGTTGATGCATATTTACTAAATTACGATCAATATTTCCTCCGTTTCGATGCGTATTTACTTTATTTTGATGGATATTTACTTCATTTTGAAGGATATTTACTTCATCAGGATCAATATATCCTTCGTTTCGATGCATATTTACTTCATATTGATGCATATTATTTTATTACGATCAACATTTCCTTAGATTTGATGGATATTTCCTTCATTTCAATGCATATCTCATTCGTTACGAAGTATATTTACTTCATTTTATGCATATTTACTATATTTCGAAGCATATATACTTCATTTTGATGCATATTTACTTCATTTCGATGCATAATTACATAATTTTGATGTATATTTACTTCATTACGATCAATATTTCCTTCGTTTCGATGAATATTTCTTTCGTTTTGATGCGTATTACTTTATTTGATGTTCATTTTCTCGTTTCGATGCATATTTACTTCATTTTGATTCAAATTTTGATACATATTTACTTCGTTTCTATGCATATTTCAATCATTTCGATTAATATTTACTTCATTTTGATGCATATTTACTAAATTGCGATCTACATTTCCTTCGTTTCGATGCATATTTACATCATTTTTATGCATATTTACTTCGTTACGACCAATATTTCCAACATTTCGATGCGTATTTACTTCATTTTGATGTATATTGACTACATTATGATCAACATTTTCTTCGTTTCGATGCATATTTACATTATTTTGATGCATATTTACCTTATAACGATCAACATTTCCTTCATTTCGATGTATATTTCTTTCATTTCGATCCATATTTACTTCATTTTGATGCATATTTTACTTCATTTTGATTCAAATTTTGATGCATATTTCCTTCGTTTCGATTGATATTTACTTCATTTTGATGCATATTTACTAAATTACGATCAAAATATTTTCTTCGTTTCGATGCGTATTTACTTCTTTTTGATGGATATTTACTACAGTACGACAAACATTTCCTTCGTTTCGATGCATATTTACTTCATTTTAATGCATATTTACTTCATTACGATCAACATTTCCTTCGATTAGATGCATATTTTCTTCATTTCGCTGCATATTTCCTTCCTTTCGATTTATATTTACTTCATTTTGATGCTTATTTACTTTATTTCGATAAATATTTACTTCATTTTGTTGCATATTTACTTCACTACGATAAACATTTTCTTCTTTTTGATGCATATTTACTTTATTTTGATGCATATTTACCTCATTACGATCAATATTTCATTCGTTTCGATGCATATTTCTTTCGTTTCCATGCATATTTACTTCATTTTAATGCATTTCGTTACGATCAATATTTCCTTCATTTCAATGCATATTTACTTTATTTTGATGCATATTTACTTTATTACGATCAACATTTCCTTCGATTTATATTTCCTTCATTTTGATGTATATTTCCTTCGTTTCGATGTATATTTACTTCATTTTGATTCATATTTACTTTATTTCGATGCATATTTACTTCATTTCGATGCATATATACTTTATTTTGATACATATTTACTTCATTACGATCAACAATTCCTTCGTTTCGATGCATATTTCTTTCGTTTTGATGCGTATTTTCTTCATTTGATGCTCATTTTCTCATTTCGGTGCATATTTACTGCATTTTAATTTAAATTTTGATGCATATTTACTTCGTTTCAATGTATATTTCCATCGTTTCGATTGATATTTACTTCATTTTGATGCATATTTACTAAATTATGATCAATAATTCCTTCGTTTCGATTCATATTTACTTTATTTTGATGCATATTTACCTCATTACGATCAACATTTCCTTCGTTTCGATGAATATTTCAAATTTAGATGCATATTTCCTTCATTTTGATAGATATTTACTAAATTACGTTCAATATTTCCTTCATTTCGATGCATATTTACTTCATTTTGATGGATATTTACTTCATTAGGACAAACATTTCATCCATTTTGATGCATTTTATTTCATTTTGATGCATATTAACTTCATTACGATCAATATTTTCTTCATTTCGATGGATATTTATCTTATTTTGATGCATATTTACTTCATTACGTTCAACATTTCCTTCATTTTGATGCATATTTACTTCATTTTGATGGATATTTACTTCATCAGGATCAATATATCCTTCGTTTAGATGCATATTCACTTCATATTGATGCATATTTATTTTATTTCGATCAACATTTCCTTCGATTTAATGGATATTTCCTTCATTTCAATGCATATCTCATTCGTTACGAGGTATATTTACTTCATTTTGACGCATATTTACTTTATTTCGAAGCATATACACTTCATTTTGATGCATATTTACTTCATTTCGATGAATAATTACTTCATTTTGATGTATATTTACTTCATTACGATCAATATTTCCTTAGTTTCGATGCATATTTACATTATTTTGATGCATATTTACTTCATTACGTTCAACATTTCCTACGTTTTGTTGCATATTTACTTCATTTTGATGGATATTTACTTCATCAGGATCAATATAACCTTCGTTTCGATGTATATTTACTTCATTTTTATGCATATTTACTTTATTACGATCAACATTTCCTTCGATTTGATGCATATTTCCTTCATTTCAATGCATATCTCATTCATTTCGAGGTATATTTAATTCATTTTGATACATATTTACTTTATTTCGATGCATATTTAGTTCATTTTGATGCATATTTACTTCATTTCGATGTATAATTACTTCATTTTGATGTATATTTACTTCACTATGATCAACATTTCCTACGTTTCGATGAACATTTCTTTCGTTTTGATGCGTATTACTTTATTTGATGTTCATTTTCTCATTTCGATGCATATTTACTTTATTTTGATTCAAATTTTGATACATATTTACTTCGTTTCTATGCATATTTCAATTGTTTCGATTGATATTTACTTCATTTTGATGCATATTGACTACATTACGATCAACATTTTCTTCGTTTCGATGTATATTTACTTCATTTTGATGCATATTTACCTTATAACGATCAACATTTCCTTCATTTCGATGTATATTTCTTTCATTTCGGTCAATATTTACTTCATTTTGATGCATATTTTACTTCATTTTGATTCAAATTTTGATGCATATTTCCTTCGTTTCGATTGATATTTACTTCAATTTGATGCATATTTACTAAATTACGATCAAAATATTTTCTTCATTTCGATGCGTATTTACTTCATTTTGATGGATATTTACTTCATTACGACAAACATTTCCTTCGTTTCGATGCATATTTACTTCATTTTAATGCATATTTACTTCATTACGATCAACATTTCCTTCGATTAGATGCATATTTTCTTCATTTTGATGCATATTCCCTTCGTTTCGGTTTATATTTACTTCATTTTGATGGATATTTACTTTATTTCGATGCATATTTACTTCATTTTGTTGCATATTTACTTCACTACGATAAACATTTTATTCATTTCGATGCATATTTACTTTATTTTGATGCATATTTACCTCATTACGATCAACATTTCCTTCGTTTCGATGCATATTTCTTTCGTTTCCATGCATATTTACTTCATTTTAATGCATTTCGTTACGATCAATATTTTCTTCATTTCGATGAATATTTACTTCATTTTGATGCAAATTTACTTTATTACGATCAACATTTCCTTCGATTTATATTTCCTTCATTTTGATGTATATTTCCTTCATTTCGATGTATATATACTTCATTTTGATACATATTTACTTCATTACGATCAACAATTCCTTCGTTTCGTTGCATATTTCTTTCGTTTTGATGCGTATTTACTTCATTTGATGATCATTTTCTCGTTTCGGTGCATATTACTTCATTTTAATTTAAATTTTGATGTATATTTACTTCGTTTCGATGCATATTTACTTCGTTTCGATTGATATTTACTTCATTTTGATACATATTTATTAAATTACAATCAATATTTCCTTCGTTTCAATTCATATTTACTTTATTTTGATGCATATTTACCTCATTACGGTCAACATTTCCTTCGTTTCGATGAATATTTCATTCATTTCGATGCATATTTACTTCATTTTGATTTAAATTTTGATGCATATTTCCTTCATTTTGATTGATATTTACTAAATTACTATCAACATTTTCTTCATTTCGATGCGTATTTACTTCATTTTGATGGATATTTACTTCATTACGACAAACATTTCATCCATTTTGATGCATATTTATTTCATTTTGATGCATATTAACTTTATTACGATCAATATTTTCTTCATTTCGATGGATATTTATCTTATTTTGATGCATATTTACTTCATTACGTTCAACATTTCCTTCATTTTGATGCATATTTACTTCATTTTGATGGATATTTACTTCATTAGGATCAATATATCCTTTGTTTTGATGCATATTCACTTCATATTGATGCATATTTATTTTATTTCGATCAACATTTCCTTCGATTTGATGGATATTTCCTTCATTTCAATGCATATCTCATTCGTTACGAGGTATATTTACTTCATTTTGATGCATATTTACTTTATTTCGAAGCATATATACTTCATTTTGATGCATATTTACTTCATTTCGATGCATAATTACTTAATTTTGATGTATATTTACTTCATTACGATCAATATTTCTTCGTTTCGATGAATATTTCTTTTGTTTTGATGCGTATTACTTTATTTGATGCTTATTTTCTCGTTTCGATGCATATTTACTTCATTTTGATTCAAATTTTGATACATATTTACTTCGTTTCTATGCATATTTCAATCGTTTCGATTAATATTTACTTCATTTTGATGCATATTTACTAAATTGCGATCTACATTTCCTTCGTTTCGATGCATATTTACCTCATTACGATCAAAATTTCCTTCGTTTCGATGCATATTTCTTTCATTTCGATGCATATTTACTTCATTTTGATGCATATTTACTTCGTTACGACCAATATTTCCCACATTTCGATGCGTATTTATCTCATTTTGATGCATATTGACTACATTACGATCAACATTTTCTTCGTTTCGATGCATATTTACTTCATTTTGATGCATATTTACCTTATAACGATCAACATTTCCTTCATTTCGATGTATATTTCTTTCATTTCGATCCATATTTACTTCATTTTGATGCATATTTTACTTCATTTTGATTCAAATTTTGATGCATATTTCCTTCGTTTCGATTGATATTTACTTTATTTTGATGCATGTTTACTAAATTACGATCAAAATATTTTCTTCGTTTCGATGCATATTTACTTCATTTTGATGGATATTTACTTCAGTACGACAAACATTTCCTTCGTTTCGATGCATATTTACTTCCTTTTAATGCATATTTATTTCATTACGATCAACATTTCCTTCGATTAGATTCATATTTTCTTCATTTTGCTGCATATTTCCTTCGTTTCGATTTATATTTACTTCATTTTGATGCATATTTACTTTATTTCGATACATATTTACTTCATTTTGTTGCATATTTACTTCACTACGATAAACATTTTCTTCGTTTTGATGCATATTTACTTTATTTTGATGCATATTTACCTCATTACGATTAACATTTCATTCGTTTCGATGCATATTTCTTTCGTTTCCATGCATATTTACTTCATTTTAATGAATTTCGTTACGATCAATATTTCCTTCATTTCGATGCATATTTGCTTCATTTTGATGCATATTTACTTTATTACGATCAACATTTCCTTCGATTAATATTTCCTTTATTTTGATGTATATTTCCTTCGTTTCGATGTATATTTACTTCATTTTGATTCATATTTACTTTATTTCAATGCATATTTACTTCATTTCGATGCATATATACTTCATTTTGATACATATTTACTTCATTACAATCAACAATTCCTTCGTTTCGATGCATATTTCTTTCGTTTTGATGCGTATTTACTTCATTTGATGCTCATTTTCTCGTTTCGGTGCATATTTACTTCATTTTAATTTAAATTTTGATGCATATTTACTTCTTTTCGATGCATATTTCCATCGTTTCGATTGATATTTTCTTCAATTTGATGCATATTTACTAAATTACGACAAATAATTCCTTCGTTTCAATTCATATTTACTTTATTTTGATGCATATTTACCTCATTACGATCAACATTTCATTCGTTTCGGTGAATATTTCATTCATTTCGATGCATATTTACTTCATTTTGATTCAAATTTTGATGCATATTTTCTTCGTTTTGATTGATATTTACTAAATTACGATCAACATTTCCTTCATTTCGATGCGTATTTACTTTATTTTGATGGATATTTACTTCATTACGACAAACATTTCATCCATTTTGATGCATATTTATTTCATTTTGATGCATATTAACTTCATTACGATCAATATTTTCTTCATTTCGATGCATATTTATCTTATTTTGATGCATATTTACTTCATTACGTTCAACATTTCCTTCGTTTTGATGCATATTTACTTCATTTTGATGGATATTTACTTCATCAGGATCAATATATCCTTCGTTTTGATGCATATTTACTTCATATTGATGCATATTTATTTTATTACGATCAACATTTCCTTCGATTTGATGCATATTTCCTTCATTTCAATGCATATCTCATTTCTTACGAGGTATATTTACTTCATTTTGATGCATATTTACTTTATTTCGAAGCATATATACTTCATTTTGATGCATATTTACTTCATTTCGATGCATAATTACTTCATTTTGATGTATATTTACTTTATTACGATCAATATTTCCTACATTTCGATGAATATTTCTTTCGTTTTGATGCGTATTACTTTATTTAATGCTCATTTTCTCGTTTCGATGCATATTTACTTCATTTTGATTCAAATTTTGATACATATTTACTTGGTTTCTATGCATATTTCAATCATTTAGATTAATATTTACTTCATTTTGATGCATATTTACTAAATTGCGATCTACATTTCCTTCGTTTCGATGTATTTTTACCTCATTACGATCAAAATTTCCTTCGTTTTGATGCATATTTCTTTCATTTCGATGCATATTTACTTCATTTTGCTACATATTTACTTCGTTATGATCAATATTTCCTTCATTTCGATGCATATTTACTTCATTTTGATGCATATTTACTACATTACGATCAACATTTTCTTCGTTTCGATGCATATTTACTTCATTTTGATGCATATTTACCTTATAACGATCAACATTTCCTTCATTTAGATGTATATTTATTTCATTTCGATCCATATTTACTTCATTTTGATGCATATTTTACTTAATTTTGATTCAAATTTTGATGCATATTTCCTTCGTTTCGATTGATATTTACTTCATTTTGATGCATATTTACTAAATTACGATCAACATTTTCTTCGTTTCGATGTATATTTACTTCATTTTGATGGATATTTACTTCATTACAACCAACATTTCCTTCGTTTCGATTCATATTTACTTTATTTTAATGCATATTTATCTCATTACGATCAACATTTCCTTCGATTAGATGCATATTTACTTCATTTTGATGCATATTCCCTTCGTTTCGATGTATATTTACTTCATTTTGATGCATATTTACTTTATTTCGATGCATATTTTCTACATTTTGGTGCATATTTACTTCATTACGATCAACATTTCCTTCGTTTTGATGCATATTTATTTTATTTTGATGCATATTTAATTCATTACGATCAATATTTCCTTTGTTTCGATACATATTTAGTTCATTTTTATGCATATTTACTTCATTAGGATCAACATTTCCTTTGTTTCGATGCATATTTACTTTATTTTGATGCATACTAACTCATTACGATCTACATTTCCTTCATTTGGATGCATATTTTTTTCGTTTCGATAAATATTTACTTTATTTGATTGATATTTACTTCGTTACGATCAACATTTCCATCGTTTCTATGCATATTTACTTCATTTTGATGAATAATTACTTTTTTACGATCAACATTTCCATCGTTTCGAAGCATATTTACTTCACTACGATCAACATGTCCTTCATTTCGATACATATTTCCTTCATTTTGATGCATATTTACTTCATTACAATCAACATTTCCTTCGATTCGATACATATTTCATTCATTTCGATGCATATTTCTTTCGTTTCGATGTATATTTACTTGATTTTGCTACATATTTACTTCATTTCGATGCATATTTTTTTCATTTTGATGCATATTTACTTCATTACGATCCACATTTCCTTCGTTTTGATGCAATTTTCCTTCATTTTGATGCATATTTATTTCATTACAATCAATATTTCCTTCGTTTTGATGCATATTTACTTCATTTTGATGGATATTTACTTCATTACGATAAACATTTCATCCGTTTTGATGCATATTTATTTCATTTTGATGCATATTTACTTAATTACGATCAACATTTCCTTCGATTCGATGCATATTTACTTCATTACGATCAATATTTTCTTCATTTCGATGCATATTTATATTATTTTGATGCATATTTACTTCATTACGTTCAACATTTCCTTCGTTTTGATGCATATTTACTTTATTTTGATGGATATTTACTTCACCAGGATCAATATATCCTTCGTTTCGATGCATATTTACTTCATATTGATACATATTTACTTTATTACGATCAACATTTCTTCAATTTGATGCATATTTCCTTCATTTCAATGCATATCTCATTCGTTACGAGGTGTATTTACTTCATTTTGATGCATATTTACTTTATTTCGAAGCATATATACTTCATTTTGATGCATATTTACTTCATTTCGATGCATAATTACTTCATTTTGATGTATATTTACATCATTACGATCAACATTTCTTTCGTTTCGATGAATATTTGTTTCATTTTGATACGTATTACTTTATTTGATGCTCATTTTCTCGTTTCGATGCATATTTACCTCATTTTGATTCAAATTTTGATACATATTTACTTCGTTTATATGCATATTTCAATCATTTCGATTAATATTTACTTCATTTTGATGCATATACACTAAATCGCGATCTACATTTCCTTCTTTTTAATGCATATTTACTTTATTTTGATGCATATTTACCTCATTATGATCAAAATTTCCTTCGTTTCGATGCATATTTCTTTCATTTCAATGCATATTTACTTCATTTTGATGCATATTTACTTCGTTAAGATCAATATTTCCTTCATTTCGATGCATATTTACTTCATTTTGATGCATATTTACTACATTACAATCAACATTTTCTTCGTTTCGATGCATATTTACTTTATTTTGATGCATATTTACGTTATAACGATAAACGTTTCCTTCATTTCGATGTATATTTATTTCATTTCGATCCATATTTACTTCATTTTGATGCATATTTTACTTCATTTTGATTCAAATTTTGATGCATATTTCCTTCGTTTCGATTGATATTTACTTCATTTTGATGCATATTTACTAAATTACGATCAACATTTTCTTCGTTTCGATGCGTATTTACTTCATTTTGATGGATATTTACTTCATTACGACCAACATTTCCTGCGTTTCGATGCATATTTACATCATTTTAATGCATATTTATTTCATTACGATCAACATTTCCTTCGATTAGATGCATATTTTCTTCATTTTGATTCATATTTCCTTCGTTTCGATGTATATTTACTTCATTTTGATGCATATTTTCTACATTTTGGTGCATATTTACTTCATTACGATCAACATTTTCTTCGTTTTGATGCATATTTCTTTTATTTTGATGCATATTTATTTCATTACGATCAATATTTCCTTCGTTTCGGTGCATATTTAGTTCATTTTTATGCATATTTACTTCATTAGGATCAACATTTCCTTTGTTTCGGTGCATATTTACTTTATTTTGATGCATACTAACTCATTACGATCTACATTTTTTTCGTTTAGATGCATTTTTTTTCGTTTTGATAAATATTTACTTCATTTTGATTGATATTTACTTCGTTACGATCAACATTTCTCTCATTTCTATGCAGATTTACTTCATATTGATGAATAATTACTTTTTTACTATCTACATTTCCATCGTTTCGAAGCATATTTACTTCACTACGATCAACATGTCCTTCTTTTCGATACATATTCCTTCATTTTGATGCATATTAACTTCATTACAATCAACATTTCCTTCGATTCGATACATATTTCATTCATTTGGATGCATATTTCTTTCGTTTTGATGTATATTTACTTGATTTTGCTACATATTTACATCATTTCTATGCATATTTTTTTAATTTTGATGCATATTTACTTCATTACGATCTACATTTCCTTCGTTTTGATGCAATTTTCCTTCATTTTGATGCATATTTATTTAATTAAAATCAACATTTTCTTCGTTTTGATGCGTATTTACTTTATTTTGATGGATACTTACTTCATTAAGATCAATATTTCCATCATTTCGATGCATATTTCCTTTAGTTTGATGCATATTTCCTTCGTTTCGGTGTATATTTACTTAATTTTGATCAATATTTACTTTATTTCGATGCATATTTACTTCGTTTTGATGTATATTTACTTCATTTGGATGCATATTTCCTTTATTTTGACGCTTATTAACATCATTACGATAAATATTTCCATCGTTTTGAAGCATATTTACTTCATTTTAATACATATTTACTACATTACGATCAACATTTACATCGTTTCGATGCATATTTACTTCATTTTGATGCATATTTACCTTATAACGATCAACATTTCCTTCATTTCAATGTATATTTCTTTCATTTCGATCCACATTTACTTCATTTTGATGCATATTTTAATTCATTTTGATTCAAATTTTGATGCATATTTACTTCATTTTGGTCGATATTTACTTCATGTTGATGCATATTTACTAAATTACGATCAATATTTCCTCCGTTTCGATGCGTATTTACTTTATTTTGATGGATATTTACTTTATTACGACCGTCATTTCCTTCGTTTCGAAGCATATTTACTTCATTTTAATGCATATTTACTTCATTACGATCAATATTTTCTTCGATTAGATGCATATTTTCTACATTTTGATGCATATTTACTTCATTTCGATGCATATTTTTTTCATTTTGATGCATATTTACTTCATTACGATCCACATTTCCTTCGTTTTGATGCAATTTTCCTTCATTTTGATGCATATTTATTTCATTACAATCAATATTTCCTTCGTTTTGATGCATATTTACTTCATTTTGATGGATATTTACTTCATTACGATAAACATTTCATCCGTTTTGATGCATATTTATTTCATTTTGATGCATATTTACTTAATTACGATCAACATTTCCTTCGATTCGATGCATATTTACTTCATTACAATCAATATTTTCTTCATTTCGATGCATATTTATATTATTTTGATGCATATTTACTTCATTACGTTCAACATTTCCTTCGTTTTGATGCATATTTACTTTATTTTGATGGATATTTACTTCACCAGGATCAATATATCCTTCGTTTCGATGCATATTTACTTCATATTGATACATATTTACTTTATTACGATCAACATTTCTTCAATTTGATGCATATTTCCTTCATTTCAATGCATATCTCATTCGTTACGAGGTGTATTTACTTCATTTTGATGCATATTTACTTTATTTCGAAGCATATATACTTCATTTTGATGCATATTTACTTCATTTCGATGCATAATTACTTCATTTTGATGTATATTTACATCATTACGATCAACATTTCTTTCGTTTCGATGAATATTTGTTTCATTTTGATACGTATTACTTTATTTGATGCTCATTTTCTCGTTTCGATGCATATTTACCTCATTTTGATTCAAATTTTGATACATATTTACTTCGTTTATATGCATATTTCAATCATTTCGATTAATATTTACTTCATTTTGATGCATATACACTAAATCGCGATCTACATTTCCTTCTTTTTAATGCATATTTACTTTATTTTGATGCATATTTACCTCATTATGATCAAAATTTCCTTCGTTTCGATGCATATTTCTTTCATTTCGATGCATATTTACTTCATTTTGATGCATATTTACTTCGTTAAGATCAATATTTCCTTCATTTCGATGCATATTTACTTCATTTTGATGCATATTTACTACATTACGATCAACATTTTCTTCGTTTCGATGCATATTTACTTTATTTTGATGCATATTTACGTTATAACGATAAACGTTTCCTTCATTTCGATGTATATTTATTTCATTTCGATCCATATTTACTTCATTTTGATGCATATTTTACTTCATTTTGATTCAAATTTTGATGCATATTTCCTTCGTTTCGATTGATATTTACTTCATTTTGATGCATATTTACTAAATTACGATCAACATTTTCTTCGTTTCGATGCATATTTACTTCATTTTGATGGATATTTACTTCATTACGACCAACATTTCCTGCGTTTCGATGCATATTTACTTCATTTTAATGCATATTTATTTCATTACGATCAACATTTCCTTCGATTAGATGCATATTTTCTTCATTTTGATTCATATTTCCTTCGTTTCGATGTATATTTACTTCATTTTGATGCATATTTTCTACATTTTGGTGCATATTTACTTCATTACGATCAACATTTTCTTCGTTTTGATGCATATTTCTTTTATTTTGATGCATATTTATTTCATTACGATCAATATTTCCTTCGTTTCGGTGCATATTTAGTTCATTTTTATGCATATTTACTTCATTAGGATCAACATTTCCTTTGTTTCGGTGCATATTTACTTTATTTTGATGCATACTAACTCATTACGATCTACATTTTTTTCGTTTAGATGCATTTTTTTTCGTTTTGATAAATATTTACTTCATTTTGATTGATATTTACTTCGTTACGATCAACATTTCTCTCATTTCTATGCAGATTTACTTCATATTGATGAATAATTACATTTTTACTATCTACATTTCCATCGTTTCGAAGCATATTTACTTCACTACGATCAACATGTCCTTCTTTTCGATACATATTCCTTCATTTTGATGCATATTAACTTCATTACAATAAACATTTCCTTCGATTCGATACATATTTCATTCATTTGGATGCATATTTCTTTCGTTTTGATGTATATTTACTTGATTTTGCTACATATTTACATCATTTCTATGCATATATTTTTAATTTTGATGCATATTTACTTCATTACGATCTACATTTCCTTCGTTTTGATGCAATTTTCCTTCATTTTGATGCATATTTATTTAATTAAAATCAACATTTTCTTCGTTTTGATGCGTATTTACTTTATTTTGATGGATACTTACTTCATTAAGATCAATATTTCCATCATTTCGATGCATATTTCCTTTAGTTTGATGCATATTTCCTTCGTTTCGGTGTATATTTACTTAATTTTGATCAATATTTACTTTATTTCGATGCATATTTACTTCGTTTTGATGTATATTTACTTCATTTGGATGCATATTTCCTTTATTTTGACGCTTATTAACATCATTACGATCAATATTTCCATCGTTTTGAAGCATATTTACTTCATTTTAATACATATTTACTACATTACGATCAACATTTACATCGTTTCGATGCATATTTACTTCATTTTGATGCATATTTACCTTATAACGATCAACATTTCCTTCATTTCAATGTATATTTCTTTCATTTCGATCCACATTTACTTCATTTTGATGCATATTTTAATTCATTTTGATTCAAATTTTGATGCATATTTACTTCATTTTGGTCGATATTTACTTCATGTTGATGCATATTTACTAAATTACGATCAATATTTCCTCCGTTTCGATGCGTATTTACTTTATTTTGATGGATATTTACTTTATTACGACCGTCATTTCCTTCGTTTCGAAGCATATTTACTTCATTTTAATGCATATTTACTTCATTACGATCAATATTTTCTTCGATTAGATGCATATTTTCTACATTTTGATGCATATTTCCTTCGTTTCGATGTATATTTACTCCATTTTGATGCATATTTACTTTATTTCGATGCATATTTCCTACACTTTGGTGCATATTTACATCATTACGATCAACATTTCCTTCGTTTTGATGTAATTTTCCTTCATTTTGATGCTTATTTATTTCATTACAATCAACATTTCCTTTGTTTTGATGTGTATTTACTTCATTTTTATGGATACTTACTTCATTAAGATCAATATTTCCATCATTTCGATGCATATTTCCTTCATTTTGATGCATATTTCCTTCGTTTCGGTGTATATTTTACTTCATTTTGATGAATATTTACTTTATTTCGATGCATATTTACTTCATTTTGATGTATATTGACTTCATTTTGATGCATATTTCCTTTATTTTGACTCTTATTAACATCATTACGATCAATATTTCCATCATTTTGATGCATATTTACTTCATTATGATACATATTTACTACATTACGATCAACATTTACATCGTTTCGATGCATATTTACTTCATTTTGATGCATATTTACCTTATAACGATCAACATTTCCTTCATTTCAAAGTATATTTCTTTTATTTCGATCCACATTTACTTCATTTTGATGCATATTTTACATCATTTAGATTCAAATTTTGATGCATATTTACTTCATTTTGGTCGATATTTACTTCATGTTGATGCATATTTACTAAATTACGATCAATATTTCCTCCGTTTCGATGTGTATTTACTTTATTTTGATGGATATTTACTTTATTACGACCGTCATTTCCTTCGTTTCGAAGCATATTTACTTCATTTTAATGCATATTTACTTCATTACGATCAACATTTTCTTCGATTAGATGCATATTTTCTACATTTTGATGCATATTTCCTTCGTTTCGATGTATATTTACTCCATTTTGATGCATATTTACTTTATTTCGATGCATATTTCCTACACTTTGGTGCATATTTACATCATTAATTTCAACATTTCCTTCGTTTTGATGTAATTTTCCTTCATTTTGATGCATATTTATTTCATTACAATCAATATTTCCTTCGTTTTGATGCGTATTTACTTCATCTTGATGGATACTTACTTCATTAAGATCAATATTTCCATCATTTCGATGCATATTTTCTTCATTTTGATGCATATTTCCTTCGTTTCGCTGTATATTTACTTAATTTTGATGAATATTTACTTTATTTCGACGCATATTTACTTCATTTTGATGTATATTTACTTCATTTGGATGCATATTTCCTTTATTTTGACGCTTATTAACATCATTACGATCAATATTTCCATCGTTTTGATGCATATTTACTTCATTTTGATACATATTTACTACATTACGATCAACATTTACATCGTTTCGATGCATATTTACTTCATTTTGATGCATATTTACCTTATAACGATCAACATTTCCTTCATTTCATTTTATATTTCTTTCATTTCGATCCACATTTACTTCATTTTGATGCATATTTTACTTCATTTTGATTCAAATTTTGATGCATATTTACTTCATTTTGATCGATATTTACTTCATTTTGATGCACATTTACTAAATTACGATCAATATTTCCTTCGTTTCGATGCGTATGTACTTCATTTTGATGGATATTACTTCATTACGACCGACATTTCCTTCGTTTCGAAGCATATTTACTTCATTTTAATGCATATTTACTTCATTACGATTAACATTTTCTTCGATTAGATGCATATTTTCTACATTTTGATGCATATTTCCTTCGTTTCGATGCATATTTACTTCATTTTGATGCATATTTACTACATTACGATCAATATTTTCTTCCTTTCGATGCATATTTACTTTATTTTGATGCTTATTTACCGTATAACGATCAACATTTCCTTCACTTCGATGTATATTTATTTCATTTCGATCCATATTTACTTCATTTTGATGCATATTTTACTTCATTTTGATTCAAATTTTGATGTATATTTCCTTCGTTTCGATTGATATTTACTTCATTTTGATGTATATTTACTGAATTACGATCAACATTTTCTTCGTTTCGATGCGTATTTACTTCATTTTGATGGATATTTACTTCATTACGACCAACATTTCCTTCGTTTCGATGCATATTTACTTCATTTTAATGCATATTTATTTCATTACGATCAACATTTCCTTCGATTAGATGCATATTTTCTTCATTTTGATCCATATTTCCTTCGTTTCGATGTATATTTACTTCATTTTGATGCATATTTACTTTATTTCGATGCATATTTTCTACATTTTGGTGCATATTTACTTCATTACGATCAACATTTTCTTCGTTTTGATGCATATTTCTTTTATTTTGATGATATTTATTTCATTACGATCAATATTTCCTTTGTTTCGATGCATATTTAGTTCATTTTTATGCATATTTACTTCATTAGGATCAACATTTCCTTTGTTTCGGTGCATATTTACTTTATTTTTATGCATACTAACTCATTACGATCTACATTTTTTTCGTTTCGATGCATTTTTTTTTTCGATAAATATTTACTTCATTTTGATTGATATTTACTTCGTTACGATCAACATTTCTATCGTTTCTTTGCATATTTACTTCATTTTGATGAATAATTACTTTTTTACGATCAACATTTCCATCGTTTCTAAGCATATTTACTTCACTACGATCAACATGTCCTTCTTTTCGATACATATTCCTTCATTTTGATGCATATTTACTTCATTACAATCAACATTTCCTTCGATTCGATACATATTTCATTCATTTCAATGCATATTTCTTTCGTTTTGATGTATATTTACTTGAATTTGCTACATATTTACTTCATTTCGATGCATATTTTTTTCATTTTGATGCATATTTACTTCATTACGATCTACATTTCCTTCGTTTTGATGCAATTTTCCTTCATTTTGATGCATATTTATTTCATTACAATCAACATTTCCTTCGTTTTGATGTGTATTTACTTCATTTTGATGGATACTAACTACATTAAGATCAATATTTCAATCATTTCGATGCATATTTCCTTCAGTTTGATGCATATTTCCTTCGTTTCGGTGTATATTTACTTCATTTTGATGAATATTTACTTTATTTCGATGCATATTTACTTCGTTTTGATGTATATTTACTTCATTTGGATGCATATTTCCTTTATTTTGACGCTTATTAACATCATTACGATCAATTTTTCCATCGTTTTTATGCATATTTACTTTATTTTGATACATATTTACTACATTACGATCAACATTTACATCGTTTCGATGCATATTTACTTCGTTTTGATGCATATTTACCTTATAACGATCAACATTTCCTTCATTTCAATGTATATTTCTTTCATTTCGATCCACATTTACTTCATTTTGATGCATATTTTACTTCATTTTGATTCAAATTTTGATGCATATTTACTTCATTTTGGTCGATATTTACTTCATTTTGATGCATATTTACTAAATTACGATCAATATTTCCTTCGTTTCGATGCGTATTTACTTCATTTTGATGGATATTTACTTCATTACGACCGACATTTCCTTCGTTTCGAAGCATATTTACTTCATTTTAATGCATATTTACTACATTACGATCAACATTTTCTTCGATTAGATGCATATTTTCTACATTTTGATGCATATTTCCTTCGTTTCGATGTATATTTACTCCATTTTGATGCATATTTACTTTATTTCGATGCATATTTCCTACACTTTGGTGCATATTTACATCATTACGATCAACATTTCCTTCGTTTTGATGTAATTTTCCTTCATTTTGATGCATATTTATTTCATTACAATCAACATTTCCTTCGTTTTGATGCGTATTTACTTCATCTTGATGGATACTTACTTCATTAAGATTAATATTCCATCATTTCGATGCATATTTTCTTCATTTTGATGCATATTTCCTTCGTTTCGCTGTATATTTACTTAATTTTGATGAATATTTACTTTATTTCGATGCATATTTACTTCATTTTGATGTATATTTACTTCATTTGGATGCATATTTCCTTTATTTTGACGCTTATTAACATCATTACGATCAATATTTCCATCGTTTTGATGCATATTTACTTCATTTTAATACATATTTACTACATTACGATCAACATTTACATCGTTTCGATGCATATTTACTTCATTTTGATGCATATTTACCTTATAACGATCAACATTTCCTTCATTTCATTTTATATTTCTTTCATTTCGATCCACATTTACTTCATTTTGATGCATATTTTACTTCATTTTGATTCAAATTTTGATGCATATTTACTTCATTTTGGTCGATATTTACTTCATTTTGATGCACATTTACTAAATTACGATCAATATTTCCTTCATTTCGATGCGTATGTAATTCATTTTGACGGATATTTACTTCATTACGACCGACATTTCCTTCGTTTCGAAGCATATTTACTTCATTTTAATGCATATTTACTTCATTACGATCAACATTTTCTTCGATTAGATGCATATTTTCTACATTTTGATGCATATTTCCTTCGTTTCGATGCATATTTACTTCATTTTGATGCATATTTACTACATTACGATCAACATTTTCTTCCTTTCGATGCATATTTACTTTATTTTGATGCTTATTTACTTTATAACGATCAACATTTCCTTCACTTCGATGTATATTTATTTCATTTCGATCCATATTTACTTCATTTTGATGCATATTTTACTTCATTTTGATTCAAATTTTGATGCATATTTCCTTCGTTTCGATTGATATTTACTTCATTTTGATGCATATTTACTGAATTACGATCAACATTTTCTTCGTTTCGATGCGTATTTACTTCATTTTGATGGATATTTACTTCATTACGACCAACATTTCCTTCGTTTCGATGCATATTTACTTCATTTAATGCATATTTATTTCATTACGATCAACATTTCCTTCGATTAGATGCATATTCTCTTCATTTTGATCCATATTTCCTTCGTTTCGATGTATATTTACTTCATTTTGATGCATATTTACTTTATTTCAATGCATATTTTCTACATTTTGGTGCATATTTACTTCATTACGATCAACATTTTCTTCGTTTTGATGCATATTTCTTTTATTTTGATGATATTTATTTCATTACGATCAATATTTCCTTCGTTTCGATGCATATTTCGTTCATTTTTATGCATATTTACTTCATTAGGATCAACATTTCCTTTGTTTCGGTGCATATTTACTTTATTTTTATGCATACTAACTCATTACGATCTACATTTTTTTCGTTTCGATGCATTTTTTTTTCGATAAATATTTACTTCATTTTGATTGATATTTACTTCGTTACGATCAACATTTCTATAGTTTCTTTGCATATGTACTTCATTTTGATGAATAATTACTTTTTTACGATCAACATTTCCATCGTTTCTAAGCATATTTACTTCACTACGATCAACATGTCCTTCTTTTCGATACATATTCCTTCATTTTGATGCATATTTACTTCATTACAATCAACATTTCCTTCGATTTGATACATATTTCATTCATTTCAATGCATATTTCTTTCGTTTTGATGTATATTTACTTGAATTTACTACATATTTACTTCATTTCGATGCATATTTTTTTCATTTTGATGCATATTTACTTCATTACGATCTACATTTCCTTCGTTTTGAAGCAATTTTCCTACATTTTGATGCATATTTATTTCATTACAATCAACATTTCCTTCGTTTTGATGTGTATTTACTTCATTTTGATGGATACTTACTACATTAAGATCAATATTTCAATCATTTCGATGCATATTTCCTTCAGTTTGATGCATATTTCCTTCGTTTCGGTGTATATTTACTTCATTTTAATGAATATTTACTTTATTTCGATGCATATTTACTTCGTTTTGATGTATATTTACTTCATTTGGATGAATATTTCCTTTATTTTGACGCTTATTAACATCATTTCGATAAATTTTTCCATCGTTTTGATGCATATTTACTTCATTTTGATACATATTTACTACATTACGATCAACATTTACATCGTTTCGATGCATATTAACTTCGTTTTGATGCATATTTACCTTATAACGATCAACATTTCCTTCATTTCAATGTATATTTCTTTCATTTCGATCCACATTTACTTCATTTTGATGCATATTTTACTTCATTTTGATTCAAATTTTGATGCATATTTACTTCATTTTGGTCGATATTTACTTCATTTTGATGAATATTTACTAAATTACGATCAATATTTCCTTCGTTTCGATGCGTATTTACTTCATTTTGATGGATATTTACTTCATTACGACCGACATTTCCTTCGTTTCGAAGCATATTTACTTCATTTTAATGCATATTTACTACATTACGATCAACATTTTCTTCGATTAGATGCATATTTTCTACATTTTGTTGCATATTTCCTTCGTTTCGATGTATATTTACTCCATTTTGATGCATATTTACTTTATTTTGATGCATATTTCCTACACTTTGGTGCATATTTACATCATTACGATCAACATTTCCTTCGTTTTGATGTAATTTTCCTTCATTTTGATGCATATTTATTTCATTACAATCAACATTTCCTTCGTTTTGATGCGTATTTACTTCATTTTGATGGATACTTACTTCATTAAAATCAATATTTCCATCATTTCGATGCATATTTCCTTCATTTTGATGCATATTTCCTTCATTTCGGTGTATATTTACTTCATTTTGATGAATATTTACTTTATTTCGATGCATATTTACTTCATTTTGATGTATATTTAAATTCATTTGGATGCATATTTCCTTTATTTTGACGCTTATTAACATCATTTCGATCAATATTTCCATCGTTTTGATGCATATTTACTTCATTTTGATACATATTTACTACATTACGATCAACATTTACATCATTTCGATGCATATTTACTTCATTTTGATGCATATTTACCTTATAACGAAAAACATTTCCTTCATTTCAATGTATATTTCTTTCATTTCGATCCACATTTATTTCATTTTGATGCATATTTTACTTTATTTTGATTCAAATTTTGATGCATATTTACTTCATTTTGGTCAATATTTACTTCATTTTGATACATATTTACTAAATTACGATCAGTATTTCCTTCGTATCGATGCGTATTTACTTCATTTTGATGGATATTTACTTCATTACCACCGACATTTCCTTCGTTTCGAAGCATATTTACTTCATTTTAATGCATATTTACTTCATTACGATAAACATTTTCTTCGATTAGATGCATATTTTCAACATTTCGATGCATATTTCCTTCGTTTCGATGTATATTTACTCCATTTTAATGCATATTTACTTTATTTCGACGCATATTTCCTACACTTTGGTGCATATTTACATCATTACGATCAATATTTCCTTCGTTTTGATGTAATTTTCATTCATTTTGATGCATATTTATTTCATTACAATCAAAATTTCCTTTGTTTTGATGCGTATTTACTTCATTTTGATGGATACTTACTTCATTCAGATCAATATTTCTATCATTTCGATGCATATTTCCTTCAGTTTGATGCATATTTCCTTCGTTTCGGTGTATATTTACTTCATTTTGATGAATATTTACTTTATTTCGATGCATATTTACTTCGTTTTGATGTATATTTACTTCATTTGGATGCATATTTCCTTTATTTTGACGCTTATTAACATCATTACGATCAATATTTACATCGTTTTGATGCATATTTACTTCATTTTGATACATATTTACTACATTACGATCAACGTTTACATCGTTTCGATGCATATTTACTTCATTTTGATGCATATTTACCTTATAACGATCAACATTTCCTTCATTTCAATGTATATTTCTTTCATTTCGATCCACATTTACTTCATTTTGATGCATATTTTACTTCATTTTGATTCAAATTTTGATGCATATTTACTTCATTTTGGTCGATATTTACTTCATTTTGATGCATATTTACTAAATTACGATCAATATTTCCTTCGTTTCGATGCGTGTTTACTTTATTTTGATGGATATTTAATTCATTACGACCGACATTTCCTTCGTTTCGAAGCATATTTACTTCATTTTAATGCATATTTACTTCATTACGATCAACATTTTCTTCGATTAGATGCATATTTTCTACATTTTGATGCATATTTCCTTAGTTTCGATGTATATTTACTCCATTTTGATGCATATTTACTTTATTTCGATGCATATTTCCTACACTTTGGTGCATATTTACATCATTACGATCAACATTTCCTTCGTTTTGATGTAATTTTCCTTCATTTTGATGCATATTTATTTCATTACAATTAACATTTCCTTCGTTTTGATGCGTATTTACTTCATCTTGATGGATACTTACTTCATTAAGATCAATATTTCCATCATTTCGATGCATATTTTCTTCATTTTGATGCATATTTCCTTCGTTTCGCTGTATATTTACTTAATTTTGATGAATATTTACTTTATTTCGATGCATATTTACTTCATTTTGATGTATATTTACTTAATTTGGATGCATATTTCCTTTATTTTGACTCTTATTAACATCATTACGATCAATATTTCCATCGTCTTGATGCATATTTACTTCATTTTGATACATATTTACTACATTACGATCAACATTTACATCGTTTCGATGCATATTTACTTCATTTTGATGCATATTTACCTTATAACGATCAACATTTCCTTCATTTCATTGTATATTTCTTTCATTTCGATCCACATTTACTTCATTTTGATGCATATTTTACTTCATTTTGATTCAAATTTTGATGCATATTTACTTCATTTTGGTCGATATTTACTTCATTTTGATGCATATTTACTAAATTACGAAGAATATTTCCTTCGTTTCGATGCATATGTACTTCATTTTGATGGATATTTACTTCATTACGACCGACATTTCCTTCGTTTCGAAGCATATTTACTTCATTGTAATGCATATTTACTTCATTACGATCAACTATTTCTTCGATTAGATGCATATT
This sequence comes from Pogostemon cablin, assembly GCA_023678885.1. Taxonomy (NCBI): domain Eukaryota; kingdom Viridiplantae; phylum Streptophyta; class Magnoliopsida; order Lamiales; family Lamiaceae; genus Pogostemon; species Pogostemon cablin. The sequence goes on along the minus strand of JAHCLQ010000899.1, from coordinate 35,257 downwards.
TTCTACATTTTGATGCATATTTCCTTCGTTTCGATGTATATTTACTTTATTTCGATGCATATTTACTTTATTTCGATGCATATTTCCTACACTTTGGTGCATATTTAGTTCATTACGATCAATATTTCCTTCGTTTTGATGCATATTTCTTTTATTTTTATGCATATTTACTTCATTACGATCAACATTTCCTTCGTTTTGATAAATATTTACTTCATTTTGATGTATATTTACTTCGTTACATTCAACATTTCCTTCGTTTCTATGCATATTTAATTTATTTTGATCAATAATTACTTTTTTACGATCAACATTTCCATCTTTTCGAAGCATATTTACTTTATTTTGATGAATATTTACTTCACCACATCAACATGTCCTTCATTTTGATACATATTTCCTTTATTTTGATGCACATTTACTTCATTACAATCAACATTTCCTTCGATTCGATACATATTTCATTAATTTCGATGCATATTTCATTCATTTTGATGTATATTTACTTGATTTCGCTACATATTTACTTCATTTTGATGCATATTTTCTTCATTTTGATGCATATTTACTTCAATACGATCAACATTTCCTTCGTTTTGATGCAATTTTCCTTCATTTTGATGCATATTTACTAATTACGCTCAACATTTCCTTCATTTTATGCTTATTATTTCGTTTTGATGCATATTTCCTTCGTTGCGATTCATATTTACTTCATTTTGATGCATATTTACCTCATTACGATCAACATTTTCTTCATTTCGATGCGTATTTCTTTCATTTCGATGCATATTTACTTCATTTTGATGTTTATGTTCTCGTTTCGATGCATATTTACTTCATTACGATCAACATTTCCTTCGTTTTGATGCATATTTCTTTTATTTTGATGCATATTTACTTCATTACGATCAATATTTCCTTCGTTTCGATGCATATTTAGTTCATTTTTATGCATATTTACTTCATTATGATCAACATTTCCTTCGTTTCGATGCATATTAACTTTATTTTGATGCATATAAACTCATTACGATCTACTTTTCCTTCGTTTAGATGCATATTTTTTTCGTTTCGATAAATATTTACTTCATTTTGATTGATATTTAATTCGTTACGATCAACATTTCCATCGTTTCCATGCATATTTACTTCATTTTGATGAATAATTACTTTTTTACGATCAACATTTCCATCGTTTCGAAGCATATTTACTTCACTACGATAAACATGTCCTTCATTTCGATACATATTTCCTTCATTTTGATGCATATTTACTTCATTACAATCAATATTTCCTTCGATTCGATACATATTTCATTCATTTCGATGCATATTTCCTTCGTTTCGATGTATATTTACTTGATTTTGCTACATATTTACTTCATTTCGATGCATATTTTCTTCATATTGATGCATATTTACTTCAATACGATCAATATTTTCTTCGTTTTGATGCAATTTTCCTTCATTTTGATGCATATTTACTTCGTTTTGATGCATATTTACTTCATTTCGATGAATATTTACTTTATTTTGATACATATTTACTTTATTACGATCAACATTTTCTTCATTTCGATGCATATTTCTTTCGTTTTGACGCGTATTTAGTTCATTTGACGCTTATTTTCTCGTTTCGATGTATATTTACTTCATTTTGATTTAAATTTTGATGCATATCTACTCCGTTTCGATGCATATTCCCATCGTTTTGATCGATATTTATATCATTTTGATGCATATTTACTAAATTACGATCAATATTTTCTTCGTTTCGATTCATATTTACTTCATTTGGATGCATATTTACCTCATTACGATCAACATTTCCTTAATTTCGATGCATATTTCTTTCATTTCGATGCATATTTACTTCATTTTGATACTTATTTTCTCGTTTCGATGCATATTTACTTCATTACGATCAACATTTCCTTCGTTTTGATGCATATTTCTTTTATTTTGATGCATATTTACTTCATTACAATCAATATTTCCTTCGATTCGATACATATTTCATTTATTTCGATGCATATTTCCTTTGTTTCGATGTATATTTACTTGATTTTGCTACATATTTACTTCATTTCGATGCATATTTTCTTCATATTGATGCATATTTACTTCATTACGATCAATATTTCCTTCGTTTCGATTCATATTTAGTTCATTTTTATGCATATTTACTTCATTAGGATCAACATTTCCTTCGTTTCGATGCATATTTACTTTATTTTGATGCATATTACTCATTACGATCTACTTTTCCTTCGTTTAGATGCATATTTTTTTCATTTCGATAAATATTTACTTCATTTTGATTGATATTTACTTCGTTACGATCAATATTTCCATCGTTTCTATGCATATTTCCTTCATTTTGATGCATATTTACTTTATTACGATCAAGATTTCCACCGTTTCAAAGCATATTTACTTCACTACGATCAACATGTCCTTCTTTTCGATACATATTCCTTCATTTTGATGCATATTTACTTCATTACAATCAACATTTCCTTCGATTCGATACATATTTCATTCATTTCGATGCATATTTCTTTCGTTTCGATGTATATTTACTTGATTTTGCTACATATTTACTTCATTTCGATGCATATTTTTTTCATTTTGATGCATATTTACTTCATTACGATCCACATTTCCTTCGTTTTGAATCAATTTTCCTTCATTTTGATGCATATTTATTTCATTACAATCAATATTTCCTTCGTTTTGAAGCATATTTACTTCATTTTGATGGATATTTACTTCATTACGACAAACATTTCATCCGTTTTGATGCAATTTTTTTCATTTTGATGCATATTTACTTAATTACGATCAACATTTCCTTCGATTTGATGCATATTTACTTCATTATGATCAATATTTTCTTCATTTCGATGCATATTTATATTATTTTGATGCATATTTACTTCATTACGTTCAACATTTCCTTCGTTTTGATGCATATTTACTTCATTTTGATGGATATTTACTTCACCAGGATTAATATATCCTTCGTTTCGATGCATATTTACTTCATATTGATACATATTTACTTTCTTACGATCAGCATTCCTTCGATTTGATGCATATTTCCTTCATTTCAATGCATATCTCATTCGTTACGAGGTATATTTACTTCATTTTGATGCATATTTACTTTATTTCGAAGCATATATACTTCATTTTGATGCATATTTACTTCATTTCGATGCATAATTACTTCATTTTGATGTATATTTACTTCATTACGATCAACATTTTTTTCGTTTCGATGAATATTTCTTTCGTTTTGATGCGTATTACTTTATTTGATGCTTATTTTCTCATTTCGATCATATTTACATCATTTTGATTCAAATTTTGATACATATTTACTTCGTTTCTATGCATATTTCAATCATTTCGATAAATATTTACTTCATTTTGATGCATATATACTAAATTGCGATCTACATTTCCTTCTTTTCGATGCATATTTACTTTATTTTGATGCATATTTACCTCATTACGATCAAAATTTTCTTCGTTTCGATGCATATTTCTGTCATTTCGATGCATATTTACTTCATTTTGATGCATATTTACTTCGTTATAATCAATATTTCCTTTATTTCGTTGCATATTTACTTCATTTTGTTGCATATTTACTATATTACGATCAACATTTTCTTCGTTTCGATGCATATTTACTTTATTTTGATGCATATTTACCTTATAACAATCAAAATTTCCTTCACTTCGATGTATATTTATTTCATTTCGATCCATATTTACTTCATTTTGATGCATATTTCCTTCGTTTCGATGTATATTTACTTCATTTTGATGCATATTTACTTTATTTCGATGCCTATTTTCTACATTTTGGTGCATATTTACTTCATTAAGATCAACATTTTCTTCGTTTTGATACATATTTCTTTTATTTTGATGCATATTTATTTCATTACGATCAATATTTCTTTCGTTTCGATGCATATTTAGTTCATTTTTATGCATATTTACTTCATTAGGATCAACATTTCCTTTGTTTCGGTGCATATTTACTTTATTTTGATGAATACTAACTCATTACGATCTACATTTTTTCGTTTCGATGCATTTTTTTTCGTTTTGATAAATATTTACTTCATTTTGATTGATATTTACTTTGTTACGATCAACATTTCTATCATTTCTATGCATATTTACTTCATATTGATGAATAATTACTTTTTTACTATCTACATTTCCATCGTTTCGAAGCATATTTACTTCACTACGATCAACATGTCATTCTTTTCGATACATATTCCTTCATTTTGATGCATATTTACTTCATTACAATCAACATTTCCTTCGATTCGAAGCATATTTCATTCATTTCGATGCATATTTCTTTCGTTTTTATGTATATTTACTTGATTTTGCTACATATTTACATCATTTCGATGCATATTTTTTTAATTTTGATGCATATTTACTTCATTACGATCTACATTTCCTTCGTTTTGATGCAATTTTCCTTCATTTTGATGCATATTTATTTAATTACAATCAACATTTTCTTCGTTTTGATGCGTATTTACTTCATTTTGATGGATACTTACTTCATTAAGATCAATATTTCCATCATTTCGATGCATATTTGCTTCATTTTGATGCATAATTCCTTCGTTTCGGTGTATATTTACTTCATTTTGATGAATATTTACTTTATTTTGATGCATATTTACTTCATTTTGATGCATATTTACTAAATTACGATCAATATTTCCTTCGTTTCGATGCATATTTACTTTATTTTGATGGATATTTACTTTATTACGACCGACATTTCCTTCGTTTCGAAACATATTTACTTCATTTTAATGCATATTTACTTCATTACGATCAACATTTTCTTCGATTAGATGCATATTTTCTACATTTTGATGCATATTTCCTTCGTTTCGATGCATATTTACTTCATTTTGATGCATATTTACTACATTACGATCAACATTTTCTTCGTTTCGATGCATATTTACATTATTTTGATGCTTATTTACCTTATAACGATCAACATTTCCTTCACTTCGATGTATATTTATTTTATTTCGATCCATATTTACTTCATTTTGATGCATATTTTACTTCATTTTGATTCAAATTTTGATGCATATTTCCTTCGTTTCGATTGATATTTACTTCATTTTGATGCATATTTACTAAATTACGATCAACATTTTCTTCGTTTCGATGCGTATTTACATCATTTTGATGTATATTTACTTCATTACGACCAATATTTCCTTCATTTCGATGCATATTTACTTCATTTTAATGCATATTTATTTCATTACGATCAACATTTCCTTCGATTAGATGCATATTTTCTTCATTTTAATCCATATTTCCTTCGTTTCGATGTATATTTACTTCATTTTTGATGCATATTTACTTTATTTTGATGCATATTTTCTACATTTTGGTGCATATTTACTTCATTACGATCAACATTTTCTTCGTTTTGATGCATATTTCTTTTATTTTGATGATATTTATTTCATTACGATCAATATTTCCTTCGTTTCGATGCATATTTAGTTCATTTTTATGCATATTTACTTCATTAGGATCAACATTTCCTTTGTTTTGGTGCATATTTACTTTATTTTGATGCGTACTAACTCATTACGATCTACATTTTTTTCGTTTCGATGCATTTTTTTCTGTTTCGATAAATATTTACTTCATTTTGATTGATATTTATTTCATTTCGATGCATATTTACTTCATTTTGCTACATATTTACTTCATTTCGATGCATATTTTTTTCATTTTGACGCATATTTACTTCATTAAGATCTACATTTCCTTCGTTTTGATGCTATTTTCCTTCATTTTGATGCATATTTATTTCATTACAATCAACATTTCCTTCGTTTTGATGTGTATTTACTTCATTTTGATGGATACTTACTACATTAAGATCAATATTTCAATCATTTCGATGCATATTTCCTTCAGTTTGATGCATATTTCATTCGTTTCGGTGTATATTTACTTCATTTTGATGAATATTTACTTTATTTCGATGCATATATACTTCGTTTTGATGTATATTTACTTCATTTGGATGCATATTTCCTTTATTTTTACGCTTATTAACATCATTACGATCAATTTTTCCATCGTTTTGATACATATTTACTTCATTTTGATACATATTTACTACATTACGATCAACATTTACATCGTTTCGATGCATATTTACTTCGTTTTGATGCATATTTACCTTATAACGATCAACATTTCCTTCATTTTAATGTATATTTCTTTCATTTCGATCCACATTTACTTCATTTTGATGCATATTTTACTTCATTTTGATTCAAATTTTGATGCATATTTACTTCATTTTGGTCGATATTTACTTCATTTTGATGCATATTTACTAAATTACGATCAATATTTCCTTCGTTTCGACCGACATTTCTTTCGTTTTGAAGCATATTTACTTCATTTTAATGCATATTTACTACATTACGATCAACATTTTCTTCGATTAGATGCATATTTTCTACATTTTGATGCATATTTCCTTCGTTTCGATGTATATTTACTCCATTTTGATGCATATTTACTTTATTTCGATGCATATTTCCTACACTTTGGTGCATATTTACATCATTACGATCAACATTTCCTTCGTTTTGATGTAATTTTCCTTCATTTTGATGCATATTTATTTCATTACAATCAACATTTCCTTCGTTTTGATGCGTATTTACTTCATTTTGATGGATACTTACTTCATTAAGATCAATATTTCCATCATTTCGATGCATATTTCCTTCATTTTGATGCATATTTCCTTCATTTCGGTGTATATTTAATTCATTTTGATGCATATTTCCTTCATTTCGGTGTATATTTAATTCATTTTGATGAATATTTACTTTATTTCGATGCATATTTACTTCATTTTGATGTATATTTACTTCATTTGGATGCATATTTCCTTTACTTTGACGTTTATTAACATCATTAGGATCAATATTTCCATCGTTTTGATGCATATTTACTTCATTTTGATACATATTTACTACATTACGATCAACATTTACATCATTTCGATGCATATTTACTTCATTTTTATGCATATTTACCTTTTAACGAAAAACATTTCCTTCATTTCAATGTATATTTCTTTCATTTCGATCCACATTTATTTCATTTTGATGCATATTTTACTTCATTTTGATTCAAATTTTGATGCATATTTACTTCATTTTGGTCAATATTTACTTCATTTTGATACATATTTACTAAATTACCATTAGTAATTCCTTCGTTTCGATGCGTATTTACTTCATTTTGATGGATATTTACTTCATTACCACCGACATTTCCTTCGTTTCGAAGCATATTTACTTCATTTTAATGCATATTTACTTCATTACGATCAACATTTTCTTCGATTAGATGCATATTTTCTACATTACGATGCATATTTCCTTCGTTTCGATGTATATTTACTCCATTTTAATGCATATTTACTTTATTTCGATGCATATTTTCTACACTTTGGCGCATATTTACATCATTACGATCAATATTTTCTTCGTTTTGATGTAATTTTCATTCATTTTGATGCATATTTATTTCATTACAATCAACATTTCCTTCGTTTTGATGCGTATTTACTTCATTTTGATGGATACTTACTTCATTAAGATCAATATTTCCATCATTTCGATGCATATTTCCTTCAGTTTGATGCATATTTCCTTCGTTTCGGTGTATATTTACTTCATTTTGATGAATATTTACTTTATTTCAATGCATATTTACTTTGTTTTGATGTATATTTACTTCATTTGGATGCATATTTCCTTTATTTTGACATCATTACGATCAATATTTACATCGTTTTGATGCATATTTACTTCATTTTGATACATATTTACTACATTATGATCAACATTTACATCGTTTCGATGCATATTTACTTCATTTTGATGCATATTTACCATATAACGATCAACATTTCCTTCATTTCAATGTATATTTCTTTCATTTCGATCCACATTTACTTAATTTTGATGCATATTTTAATTCATTTTGATTCAAATTTTGATGCATATTTACTTCATTTTGGTCGATATTTACTTAATTTTGATGCATATTTACTAAATTACGATCAATATTTCCTTCGTTTCGATCCGTATTTACTTCATTTTGATGGATATTTACTTCATTACGACCGACATTTCCTTCGTTTCGAAGCATATTTACTTCATTTTAATGCATATTTACTTCATTACGATCAACATTTTCTTTGATTAGATGCACAGTTTCTACATTTTGATGCATATTTTCTTCGTTTCGATGTATATTTACTCCATTTTAATGCATATTTACTTATTTCGATGCATATTTCCTACACTTTGGTGCATATTTACATAATTACGATCAATATTTCCTTCGTTTTGATGTAATTTTCCTTCATTTTGATGCATATTTATTTCATTACAATCAACATTTCCTTCGTTTTGATGTTATTTACTTCATTTTGATGGATACTTACTTCATTAAGATCAATATTTCCATCATTTCGATGAATATTTCCTTCATTTTGATGCATATTTCCTTTGTTTTGGTGTATATTTACTTCATTTTGATGAATATTTACTTTATTTACGATGCATATTTACTTCATTTTGATGTATATTTACATCATTTGGATGCATATTTCCTTTATTTTGACGCTTATTAACATCATTAAGATCAATATTTCCATCATTTTGATGCATATATACTTCATTTTGATACATATTTACTACATTACGATCAACATTTACATCGTTTCGATGCATATTTACTTCATTTTGATGCATATTTACCTTATAACGATCAACATTTCCTTCATTTCATTGTATATTTTTTTCATTTCGATCCACATTTACTTCATTTTGATGCATATTTTACTTCATTTTGATTCAAATTTTGATGCATATTTACTTCATTTTGGTCGATATTTACTTCATTTTGATGCATATTTACTAAATTACGAACAATATTTTCTTCGTTTCGATGCGTATGTACTTCATTTTGATGGATATTTACTTCATTACGACCGGCATTTCCTTCGTTTCGAAGCATATTTACTTAATTGTAATGCATATTTACTTCATTACGATCAACATTTTCTTCGATTAGATGCATATTTTCTGCATTTTGATGCATATTTCCTTCGTTTCGATGTATATTTACACCATTTTGATGCATATTTACTTTACTTCGATGCATATTTCCTACACTTTGGTGCATATTTACTTCATTACGATCAACATTTCCTTCGTTTTGATGCATATTTCTTTTATTTTGATGCATATTTACTTTATTACGATCAATATTTCCTTCGTTTCGATGCATATTTAGTTCATTTTTATGCATATTTACTTCATTAGGATCAACATTTCCTTCGTTTTGATGCATATTAACTTTATTTTGATGCATATTAACTCATTACGATCTACTTTTCCTTCGTTTAGATGCATATTTTTTTCGTTTCGATAAATATTTACTTCATTTTGATTGATATTTAATTCGTTACGATCAACATTTCCTTCGTTTCCATGCATATTTACTTCATTTTGATGAATAATTACTTTTTTACGATCAACATTTCCATCGTTTCGAAGCATATTTACTTCACTACGATAAACATGTCCTTCATTTCGATACATATTTCCTTCATTTTGATGCATATTTACTTCATTACAATCAATATTTCCTTCGATTCGATACATATTTCATTCATTTCGATGCATATTTCCTTCGTTTCGATGTATATTTACTTGATTTTGCTACATATTTACTTCATTTCGATGCATATTTTCTTCATATTGATGCATATTTACTTTAATACGATCAATATTTTCTTTGTTTTGATGCAATTTTCCTTCATTTTGATGCATATTTACTTCGTTTTGATGCATATTTACTTCATTTCGATGTATATTTACTTTATTTTGATACATATTTACTTTATTACGATCAACATTTCCTTCATTTCGATGCATATTTCTATCATTTTGACACGTATTTACTTCATTTGATGCTTATTTTCTAGTTTCGATGTATATTTACTTCATTTTGATTTAAATTTTGATGCATATCTACTCCGTTTCGATGCATATTCCCATCGTTTTGATCGATATTTATATCATTTTGATGCATATTTACTAAATTACGATCAATATTTCCTTCGTTTCGATTCATATTTACTTCATTTGGATGCATATTTACCTCATTACGATCAACATTTCCTTAATTTCGATGTATATTTCTTTCATTTCGATGCATATTTACTTCATTTTCATACTTATTTTCTCGTTTCGATGCATATTTACTTCATTACGATCAACATTTCCTTCGTTTTGATGCATATTTCATTTATTTTGATGCATATTTACTTCATTACAATCAATATTTCCTTCTATTCGATACATATTTCATTTATTTCGATGTATATTTCCTTCGTTTCGATGTATATTTACTTGATTTTGCTACATATTTACTTCATTTCGATGCATATTTTCTTCATATTGATGCATATTTACTTCATTACGATCAATATTTTCTTCGTTTTGATGCAATTTTCCTTCATTTTGATGCATATTTATTTCATTACAATCAACATTTCCTTCGTTTTGATGCATATTTACTTCATTTTGATGGATATTTACTTCATTAAGATCAATATTTCCTTCATTTCGATGCATATTTCCTTCATTTTGATGCATATTTACTTTATTACGATCAACATTTCCTTCGATTCAATACATATTTCCTTCATTTTGATGCATATTTTCTTCGTTTCGATGTATATTTATTTCATTTTGATGCATATTTACTTTATTTTGATGCATATTTACTTCGTTTTGAGGCATATTTACTTCATTTCGATGAATATTTACTTTATTTTGATATATATTTACTTTATTACGATCAACATTTCCTTCATTTCGATGCATATTTCTTTCGTTTTGACGCGTATTTACTTCATTTGATGATTATTTTCTCGTTTCGATGTATATTTACTTCATTTTGATTTAAATTTTGATGCATATTTACTTCGTTTTGATGCATATTCTCATCGTTTCGATTGATATTTACATCATTTTGATGCATATTTACTAAATTACGATCAATATTTTCTTCGTTTCGATTCATATTTACTTCATTTTGATGCATATTTACCTCATTACGATCAACATTTCCTTCATTTTGATGCGTATTTCTTTCATTTCTATAATATCTTAATTCAACTAGATTTTTTTTAGAAAGCCCAAAACCTATTTATTTATTTTATGGCCCAAAAGGCCAGCCCTATCTTAGCCCAACTAGATTTTGTTAGAAAGCCCAAAACCTAATTATTTATTTTTATGGCCCAAAAGGCCAGCCCAATTAAGCCCAACTATATTTTTTTTAGAAAGCCCAAATTTATTTATTTATTTATTTTGTGGCCCAAAGTTTCAGCCCACTTAAATGGCCTGATATATAATTATTAAGGCTAAAGTTAAAAAAAAAAGAGAGAGAAGAACGGGAGAAGAAAAGCAAAAGAGGGGAAAGAAGAGAGGAAGAGGAGAAACCCTTGTTGATCAAATTCTCCCTTACAACCCTCATCCTAGGTGGTTTTTAAGTTGTTTTGAGGTAAGTGGTGTGTGAATTAAGCTTCCTTCTTCCATGATTTTGTAATTTTGTGGGGTTTTTCTTTTTGGTATGTGGGTAATTTGCAGACTGTTCGAACTGATTTTGACATAGCTATTACCCTCGAAAGTTTGCAAACTTAATTTCTATACGTAGCTGAACTCGTTAGCTTTCCGTAGCCACTTGAAACGCCTCAATCCGATTATTCTACAATTAGTTATGATTTTTCTCGTAAACTGCCGCTAGCTGGAAAATTTCAGAATTTTTATGTCGAATTCAAACTTATTTTTTTTATCGTTTCGTTTAGTTAATGTATTGAAATGGTTATATGGGATTGGGAACTGATGTTAAAGAGTTACATGCCATTTTTATTTAATATCGACTCGTTCGAACTCGATTAGGATTTGTTTTTAGCAATGAAAGGGATGTTAACGCTAATAGTTAGTTATATTTAATTTGTCTTTAATTGCTCATCTCCTTTCTAGGTAAAGAACCATCGACGAAGGGCAAGGGACCGACTTCAGATTCCGGAGAGAGTTAATCACTTCCTTGTGAGTTGATAATTCGGGAACGCCTTCTCTTGTGGGAAGTGTGGACCCTCGATAAATGTGCATTTATTTTAGTTTTAGTTAATTGATAAGAAAATTATTTGGTATTATGTTATGTGGTAAAGAGCCTGATTGGCTCGATTGCTCTGGTTAGAGTCATGTTAGCCATTTTATGAGTATTATTGATTTTTGGTTATTCTTGTGTGCCAATTAAGACTCTAACTTAAGTCGTTATTCATCTTATGATGCATATGAAAATGTATGCCTGGTACCAAGGTTAAGTAGCCCGAATTGGTCACGGTTTGGGTGAGTTGGAGCGACATTGAATAAGTAGCCCGAATTTGTCGCGGTTCGGGTGAGTTAGAGTGACAACCAAGTTGCCCGTTGCTTGGCAAACCCGGGTGAGTTAGATCTAACGGGGCACCTATCGAGGTCGAGGACACGCTCCTCGTGATCCTCCGAGTCCTCTACTCTCTTCTGTTCCTCGTGGACCTCGAGGACATGTTTCTTCTGATCATGTCATTCCTCCGACGGTTATGGACCCTATCAATTCTGATCATAGGGTGCCAGTTTCCCAGGTAGAGCATCCACGGGCCCAGTTGCGGGTTGAGCACATGATGACACCCGAGCAGTACCAATTGTATTATGATCACATTCGAATACATGGTGTTCTACCACCTACAACGGCTCATACAACTACGACTGTCACTGAAGAGGTTCTTCGTGCTAATGAATCGATTCGACCTACATCTAATGTACCAGTTTTTACTCCAGAAATGGCTTTAGGAGGTTCTGCTTCTCGAGGTGCACTTTTTATACCTGATTTGGTGAAAGCAGTTGAAAACATGGGGACTTCGAAATTTGACGGTGCAAGAGATGCTTCTAAAGCGGGGGCATGGTTAAAGGAGATTACAGAGACCTTTGACACCTTGATGATTGAAGAATGTTATCGTGTGGTCATTGCGACCAAGCTGTTAGGCCCAGATGCACGACGATGGTGGCAGAATCTAAAAGAGACATCTTCGGTTACTATAGATCGAAATGAAGTAAATATACATCAAAACGAAGGAAATATGCATAAAAATAAAGGAAATATGCATCGAATCGAAGGAAATGCTAATTTTAATAAAGTAAATATGCATCAAAATGAAGGAAATGCGAATCTTAATGTTGTAAATATGCATCAAAATGAAGGAAATATGCATCGATATGAAGGACATGTTAATCGTAGTGAAGTAAATTTGCATCGAAACGAAGGAAATATTGATCGTAATGAAGTAAATATACATCAAAATGAAGTATATATGCATCGAAATGAAAGAAATGTGGATCATAATTTAGTAAATATGCAACAAAATGAAGTGAATATTAATCGAAACGAAAGAAATATGTGTCAATATGAAGTAAATATGCATAAAAATTTGAATCAAAATGAAGTAAATATGCATCGAAACGAGAAAATGAGCATCAAAATGAAGTAAATATGCATCGAAACGAAAGAAATAAGTATCGAAACGAAGGACATGTTGATCGTAGTGAGGTAAATATGCATCAAAGTGAAGTAAATATACATCGAAACGAAGAAAATTTTGAACGTAATGAAGTAAATATCAATCAAAATGAAGTAAATATGAATCGAAACTAAGGAAATGTGGATCGTAATTTAGTAAATATGCATCAAAATTAAGTAAATATCAATGGAAACGAAAGAAATATGCCTCGAAACGAAGTAATTATGCGAATCAAAATGATGTAAATATGCATCAAAACGAAAGAAATATGAATCAAAACAAAGGAAATGTTGATCGAAATGAGGTAAATATGCATCAAAATAAAGTAAATATGCATCGAAACGAAGGAAATGTTGATCGTAATGAAGTAAATATGCATCAAAATGAAGTAAATATGCATCGAAATGAAGGAAATGTTGATCGTAATGAAGTACATATACATCAAAATGAAGTAAATATGCATCAAAACGAAGGAAATGTTGACCGTAATGAAGTAAATATGCATCAAATTAAAGGAAATATGCATCAAAATATGCATCAAAGTGATGAAAATATGCATCAAAATGAAGTAAATATACATCAAAACAAAGGAAATATGCATCGAAATAAAGGAATTATGCATCGAATCCAATGAAATGTTTGTAGTAATGAAGTAAATCTGCATCAAAATGAAGTAAAAATGCATCGAAACGAAGGAAATTTTGATCGTAATGAAGTAAATATCCATCAAAATGAAGTAAATATGCATCGAATCGAAGGAAATGCTAATCTTAATGAAGTAAATATGCATCAAAATGAAGGAAATGCTAATCATAATGAAGTAAATATACATCAAAATAAAGGAAATATCCATTGAAACGAAGGACATGTTGATCGTTGTGAAGTAAATATGCATCAAAGTAAAGTAAATATGCATCGAAACGAAAGAAATTTTGATCGTAATGAAGTAAATATCCTTCAAAATGAAGTAAATATGCATCAAAACAAAGGAAATATGGATCATAATTTAGTAAAAATCCATAAAATTAAGTAAATATCAATCAAAACGAAGGAAATATGCATCGAATCGAAGGAAATGTTAATCTTAATGAAGTAAATATACATCAAAATGAAGGAAATGCTAATCATAATGAAGTAAATATACATCAAAATGAAGGAAATATGCATTGAAACGAAGGACATGTTGACCGTAATGAAGTAAATATGCATCAAATTAAAGGAAATATGCATCAAAATATGCATCAAAGTGAAGAAAATATGCATCAAAATGAAGTAAATATACATCAAAACAAAGGAAATATGGATCTAAATAAAGGAATTATGCATCGAATCCAATGAAATGTTGGTAGTAATGAAGTAAATTTGCATCAAAATGAAGTAAATATGCATCGAAACGAAGGAAATTTTTATCGTAATGAAGTAAATATCCATCAAAATGAAGTAAATATGCATTGAAACGAAGGAAATATGGATCGTAATTCAGTAAATATGCATCAAAATAAAGTAAATATCAATCGAAACGAAAGAAATATGCTTCGAAATGAAGTAAATATGCATAAAATTTTGAATAAAAATGAAGTAAATATGCATCGAAACGAGAAAATGAGTATCAAAATGAAGTAAATATGCATCGAAGCGAAAGAAATATGCATCAATACGAAGGAAATGTTTATCGTAATGAGGTAAATATGCATCAAAATAAAGTAAATATGCATCGAAACGAAGGAAATGTTGATCGTAATGAAGTAAATATGCATCAAAATGAAGTAAATATGCATCGAAATGAAGGAAATATTGATCGTAATGAAGTACATATGCATTAAAATGAAGGAATATGAATCAAAACGAAGGAAATGTTGATTGTAATGACGTAAATATGCATCAAAATGAAGTAAATATGCATCGAAACGAAGGAAATATTGATCGAAAAGAAGTAAATATCCATCAAAATGTAGTAAATATGCATCGAAATGAAGGAAATGTTAATCGTAATTTAGTAAATATGCATCAAAATGAAGTAAATATCAATCAAAACGAAAGAAATATGCATCAAAACGAAGTAAATATGCATAAAAACAAGGAAATGTTGATCGTAATGAAGTAAATGTCCATCAAAATGAAGGAAATATGCATCGAAATGAAGTAAATATGCATCAAAATGAAGTAAATATACATCGAAACAAAGGAAATATGCATCTAAATGAAGGAAATGTGCATAGAAACGAAGGAAATGTTGATCGTAATGAAGTAAATATGCATCAAAATGAAGGAAATATGCATCGAAATGAAGGAAATACGCATCAAAATGAAGTAAAAATACATCAAAACGAAGGAAATATGCATCAAAATGAAGGAAATATGCATCGAATCGAAGGAAATGCTAATCTTAATGAAGTAAATATGCATCAAAATGAAGGAAATGCTAATTATAATGAAGTAAATATACATCAAAATGAAGGAAATATACATTGAAACGAAGGACATGTTGATCGTTGTGAAGTAAATATGCATCAAAGTGAAGTAAATATGCATCGAAACGAAGGAAATTTTGATCGTAATGAAGTAAATATCCATCAAAATGAAGTAAATATACATCAAAACAAAGGAAATGTGGATCATAATTTAGTAAAAATCTATAAAATTAAGGAAATATCAATCGAAACGAAAGAAATATACATCGAAACGAAGTAAATGTGCATAAAAATTTGAATCAAAATGAAGTAAATATGCATCGAAACGAGAAAATGAGCATCAAAATGAAGTAAATATGCATCGAAACGAAAGAAATATGCATCAAAACGAAGGAAATATTGATCTTAATGAGATAAGTATGCATCAAAATAAAGTATATATGCATCGAAACAAAGGAAATGTTGATCGTAATGAAGTAAATATGCATCAAAATGAAGAAAATATGCATCGAAATGAAGGAAATATTGATTGTAATGAAGCACATATGCATCAAAATGAAGTAAATATGCATCGAAACGAAGGAGATATTGATCGTAATGAAGTAAATATGCATCAAAATAAACTAAATATGCATCAAAATGAAGTAAATATGCATCAAAATGAAGTAAATAAACATCAAAACAAAGGAAATATGCATCAAAACGAAGGAAATATGCATCGAATCGAAGGAAATGCTAATCTTAATGAAGTAAATATGCATCAAAATGAAGGAAATGCAAATCTTATTGAAGTAAATATGCATCAAAATGAAGGAAATATGCATCGAAATGAAGGATATGTTGATCGTAGTGAGTTAAATATGCATCAAAGTAAATAAATATGCATCGAAACGAAGGAAATTTTGATCGTAATGAAATAAATATCCATCAAAATAAATTAAATATGCATCGAAACAAAGGAAATGTTGATCGTAATTTAGTAAATATCCATCAAAATTAAGTAAATATCAATCAAAACGAAAGAAATATGCATCGAAACGAAGTAAATATGCATATAAATTTGAATCAAAATAAAGTAAATATGCATCGAAACGTGAAAATGAGCATCTAAATGAAGTAAATATGCATCGAAACGAAAGAAATATTCATCAATACTAAGGAAATGTTGATCGTAATGAGGTAAATATGCATCAAAATAAAGTAAATATGCATCGAAACGAAGGAAATGTTGATCGTAATGAAGTAAATATGCATCAAAATGAAGTAAATATGCATCGAAATGAAGGAAATCTTGATCGTAATGAAGTACATATGCATCAAAATGAAGGAATATGCATCAAAACGAAGGAAATGTTGATCGTAATGATGTAAATATGTATCAAAATTAAGTAAATATGCATCAAAACGAAGGAAATATTGATCGTAACGAAGTAAACATGCATCAAAATGAGGGAAATATGCATCAAAACTTAGGAAATGTTGATCATAATGAAGTAAATATGCATCAAAATGAAGGAAATATGCATCGAAATGAAGTAAATATGCATCAAAATGAAGTAAATATACATCGAAACAAAGGAAATATGCATCGAAATTAAGGAATTTTGCATCGAATCGAAGGAAATGTTGATCGTAATGAAGTAAATATGCATCAAAATGAAGTAAATATGCTTCAAACTGAAGGAAATGTTGATCGTAAGAAGTAAATATCCATCAAAATGAAGTAAATATGCATCGAAATGAAGGAAACATTAATCGTAATTTAGTAAATATGCATCAAAACGAATGAAATGTGGATCATAATTTAGTAAATATCCTTCAAAATTAAGTAAATATCAATCGAAACGAAAGAAATATGCCTCGAAACGAAGTAAATATACATAAAAATTTGAATCAAAATGAAGTAAATATGCATCGAAACGAGAAAATGATCTTCAAAATGAACTAAATATGCATCGAAATGAAAGAAATATACATCAAAACAAAGGAAATATTGATCAAAATGAGGTAATATGCATCAAAATAAAGTAAATATGCATCGAAACGAAGGAAATGTTGATCGTAATGAAGTAAATATGCATCAAAATGAAGTAAATATGCATCGAAATGAAGGAAATATTGATCGTAATGAAGTACATATTCATCAAAATGAAGGAAATATACATCAAAATGAAGGAAATATTGATCATAAGTGACGTAAATATGCGTCAAAAATGAAATAAATATGCATCGAAACAAAGGAAATATTGATCGTAATGAAGTACATATGCATCAAAATGAAGGAATATGCATCAAAACAAAGGAAATGTTGATCGTAATGACGTTAATATGCATCAAAATGAAGTAAATATGCATCAAAACGAAGGAAATATTGACCTTAATGAAGTAAACATGCATCAAAATGAGGGAAATATGCATCAAAACGAAGGAAATGTTGATCATAATGAACTAAATATGCATCAAAATGAAGGAAATATGCATCGAAATGAAGTAAATATGCATCAAAATGAAGCAAATATACATCGAAACAAAGGAAATATGCATCGAAATGAAGGAATTATGCATCGAATCGAAGGAAATGTTGATCGTAAAGAAGAAAATATGCATCAAAATGAAGTAAATATGCATCAAAAGGAAATTTTGATCGTAATGAAGTAAATATGCATCAAAATAAAGTAATTATGCATCGAAATGAAGGAAATGTTAATCGTTATTTAGTAAATATGCATTGAAACAAAGGAAATGTGGATCGTAATTTAGTAAATATCCATCAAAATTAAGTAAATATCAATCGAAAGGAAAGAAATATGCATCGAAACGAAGTAAATATATATAAAAATTTGAATCAAAATGATGTAAATATGCATCGAAACGAGAAAATAATCATCAAAATGAAGTAAATATGCATCGAAACGAAAGAAATATGCATCAAAACGAAGGAAATGATGATCGTAATGAGGTAAATATGTATCAAAATAAAGTAAATGTGCATCGAAACGAAAAATTTTTTGATCGTAATGAAGTAAATATGCATCAAAATAAAGTAAATATGCATCGAAATTAAGAAAATATTGATCGTAATTAAGTACATATGCATCAAAATGAAGGAAATATACATCAAAAAGAAGGAAATGTTGATCATAATGACGTAAATAAGCATAAAAAATGAAGTAAATATGCATCGAAATGAAGTAATACGCATCAAAATGAAGTAAATATACATCGAAACAAATAAAATATGCATCGAAATGAAGGAATTATACATCGAATCGAAGGAAATGTTGATCGTAATGAAGTAAATATGCATTAAAATGAAGTAAATATGCATCGAAATGAAGGACATGTTGATCGTAATGAAGGAAATATGCATCGAAATGAAGTAAATATGCATCAAAATGAAGTAAATATACATCGAAACAAAGGAAATATGCATCGAAATGAAGTAATTATGCATCGAATCGAAGGAAATGTTGATCGTAATGAAGTAAATATGCATCAAAATGAAGTAAATATGCTTCAAAATGAAGGAAATGTTGATCGTAAGAAGTAAATATCCATCAAAATGAAGTAAATATGCATCGAAATGAAGGAAACATTAATCGTAATTTAGTAAATATGCATTAAAATTTAGAAAATATAAATCAAAACGAAAGAAATATGCATCAAATCGAAGTAAATATGCATAAAAACAAGAAAATATTGATCGTAATGAATTAATTATCCATTAAAATGAAGGAAATATGCACCGAAATGAAGCAAATATGCATAAAATTAAAGTAAATATACATCGAAACGAAGGAAATATGCATCAAATTGAAGGAAATATGCATAGAAACGAAGGAAATGTTTATCATAATGAAGTAAATATGTATCGAAATGAAGGAAATATGCATCGAAATGAAGTAAATATGCATCAAAATGAAGTAAATATACGTCACAACGAAGGAAATATGCACCAAAATGAAGGAAATATGCATCGAATCGAAGGAAATGCTAATCTTAATGAACTAAATATGCATCAAAATGAAGGAAATGCGAATCTTAATGAAGTAAATATGCATCAAAATGAAGGAAATATGCATCGAAATGAAGGACATGTTGATCGTAGTGAAGTAAATATGCACCAAAGTGAAGTAAATTTGCATCGAAACGATGGAAATGTTGATTGTAATGAAGTAAATATACATCAAAATGAAGTATATATGCATCGAAACGAAGGAAATGTCGATCGTAATTTAGTAAATATGCATCAAAATTAAGTAAATATCAATTGAAATGAAAGAAATATGCATCAAAATGAAGTAAATATGCATAAAATTTTGAATCAAAACAAAGTAAATATGCATCGAAAAGAGAAAATGAGCATCAAAATGAAGTAAATATGCATCGAAACGAAAGAAATATGCATCAAAACGAAGGACATATTGATCGTAGTGTAGTAAATATGCATCAAAGTGAAATAAATATGCATCGAAACGAAGGAAATTTTGATATTAATGAAGTAAATATCAATCAAAATGAAGTAAATATGCATCGAAACGAAGAAAATGTGGATCGTAATTTAGTAAATATGCATCAAAATTAAGTAAATATCAATCAAAATGAAAGAAATATACATCGAAACGAAATAAATATGCATAAAAATTTGAATCAAAATGAAGTAAATATGCATCGAATCGAAAGAAATATGCATCAAAACGAAGGAAATATTAATCGTAATGAGGTAAATATGCATCAAAATAAAGAAAATATGCATAGAAACGAAGGAAATGTTGATCGTAATGAAGTAAATATGCATCAAAATGAGTAAATATACATCAAAATGAAGGAAATATTGATCGTAATGAAGTACATATGCATCAAAATGAAGTAAATATGCATTGAAACGAAGTAAATATTGATCGAAATAAAGTAAACATGCATCAACTTGAGGGAAATATGCATCAGAACGAAGGAAATGTTGATCGTAATGAAGTAAATATGCATCAAAACAAAGGAAATATGCATCGAAATGAAGTAAATATGCATCAAGATGAAGTAAATATACATCAAAACAAAGGAAATATGCATCGAAATAAAGGAATTATGCATCGAATCGAAGGAAATGTTAATTGTAATGAAGTAAATATGAATCAAAATGAATTAAATATGAATCAAAACGAAGAAAATTTTGATCGTAATGAAGTAAATATGGATCGAAATGAAATAAATACAAATCGTAATTTATTAAATATGCATCAAAATAAAGTAAATATCAATCGAAATGAAAGAAATATACATCGAAATGAACTAAATATGCATAAAAATTTGAATCAAAATGAAGTAAATATGCATCGAAACGAGAAAACGAGCATCAAAATGAAGTAAATATACATCGAAACGAAAGAAATATGCATCGAAACAAAGGAAATATGCATCGAAATGAAGGAATTATGCATCGAATCGAAGGAAATGTTGATCGTAACGAAGTAAATATGCATCAAAATGAAGTAAATATGCATCGAAACGAAGGAAATGCTAATCGTAATAAAGTAAATCTCCATCAAAATGAAGTAAATATGCATCGAAATGAAGGAAATTTTAATCGTAATTTAGTAAATATGCATCAAAATGAAGTAAATATCAATCGAAATGAAGTAAATATGCATCGAAATGAAGGAAACATTGATCGTAATGACGTAAATATGCTTTAAAATGAAGTAAATATGCATCGAAATTAAGGAAATATTGATAGTAATGAAGTAAACGTGCATCAAAATGAAGGAAATACGCATCGAAATGAAGTGAATATGCAACAAAATGAAATAAATATACATCGAAACAAAGGAAATATGCATCGAAATGAAAGAATTATGCATCTAATCGAAGTAAATGTTGATCGTATTGAAGTAAATATGCATCAAAATGAAGTAAATATGCATCGACATGAATGAAATGTTGATCGTAATGAAGTAAATATCAATCAAAATGAAAGAAATATGCATAAAAACAAGGAAATGTTGATCATAATGAAGTAAATGTCCATCAAAATGAAGGAAATATGCTTCGAAAAGAAGTAAATATGTGTCAAAATGAAGTACATATACATCGAAACGAAGGAAATATGCATCGAAATGAAGGAAATATACATAAAAATGAAGGAAATGTTAATCGTAATGAAGTAAATATGCTTCAAAATGAAGGAAATATGCATCGAAATGAAGGAAATATGAATCAAAATGATGTAAATATACATCAAAACGAAGGAAATATGCATCAAAATGAAGGAAATTTGAATCTTAATGCAGTAAATATGAATCAAAATGAAGGAAATATGCATCAAAACGAAGGACATGTTGATCGTAGTGAAGTAAATATGCATCAAAGTTAAGTAAATATGAATCGAAACGTAGGAAATTTTGATTGTAATGAAGTAAATATCCATCAAAATGAAGTAAATATGCATCGAAACGAAGGAAATTTTGATCGTAATGAGGTAAATATTCATCAAAATGAAGTAAATATGCATCGAAACGAAGGAAATGTGAATCGTAATTTAGTAAATATCCATCAAAATTAAGTAAATACCAATCAAAACGAAAGAAATATGTATCGAAATAAAGTAAATATGCATAAAAATTTGAATCAAAATTAAGTAAATATGCATCGAAACGAGAAAATGAGCATCAAAATGAAGTAAATATGCATCAAAACGAAAGAAATATGCATCAATACGAAGGAAATGACGATTGTAATGAGGTAAATATGCATCAAAATAAGTAAATATGCATCGGAACGAAGGAAATGTTGATCGTAATGGAGTAAATATGCATCAAAATGAAGTAAATATGCATCGAAATGAAGGAAATACTGATCGTAATGAAGTATATATGGATCAAAATGAAGGAAATATACATCAAAACGAAGGAAATGTTGATCATAATGACGTAAATATGAATAAAAAATGAAGTAAATATGCATCGAAACGAAGGAAATATTGATTGTAATGAAGTAAACATGCATCAAAATGAGGGAAATATGCATCAAAACGAAGGAAATGTTGATCTTAATGAAGTAAATATGCATCAAAATGAAAAAAATATGCATCGAAATGAAGTAATATGCATCAAAATGAAGTAAATATACATCGAAACAAATAAAATATGCATCGGAATGAAGGAATTATGCATCGAATCGAAGGAAATGTTGAACGTAATGAAGTAAATATGCATCAAAATGAATTAAATATGCATGGAAATGAAGGAAATGCGAATCTTAATGAAGTAAATATGCATCAAAATGAAGGAAATATGCATCGAAACCGAGGACATGCTGATCGTAGTGAAGTAAATATACATCAAAGTGAAGTAAATTTGCATCGAAACGAAGGAAATGTTGATCGTAATGAAGTAAATATACATCAAAATGATGTATATATGCATCGAAACAAAGGATATGTGGATCGTAACTTAGTAAATATGCATCAAAATGAAGTAAATATCAATCGAAATGAAAGAAATATGCATCGAAATGAAAGAAATATGCATAAAAATCTGAATCAAAACGAAGTAAATATGCATCGAAACGAGAAAATGAGCATCAAAATGAAGTAAATATGCATCGAAACGAAAGAAATATGCATTGAAAGAAGGACATGTTGATCGTAGGGAAGTAAATATGCATCAAAGTGAAGTAAATATGCATCGAAACGAAGGAAATTTTGATCGTAATGAAGTAAATATCAATCAAAATGAAGTAAATATGCATCGAAACGAAGAAAATATGGATCGTAATTTAGTAAATATGCATCAAATTTTAGTAAATAACAATCGAAACGAAAGAAATATGCATAGAAACGAAGTAAATATGCATAAAAATTTGAATCAAAATGAACTAAATATGCATCGAAACTGGAAAATGAGCATCAAAATGAAGTAAATATGCATTGAAACGAAAGAAATATGCATTAAAACAAAGGAAATGTTGATCGTAATGAGGTAAATATGCATCAAAATAAAGTAAATATGCATCGAAACGAAGGAAATGTTGATCGTAATGAAGTAAATATGCATCAAAATGAAGTAAATATGCATCGAAAAGAAGGAAATATTGATCGTAATGAAGTACATATGCATCTAAATGAAGTAAATATGCATCGAAATGAAAGAAATATGCATCGAAATGAATGAAATATGCATAAAAATCTGAATCAAAACGAAGTAAATATGCATCGAAACGAGAAAATGAGCATCAAAATGAAGTAAATATGCATCGAAACGAAAGAAATATGCATTGAAAGAAGGACATGTTGATCGTAGGGAAGTAAATATGCATCAAAGTGAAGTAAATATGCATCGAAACGAAGGAAATTTTGATCGTAATGAAGTAAATATCAATCAAAATGAAGTAAATATGCATCGAAACGAAGAAAATATGGATCGTAATTTAGTAAATATGCATCAAATTTTAGTAAATAACAATCGAAACGAAAGAAATATGCATCGAAACGAAGTAAATATGCATAAAAATTTGAATCAAAATGAACTAAATATGCATCGAAACTGGAAAATGAGCATCAAAATGAAGTAAATATGCATTGAAACGAAAGAAATATGCATTAAAACAAAGGAAATGTTGATCGTAATGAGGTAAATATGCATCAAAATAAAGTAAATATGCATCGAAAAGAAGGAAATGTTGATCGTAATGAAGTAAATATGCATCAAAATGAAGTAAATATGCATCGAAAAGAAGGAAATATTGATCGTAATGAAGTACATATGCATCTAAATGAAGTAAATATGCATCGAAATGAAGGAAATATTGATCGTAACGAAGTAAACATGCATCAAAATGAGGGAAATATGCATCAGAACGAAGGAAATGTTGATCGTAAAGAAGTAAATATGCATAAAATAAAGGAAATATGCATTGAAATGAAATAAATATTCATCAAAATGAAGTAAATATACATCAAAACAAAGGAAATATGCATCGAAATAAAGGAATTATGCATCTTATCAAAGGAAAAGTTGATTGTAATGAAGTAAATATGCATCAAAGTGAAGTAAATATGAATCGAAACGAAGAAATTTTGATCGTAATGAAGTAAATATCCAACAAAATGAAGTAAATATTCATCGAAACGAAAGAAATATGGATCGTAATTTAGTAAATATGCATAAAAAAAAGTAAATATCAATCGAAATTAAAGAAATATACATCGATACGAAGGAAATGTTGATTGTAATTAGGTAAATATGCATCAAAATGAAGTAATATACATCAAAACGAAGGAAATATGCAATAAAATGAAGGAAATGCTAATCTTAATGAAGTAAATATGAATCAAAATGAAGGAAATATGCATCAAAACGAAGGACATGTTGATCGCAGTGAAGTAAATATGCATCAAAGTGAAGTAAATATGCATCAAAACGTAGGAAATTTTGATCGTAATGAAGTAAATATCCATCAAAATGAAGTAAATATGCATCGAAACGAAGAAAATTTTGATCGTAATGAAATAAACATTCATCAAAATGAAGTAAATATGCATTAAAACGAAAGAAATGTGGATCGTTATTTAGTAAATATCCATAAAAATTAAGTAAATACCAATCAAAATGAAAGAAATATGCATCGAAACGAAGTAAATATGCATAAAAATTTGAATCAAAATTAAGTAAATATGCATCGAAACGAAAAAATGAGCATCAAAATGAAGTAAATATGCATCGAAACGAAGGAAATATGCATCAATACGAAAGAAATGTTGATTGTAATGAGGTAAATATGCATCAAAATAAAGTAAATATGCATCGGAAAGAAGGAAATATTGATCGTAATTAAGTAAATATGCAACAAAATGAAGTAAATATGCATCGAAATGAACGAAATATCGATCATAATGAAGTACATATGCATAAAATGAAGGAAATATACATCGAAACGAAGGAAATATGCATCGAAAATGAAGTAAATATGCATCGAAACGAAGGAAATATTGATGGATCAAAATGAGGAAAATATAAATCAAAATGAAGGAAATGTTGATCTTAATGAAGTAGATATGCATCAAAATGAAGAAAATATTCATCGAAATGAAGTAATATGCATCAAAATTAAGTAAATATACATCGAAACAAAGGAAATATGCATCGGAATGAAGGAATTATGCATCGAATCGAAGGAAATGTTGATGGTAATGAAGTAAATATGCATCAAAATGAATTAAATATGCATGGAAATGAAGGAAATGTTGATCGTAATGAAGTAAATATCCATCAAAATGAAGTAAATATGCATCGAAATGAAGGAAACATTAATCGTAATTTAGTAAATATACATCAAAATGAATAAATATCAATCAAAAAGAAAGAAATATGCATTAAAACGAAGTAAATATGCATAAAAACAAGGAAATGTTGATCTTAATGAAGTTAATATACATCAAAATGAAGGAAATATGCATCGAAATGAAGTAAATATGCATCAAAATGAAGTAAATATACATCGAAACGAAGGAAATATACATCGAAATGAAGGAAATATGCATAAAAACGAAGGAAATGTTGATCGTAATGAAGTAAATATGCATCAAAATGAAGGAAATATGCATCGAAAAATAGGAAATGTTGATTGTAATGAAGTAAATATGCATCAAAATGAAGTAAATATGCATCGAAAAGAAGGAAATATTGATTGTAATGAAGTACGTATGAATCAAAATGAAGTAAATATGCATCGAAACGAAAGAAATATGCATCAAAACGAAGGAAATGATGATCGTAATGAGGAAAATATGTATCAAAATAAAGTAAATATGCATCGAAACGAAAAAATTTTTGATCGTAATGAAGTAAATATGCATCATAATGAAGTAAATATGCATCGAAATTAAGAAAATATTGATCGTAATGAAGTACATATGCATCAAAATGAAGGAAATATACATCAAAACAAAGGAAACGTTGATCATAATGACGTAAATATGCATAAAAAATGAAGTAAATATGCATCGAAACGAAGAAAATATTGATCGTAATGAGGTGAACATGAATCAAAATGAGGGAAATATGCATCAAAACGAAGGAAATGTTGATCTTAATGAAGTAAATATGCATTAAAATGAAGGAAATATGCATCGAAATGAAGTAATATGCATCAAAATGAAGTAAATATACATTGAAACAAAGGAAATATGCATCGAAATGAAGGAATTATGCATCGAATCGAAGGAAATGTTGATCGTAATGAAGTAAATATGCATCAAAACGAAGTAAATATGCATCGAAATGAAGGAAATGTTGATCGTAATGAAGTAAATATCCATCAAAATGAAGTAAATATGCATCGAAATGAAGGAAACATTAATCGTAATTTAGTAAATATGCGTCAAAATGAAGAAAATATCAATCAAAACGACAGAAATATGCATAAAAACGAAGTAAATATGCATAAAAAAAGAAAATGTTGATCGTAATGAATTAAATATCCATTAAAATGAAGGAAATATGCTCCGAAATGAAGTAAATATGCTTAAAAATAAAGTAAATATACATCGAAACGAAGGAAATATGCATCAAAATGAAGGAAATATGCATAGAAACGAAGGAAATGTTGATCGTAATGAAGTAAATATGTATCGAAATGTAAGAAATATGTATCGAAATGAAGTAAATATGCATCAAAATGAAGTAAATATACATCACAACGAAGGAAATATGCAATAAAATGAAGGAAATATGCATCGAATCGAAAGAAATGCAAATCTTAATGAAGTAAATATGCATCAAAATGAAGGAAATACGAATCTTAATGAAGTAAATATGCATCAAAATGAAGGAAATATGCATCAAAATGAAGGACATGTTGATCGTAGTAAAGTAAATATGCATCAAAGCGAACTAAATTTGCATCGAAACGAAGGAAATGTTGATCATAATAAAGTAAATATACATCAAAATGAAGTATATATGCATCGTAACGAAGGAAATGTCGATCGTAATTTAGTAAATATGTATCATAATTAAGTAAATATCAATCAAAATGAAAGAAATATGCATCGAAATGAAGTAAATATGCATAAAAATTTGAATCAAAACAAAGTAAATATGCATCGAAACGAGAAAATGAGCATAAAAATGAAGTAAATATGCATCGAAACGAAAGAAATATGCATCGAAACGAAGAACATACTGATCGTAGTGAAGTAAATATGCATAAAGTGAAGTAAATATGCATCGAAACGAAAGAAATTTTGATCGTAATGAAGTAAATATCAATCAAAATGAAGTAAATATGCATCGAAATGAAGAAAATGTGGATCGTAATTTAGTAAATATGCATCAAAATTAAGTAAATATCAATCAAAACGAAAGAAATATGCATCGAAACTAAGTAAATTTGCATAAAAATTTGAATCAAAATGAAGTAAATATGCATCGAAACAAAAAAATGATCATCAAAATGAAGTAAATATGCATCGAATCGAAAGAAATATGCATCAAAAAGAAGAAAATGTTGATTGTAATGAGGTAAATATGTATCAAAATAAAGTAAATATTCATAGAAACGAAGGAAATATTGATCGTAATGAAGTAAATATGCATCAAAATGAAGTAAAGATGCATCGAAATGAAGGAAATATTGATCGTAATGAAGTACATATGCATCAAAATGAAGTAAATATGGATCGAAACAAAGGAAATATTGATCTAATGAAGTAAACATGCATCAACTTGAGGGAAATATGCATCGAATCGAAGGAAATGTTGATTGTAATGAAGTAAATATGCAACAAAATTAATTAAATATGAATCGAAACGAAGAAAATTTTGATCGTAATGAAGTAAACATGCATCAAAATGAAGTAAATATGCATCGAAACGAAGGAAATATGGATCGTAATTTATTAAATATGCATCAAAATAAAGTAAATATCAATCGAAATGAAAGAAATATGCATCGAAATGAAGTAAATATGCATAAAATTTGAATAAAAAAGAAGTAAATATGCACCGAAATGAGAAAACGAGCATCAAAATGAAGTAAATATACATCGAAACGAAAGAAATATGCATTGAAATAAAGGAAATATGCATCGAAATGAAGGAATTATGCATCGAATCGAAGGAAATGTTGATCGTAACGAAGTAAATATGCATCAAAATGAAGTAAATATGCATCGAAACGAAGGAAATGTTGATCGTAATAAAGTAAATATCCATCAAAATGAAGTAAATATGCATCGAAATGAAGGAAATGTTAATCGTAATTTAATAAATATGCATCAAAATGAAGTAAATATCAATCGAAATGAAGTAAATATGCATCGAAATGAAGAAAATATTGATCGTAATGACTTAAATATGCATTAAAATGAAGTAAATATACATCGAAATCAAGGAAATATTGATAGTAATGAAGTAAACGTGCATCAAAATGAGGGAAATATGCATAAAAACGATGGAAATGTTGATCATAATGAAGTAAATATGCGTCAAAATGAAGGAAATATGCATCAAAATGAAGTGAGTATGCATCAAAATGAAGTAAATATACATCGAAACAAAGGAAATATGCATCGAAATGAAAGAATTATGCATCTAATCGAAGTAAATGATGATCGTATTGAAGTAAATATGAATCAAAATGAAGTAAATATGCATCGACATGAATGAAATGTTGATCGTAATGAAGTAAATATCAATCAAAATGAAGTAAATATGCATCAAAATGAAAGAAATGTTAATCGTAATTTAGTAAATATTCATCAAAATGAAGTAAATATCAATCAAAACTAAAGAAATATGCATAAAAACAAAGAAATGTTGATCATAATGAAGTAAATGTCCATCAAAATGAAGGAAATATGCATCGAAAAGAAGTAAATATGCATCAAAATTAAGTAAATATACATCGAAACGAAGGAAATATGCATCGAAATGAAGGAAATATACATAAAAATGAAGGAAATGTTAATCATAATGAAGTAAATATGCATCAAAATGAAGGAAATATGCATCGAAATGAAGGAAATATGAATCAAAATGAAGTAAATATACATCAAAACGAAGGAAATATGCATCAAAATGAAGGAAATACTAATCTTAATGCAGTAAATATGAATCAAATTGAAGGAAATATGCATCAAAACGAAGGACATGTTGATCGTAGTGAAGTAAACATGCATCAAAGTGAAGTAAATATGAATCGAAACGTAGGAAATTTTGATCGTAATGAAGTAAATATCCATCAAAATGAAGTAAATATACATCGAAACGACGGAAATGTGGATCGTAATTTAGTAAATATCCATCAAAATTAAGTAAATACCCATCAAAACGAAAGAAATATTCATCGAAATAAAGTAAATATGCATAAAAAATTGATCAAAATTAAGTAAATATGCATCGAAAAGAGAAAATGAGCATCAAAATGAAGTAAATATGCATCGAAACGAAGGAAATGTTGATCGTAATAAAGTAAATATCCATCAAAATGAAGTAAATATGCATCGAAATGAAGGAAATATTAATCGTAATTTAGTAAATATGCATCAAAATGAAGTAAATATGCATCGAAATGAAGGAAATATTGATCGTAACGAAGTACATATGCATCAAAATGAAGTAAATATGGATCGAAACAAAGGAAATATTGATCTAATGAAGTAAACATGCATCAACTTGAGGGAAATATGCATCGAATCGAAGGAAATGTTGATTGTAATGAAGTAAATATGCAACAAAATTAATTAAATATGAATCGAAACGAAGAAAATTTTGATCGTAATGAAGTAAACATCCATCAAAATGAAGTAAATATGCATCGAAACGAAGGAAATATGGATCGTAATTTATTAAATATGCATCAAAATAAAGTAAATATCAATCGAAATGAAAGAAATATGCATCGAAATGAAGTAAATATGCATAAAAATTTGAATAAAAAAGAAGTAAATATGTACCGAAATGAGAAAACGAGCATCAAAATGAAGTAAATATACATCGAAACGAAAGAAATATGCATTGAAATAAAGGAAATATGCATCGAAATGAAGGAATTATGCATCGAATCGAAGGAAATGTTGATCGTAACGAAGTAAATATGCATCAAAATGAAGTAAATATGCATCGAAACGAAGGAAATGTTGATCGTAATAAAGTAAATATCCATCAAAATGAAGTAAATATGCATCGAAATGAAGGAAATGTTAATCGTAATTTAATAAATATGCATCAAAATGAAGTAAATATCAATCGAAATGAAGTAAATATGCATCGAAATGAAGAAAATATTGATCGTAATGACTTAAATATGCATTAAAATGAAGTAAATATACATCGAAATCAAGGAAATATTGATAGTAATGAAGTAAACGTGCATCAAAATGAGGGAAATATGCATAAAAACGATGGAAATGTTGATCATAATGAAGTAAATATGCGTCAAAATGAAGGAAATATGCATCAAAATGAAGTGAGTATGCATCAAAATGAAGTAAATATACATCGAAACAAAGGAAATATGCATCGAAATGAAAGAATTATGCATCTAATCGAAGTAAATGATGATCGTATTGAAGTAAATATGAATCAAAATGAAGTAAATATGCATCGACATGAATGAAATGTTGATCGTAATGAAGTAAATATCAATCAAAATGAAGTAAATATGCATCAAAATGAAAGAAATGTTAATCGTAATTTAGTAAATATTCATCAAAATGAAGTAAATATCAATCAAAACTAAAGAAATATGCATAAAAACAAAGAAATGTTGATCATAATGAAGTAAATGTCCATCAAAATGAAGGAAATATGCATCGAAAAGAAGTAAATATGCATCAAAATTAAGTAAATATACATCGAAACGAAGGAAATATGCATCGAAATGAAGGAAATATACATAAAAATGAAGGAAATGTTAATCATAATGAAGTAAATATGCATCAAAATGAAGGAAATATGCATCGAAATGAAGGAAATATGAATCAAAATGAAGTAAATATACATCAAAACGAAGGAAATATGCATCAAAATGAAGGAAATACTAATCTTAATGCAGTAAATATGAATCAAATTGAAGGAAATATGCATCAAAACGAAGGACATGTTGATCGTAGTGAAGTAAACATGCATCAAAGTGAAGTAAATATGAATCGAAACGTAGGAAATTTTGATCGTAATGAAGTAAATATCCATCAAAATGAAGTAAATATACATCGAAAAGACGGAAATGTGGATCGTAATTTAGTAAATATCCATCAAAATTAAGTAAATACCCATCAAAACGAAAGAAATATTCATCGAAATAAAGTAAATATGCATAAAAATTTGAATCAAAATTAAGTAAATATGCATCGAAAAGAGAAAATGAGCATCAAAATGAAGTAAATATGCATCGAAACGAAGGAAATGTTGATCGTAATAAAGTAAATATCCATCAAAATGAAGTAAATATGCATCGAAATGAAGGAAATATTAATCGAAACAAAGGAAATATGAATCGAAATGAATGAATTATGCATCTAATCGAAGTAAATGATGATCGTATTGAAGTAAATATGAATCAAAATGAACTAAATATGCATCGACATGAATGAAATGTTGATCTTAATGAAGTAAATATCAATCAAAATGAAGTAAATATGCATCGAAATGAAAGAAATGTTAATCGTAATTTAGTAAATATTCATCAAAATGAAGTAAATATCAATCAAAACGAAAGAAATATGCATAGAAACAAAGAAATGTTGATCATAATGAAGTAAATGTCCATCAAAATGAAGGAAATATGCATCGAAAAGAAGTAAATATGCATCAAAATGAAGTAAATATACATCGAAACGAAGGAAATATGCATCGAAATGAAGGAAATATACATAAAAATGAAGGAAATGTTAATCGTAATGAAGTAAATATGCATCAAAATGAAGGAATTATGCATCGAAATGAAGGAAATATGAATCAAAATGAAGTAAATATACATCAAAACGAAGGAAATATGCATCAAAATGAAGGAAATACTAATCTTAATGCAGTAAATATGAATCAAATTGAAGGAAATATGCATCAAAACGAAGGACTATCCATCAAAATGAAGTAAATATACATCGAAACGACGGAAATGTGGATCGTAATTTAGTAAATATCCATCAAAATTAAGTAAATACCCATCAAAACGAAAGAAATATTCATCGAAATAAAGTAAATATGCATAAAAAATTGATCAAAATTAAGTAAATATGCATCGAAAAGAGAAAATGAGCATCAAAATGAAGTAAATATGCATCGAAACGAAGGAAATGTTGATCGTAATAAAGTAAATATCCATCAAAATGAAGTAAATATGCATCGAAATGAAGGAAATATTAATCGTAATTTAGTAAATATGCATCAAAATGAAGTAAATATGCATCGAAATGAAGGAAATATTGATCGTAACGAAGTACATATGCATCAAAATGAAGTAAATATGGATCGAAACAAAGGAAATATTGATCTAATGAAGTAAACATGCATCAACTTGAGGGAAATATGCATCGAATCGAAGGAAATGTTGATTGTAATGAAGTAAATATGCAACAAAATTAATTAAATATGAATCGAAACGAAGAAAATTTTGATCGTAATGAAGTAAACATCCATCAAAATGAAGTAAATATGCATCGAAACGAAGGAAATATGGATCGTAATTTATTAAATATGCATCAAAATAAAGTAAATATCAATCGAAATGAAAGAAATATGCATCGAAATGAAGTAAATATGCATAAAAATTTGAATAAAAAAGAAGTAAATATGCACCGAAATGAGAAAACGAGCATCAAAATGAAGTAAATATACATCGAAACGAAAGAAATATGCATTGAAATAAAGGAAATATGCATCGAAATGAAGGAATTATGCATCGAATCGAAGGAAATGTTGATCGTAACGAAGTAAATATGCATCAAAATGAAGTAAATATGCATCGAAACGAAGGAAATGTTGATCGTAATAAAGTAAATATCCATCAAAATGAAGTAAATATGCATCGAAATGAAGGAAATGTTAATCGTAATTTAATAAATATGCATCAAAATGAAGTAAATATCAATCGAAATGAAGTAAATATGCATCGAAATGAAGAAAATATTGATCGTAATGACTTAAATATGCATTAAAATGAAGTAAATATACATCGAAATCAAGGAAATATTGATAGTAATGAAGTAAACGTGCATCAAAATGAGGGAAATATGCATAAAAACGATGGAAATGTTGATCATAATGAAGTAAATATGCGTCAAAATGAAGGAAATATGCATCAAAATGAAGTGAGTATGCATCAAAATGAAGTAAATATACATCGAAACAAAGGAAATATGCATCGAAATGAAAGAATTATGCATCTAATCGAAGTAAATGATGATCGTATTGAAGTAAATATGAATCAAAATGAAGTAAATATGCATCGACATGAATGAAATGTTGATCGTAATGAAGTAAATATCAATCAAAATGAAGTAAATATGCATCAAAATGAAAGAAATGTTAATCGTAATTTAGTAAATATTCATCAAAATGAAGTAAATATCAATCAAAACTAAAGAAATATGCATAAAAACAAAGAAATGTTGATCATAATGAAGTAAATGTCCATCAAAATGAAGGAAATATGCATCGAAAAGAAGTAAATATGCATCAAAATTAAGTAAATATACATCGAAACGAAGGAAATATGCATCGAAATGAAGGAAATATACATAAAAATGAAGGAAATGTTAATCATAATGAAGTAAATATGCATCAAAATGAAGGAAATATGCATCGAAATGAAGGAAATATGAATCAAAATGAAGTAAATATACATCAAAACGAAGGAAATATGCATCAAAATGAAGGAAATACTAATCTTAATGCAGTAAATATGAATCAAATTGAAGGAAATATGCATCAAAACGAAGGACATGTTGATCGTAGTGAAGTAAACATGCATCAAAGTGAAGTAAATATGAATCGAAACGTAGGAAATTTTGATCGTAATGAAGTAAATATCCATCAAAATGAAGTAAATATACATCGAAAAGACGGAAATGTGGATCGTAATTTAGTAAATA